>OZ022390.1:22557567-22812567 GCA_963989295.1 Ametastegia equiseti | reverse complement strand
GGTTTCATAGTACCTAAGCTGCAAGCTTTTCATCATTATCTGTATGAAAAAAATATCATCGAATTCATAAAGGTTTATAGATTTATACAGATGAAAGTAACGCAGAGACTCAGGTTTGACCATAATAAATTCCTTGGTGCACGTAACGAATACTTAAAAGAAACATTCTGTCCATTTATTGCAATTGGTGTGAAATTTCCAAACAGGTGTCATTACTGGAACTAGAATAACATTCTATGAACTTCAATTTCCCGGTCCAGTAAATTCAAACTTTAACATTTTTCCATATTAATATTATCTTTTATGTGTCACAAACTGAGGAAATTCCGTGAGACGATTCATTTCTATATAGTCATTTGCATGGAACA
Organism: Ametastegia equiseti; assembly: GCA_963989295.1. Lineage (NCBI taxonomy): Eukaryota > Metazoa > Arthropoda > Insecta > Hymenoptera > Tenthredinidae > Ametastegia > Ametastegia equiseti. Next base: position 22,812,199 of record OZ022390.1, on the reverse strand, counting down.
TGAATCTTCTTACATGAATGAGCGTTGATGATTCTAACAGGGATCAGAATTCTTTAGACTTTGAATAATCTTCGGAAGAACTAGCAACGTGAAGAGAAAATGAGCGAGATAGTTAACGCTTAATTGTGTTCGGAAACCATCTTCCGTGACTTCCTTGGTGCACATCATTACCCCTGCATTGATAATGAGAACATGAACAGCCGACTGTGTTGCGGATATTTGCTTGGCAAATTCCCTGACACTGGCTAAGCTATTCAGATCCAATTTGCAGACTATTGCAGCTTCGCCGAGAACACTGAAGATTTGTTCTCTGTTAAGTCTGAGAAGAACCGACTGCAAACACATATGAGCGTTATCACTCGGAATCAGAATAATTACATCTCATTAACGTAATGGCGAAATGGTGTTCCTCCGAAGAGTAAGACTCCGATAAAAATTTCGTAGCTGTACCGCTGAACCTGAAGCTTGTGATGTCGCAGAGACCAAGAATAGCCTGAAAATATGTTTCTTCGGTTTCCCCGAGTTTTTCTAATTTCCATAAAATCCATGTGCTGATACATTACGCATTAATATATTTCATTACATAAAATTCCGGTCGTGATTCATATGGCAAAACAAGAAATAAAAATATCAAGTCTGCAGTGTCAACTGTAGATGTTAAGAGTCATTGACACTCAACCAGTTGTAGATGCAAAAGAAAGGAAAGCTCTGGAAGCACCGTTCACGGATCCTGAAATACCGGAGTCCAGATTGCGGTGGAGATTAAATGAATGGTTTGAGATGCGCGTAGCGTATATAATTTGATGCATGTACGTCATATACTCGGATGGCGGGTTGATTTTTATGTCCTCGGCTGAAGCTTTGGCCTTGGCAACATCCCTACATGCTGGTATCACTCTGGGCTCCTGTAAATGGAACATAAAAAGCAGTGAACTTGATTTCCTTCACACCAATAATTACGTGCGTATGAAATCATGGAATTTGAATGAACCGTGACGTTCAAGGTATACCATTTGTCGTGACATCGGGAATATCATGGAATCCCCAAATAATTCCTGCCCAGTTAATTAGGTGGGACTTTTGGTTCTCCACGCACGGCGATCCTAAGGATCAGAAATATGGGTATCCTTCCCAAAAAACCCGAACGACTGGTCCGAAACGATTTTGAATAAAACGGCTTCGAACGTTAGTGCCACCTAATAGAAAACGAAGTATGTACTCCAAATGTAAAGAAGAGGTTGAACAAATGCTTCTGCACTGTCGGTTGGCAAATCTTGATCTTAGCCAGAAGCCATAGAACGCAGGTGATTTTTAGAGTTGGAAAAACTGCGTTACATACTCAGGTGTTCAAATTTCGTGGTAGGGATTGATTTCACGAATCTCTTGGACCGTTTTTGAAAAAAAAGGTGACCTCGTCTGTAAAGATCCCTCGGTGTTTCGTTGCCAAGGCCAGTGTTGGCACCGGTTATAACAACCTTTCTTCCAGCCGAGCAATTTTAACTTTTACGCGAGCAGTGACTGAACGCCCACATTCTCGCTCCAAATTGATCTAACACGCGTAATCGAACTGAAACGTAACTTGTAATTTATGCCAGAATAGAAGTCAAGTGCACATTCCATACATCGTATGTATCTGATCGACCAATATCTATACTGAGAAAAAAAATACCGCCTCACTCTTTTCAGTGGAAGATTGGGATTTATTAATGATGATGATGAAGTCACTGCAGAATTGGGTCCAATTGATGCGCTCTTCTAAAAAAAGTGAACACCTACTTCAAATGAAGACTCGAATTCTCATCATGATGGATTTGTTTGTTCAGTGAACACAGCAGCTCCGATATTTTGAGGTAAAAGGAAATACGGAATACTGCAGCTCTTACTGCGACTGTGAACTTTTTAACCCTCCTCCGATTGAGAGTTCCGAAGAGTATTGGTGTTGATCGGTGCGGATCAAATCTGTTCAGAACAGAACGAGGCAGTGTTTCTAAGGCTAGAAGTCGGAAAACAATGCTTCGAGAATGATCCAGGGCGTTAATTTTGCTATTTTCATAACCGGAGGACCTTTGAGGCCTTATACATAGTGAGTATTCAAACAGAAAGCTGGTAAAATTTCAACTTCACAAGTATACAATTATGAATTTGCATCTCAAAGTATTGCCTTGAGTTAGGGGTGACATTTTTTGCCATAATTAGTAGAAGAGGTGAGTTCCCAAATATGTGAAAAAGCGCACAGCACAATCACTATACATATCACTTTGGGTAATTGATATCTATAAAGCACAAAAACCTCCTTCGTATGTTTTATTAGGGGCCGAACGCCTTACAGACGGCAACTGTACATACACAACACGTCCCAGTTCACGATGTCATCGTTTCAATCCAAGCAAATAGGCGTGCTGTGATCGTGAATGAAAGAATGAAGAATTGTTGGATGAAATTCGACAAGGTTGTTTTATTTCTGTCAATATACGTATCGGTTAGTACTTTGCAATCGAATTTACAGACATAAATCAACAAAACGTAACAGTTAGTCGTAGCACGTGATAGTATTTACTTATTTAAACTCACCTGCCTCAGGGAGAAAGGGGCGTTGTATGAAATCATTGCAGTAATGATTATTCAAAAATACGACGATTATTATGCCAATTCACCATTACACTATTTTAAAACCTCGTTGCTGTACCGTAACTGACTTGGACACGTGCGAAAGTATGATGAGTACTGGCATGAACAATCATCCCTCACGTTCCATCAAATGAACTACGAGGCTCAACATATTTTTCTCTTCGATTTTCAGAAAAATGTCAGGCTGAGATTTTTATAGGTAGCTGATTAGAAAACTCCATAAACCGTGTCTGATGATAATTATTAGATTGTATTTCATATGTCAGTAGTATTCAGTGTCTGTTTGTCATGAGTATGATGAATACTTGTCAGTAGATCTAAACTGGTCACTTTGCAATTTTGAAAATAGAACTAAACTATGATCACAGCTAACAGTGAAATACTTTACTATGGAATACAATAAGTAATTACACGAAGAGAACATTTTTTATGAAATTAAATTAAAGCTATATCCCAACGAGATAAAATACAATAATTTATCATAATAGAAAAGTAATTGATTTTCTTCGAGTGTTCACAGATCTCGAAAATATTACGCACGATTCCCTCAACATCACAGTCATAGTTTCAGTTCAATTATTCACTTCACGTATTCCTTGGAAACGTGTTCGATTATCTCCGACAAATTGTTTGATGGAAGGCCAACGAGCTTCACACTTTCATCCCAAAGTCTCGCTGCCGTCACGTCATTCAGTGCTGCGTCTGCAGCTTTATACTCTCCACATTCCCTAGAAAAATGGAAATTGACGAATAAATATAGATACCTTGAAACTCTTGCTCTAATACCAATTTTTGTACTCGCAGATTGTTCAGAGATCTTGATTCAGTGATCCGCGATCCATTCAATGAATAGCAGCACTGATTATTAGTAGCTCAGTAAGCATAGAGTATGGTAAATTTCATTCACACTAGATCTTACTAGAGGATAATTTGCATTCGGTGGAATGCGAAGAGATTTCATCATTTCGTAGCTTACTTGTAATAGAGACCAGTCTGTCCAGCTGCATCTTCCGAAGTAGCACAATGAAGAGTCGTTTGGGCTCCCTGTTCAACATTCTTCAAAAACATTGAAAAACTTCCAAACAACCTTCTCGCACCTCGGAACATGGTCTCGTCAAGATGACGGCCCAATTCGGACTTGATTACACCCGGATGAAGCGAGTAGGTATTCACACCTGTGATATTTGCCTCTGAAATTTGAATGGTATCAGTGATCAGTGTTCCTCGTCACGGTACACGAAATAAAAATGTTTCATGACTGAAAATTGTCCGATTTCCAAATTATTTTTACCTGCTAATCGGCGAGCCAATTCCCGACTGAATAACACGTTGGCCAATTTGCTTTGATTGTACGCCAGCATGGCATTGTATGATTTCTCCGACATCAAATCATCAAAATTAATTTTACCTCCTGAAAATGAAACCAAATTTTACTATGCTTGGATTTTTTTTGCTAGCAACATAAGCGCCAAGTTTGAAAGATTGTTGATAATCGAAATGTGTTTCGGATCTAATACGTTACTCCGTGAAAAAAAAAAACATTCATCGGATAAAAATGAAGTTATTGTCCAGTAAACAATGTGCACATCGCTTACTTCATAGACGAATAAGTGGACTTTTTTCTAGATGTCATTACTCACGCTCATGAGCTATGGAAGATACTGTGACGATCCTGGAGCAGGGATCAGAGTCCTTTCGGCTTTGGATAATCTTGGGCAAAAGTAGAAGCGTGAATAGAAAATGGCCTAGATGATTAGTGCCTAATTGTGTCTCGAAGCCATCCTCCGTGACTCCCTTGGGGCACATCATGACCCCAGCATTGTTTATGAGAATATGAACAGCCGGTTCTGTCGTCGAAATGTGCTTGGCACATTCTCTGACACTTGCTAAGCTGTTCAAATCCAATTTGCAAACGACCACTTCACCAGGGTCTCCGACGAACTGTTCTCTATTGGGCCTGAAAATAGTCAAATGCAAATCCGCACGGTGCTACTTACAATTGGCATAATCATGTTTCATCGAACTAATGGCAAGAGAGTATTCCTTCCAAAAGTGAGATTAGAGCCTTAACGGTCACGGCCAACACTGAACTCGAAACTCGTATTACCGAAGAGACCGAGAATAGTCTAACGGTATCTAGACAGTTTTTACAAAGTTTTTCTTCACCGTCCATCAAAATCGATAAGCTGAGCTATCATGGCATGATATTCCATTCCGATGGAGTGCAGTCATATTTCAAAATGTAGTAAAACAACAAAATAAATTTGTCATTTGCCCGGTATGTATATTATTCTATTAAACGTATATTCACGTCCGTTGAGAAGTACAGTTCCAGACTTTCAATATCTGACCAGCTAGACACGAGAGAGAAAGAGAGGCATCGACTACTAATACTGAAAGTCTGCATGGTGTACATAACTGTATAGCACAACATATATTTAGCGTAGCAGATATAATTACAGATATTTCATACTTGGAAGGTGGAACACTTCTCACGTCCTCGGCTGCTGCATTAGCTTTTGCAAGATCCCTGCATGCTAATATCACTCTGGCACCTGCAGAAACGAGAAAACGAAGAAAATACTGTAAAAAATTTGTTTGCCAAGTACAAAATTGTGTATTGATAGTATCATATTGACATTCGACGAAGTTATGGCTTTCATAGGATACATTGATTGGAATCATTTCGTCTGGGAGTTTCACCTTCGGCACAATATTATCATGTTCACAACAAAGACATCTTGGAATACAAGTCCAAAAAAGATGACCAAACCAGCATTACACATGTATAAAAACCATCTATGACAAAACGGAACACTTTAACGGTAAAGAACGAAGCTCAGGTTTCTACTGTCTCACTCATGGATGTCAATATATGCGAGAAACCGTACAAGGCGACTAATTGTCAGTCTCTGAAAGAATTCACGACGTACACTCGGTTCCAATACGATTGTTGAAATTTTTATGCGACTATATTTTCTGAACAATTGTACACGTAGTTTTTGATGCTTCGATGGAGGTGAAAACAGAGGTAAATTGGGCTTACCTCTTCGGTAAAGATCCCTAGCAGTTTCTTTGCCAATGCCAGTGTTCGCGCCGGTTATAACAACCGTTCTTCCGACTAAGCGTACTGTGCTTTGACACGATCGGCTAAACGGCCACATTCTAGCTCTAAATTTAGCTAGTTTTTACTGGGAATCAGACCAGAAGATAACTATCATAACGCACAACCGGAACTCATTCGGAGAACGTATATTCACTTCTGTGCTACTCTCCGGTCTGTCATTTTGGAATGTTTAAATAGTCCCAGGCAGAATGAACGCCCAGCTGACGTACTCCTCTGAAGTACTGTGAACTGTGAATGTGAACGAAGACTCTTAGATACCAGCGAGCCAGCCACTTGTTGTTTAATGTATTCGATGATCAGCGACTACGGAATATCCAATGCGCTAAGCCTATCACAGCACAGAATAGAGCGGCAACCGCCAATCGGAGTTTCGGTTTCCCACCACGACTGCTAACTATATGCTTAAGATGAACTAAGCCGTGTCGTGTTGTGGCGTGAGTGTGGTCGTGGTATTATAGTTGGAAGAATGTGAAGAGCCGCGAATGGACAATATCCATTTAATTCACATCGACTTGAAAAGAGTCTGAGTGATCATCGTTGCTTTCAAATTGGAGAACGTCGAAGGATGAATTTGCATCAGAATTTGACAAATTCCAATATTTTTTTCTTCAGAATTTTTCTGCTGTTTGGTGTTACGTTGATCATGTTTATCTCTTCTTCGGGAAGATAACATTTGTTTTTATTTTTGTTGTCTTTGAATTTGAAGTTACAACCTGAATTCATGATGACCCGACTGGACAATATTCATTTAATTCAGATCATCATTCTTGAAAAGAGTCTAAGTGATCGACGTTGCTTTCGAATTGAAGAACAGCGAAGGATGAATTTGAATCAGAAATGGCCGAGGAATTGGCCAAATCCCAATATACATATTTTTTCCGAACTTTTTTGTTGTTTAGCGTTACGTTGATCATGTTTATCTCTTTGTCGAGAAGATAATATTTGTTTATTCATTCTTCTCTTCGAATCTGAAGTTACAACCTGAATTCATGATGCCTCGACTCGTGTATTGAATGTCTGGCTATAATACGACATCCGATTATCATATTTCAATGTTACTTGGCGAGTTAGATAATCACTTTGCAATCCGATATTGAAATTGCCAGTTGCGATCGTCCAATTATTTTCCCATTAGTGAAGAACGGAAATATTGTCGTAGACTCATCAACATCTACCTCGATAAAATATTAATATAATTTCTAATTATTGGTTGTGAGGAGGTTTTCACTTTTGTTGTTGTTGAGATTTTGGAGTTATGTTGAATCACATATATTACTTCATTACATACTTAAGTAGGTATGAAGCTGATCCGAAAATGTACAAGTGGCAGATAATCTTTCGTACTGTTAATTCACCCTTCAGCAAATGACATTTAAGAGAATGGAATAGTGTTAAGTGGGTTTTCTATAGTTTTTTACCCCTGGTACTAGAAATTCACGAGAAAGACTCTGGGGAACGCGATAAAGAGTCGGTCACACGTCAAGGACCCTCTATAAAGTGATTCCGATTACCTGTGGATGGTTTTCTGGTTCCCATTTTTGCAATTTCGGTCTTTTCAGAAATTTGAAAAATAGTACCATCGCAAAGTTTCCCACTGAATTCATCGACCAGAAACCTATCCTGGTGGCGCGCTTCGTTTACCCGAAAAAAATGTCGAAGTTGAAGGATTTTTGCAAAGAAGCACGAAAAATTGTAACCAGAGTCGATTTACGAAATTCTGTTCTCTTTCCAACTAACCGCAAGCCTCATCTTCTTTTACACCTTATTCGGAGCGTTGAGATGCTACGATTTCGTACTCGTTCAAAAATTTTATCCAATTTCTTGGATTTGATTCACTTTTCCGCAAATAAATTAATAAAATCAGGAAGATACTCACCTCGTCTGTAAAGATCTCTAGCAGTTTCCCTGCCAATACCAGTATTCGCACCAGTTATGACAACCGATTTTCCTTCTAGGCGAGCTTTGCTTTGACAGGATCGATTGCACAACAACATTATACACTCTGAATTTGCGACTGACTTATATTCAAAGCTGAATTACTGTGAAGCTGAGCTAGGTAGTGTCTATAACGGGAAGCTATTGCATCTACTGCAAAAAAGCACTGTCAGAAAAGTTGTTCGCCTTCATACTATATGTTTGCCAAGTCATTTGCTATATATTATGTCGTTTTATTTTAAGTAATTCAGATAATTGCTACTCTCACTGGAATCATGACTCGCGAATATACATATATTGCAGAATTTCGTATTGCAAGAGAGGATTTATTTTTTGTTATGCTCTGCAGTGACTTCGACGACTGCGACGTTCGAAATGAATTGGCATACTGAATAGAGTGGCAATCGCCAATTGGAGTTTTTGGTACCACCCGCTTCTTGATCGACCTGTCGAAATGTACCGAAGCCCGTCGACTGGCACAAGGTGTTACTATTATTCAGAATTGATATTATGAGTACAGTAAGAAGGTATACAGTATATCCATGTAAATTCAGAGTTCTTGAGGCTGTCGTAGACGAAATTTTCAAAATTGAAAATCACGTTGAATTCATGAAGTTTATTTATAGTCATCTTTGCCATGATATGAGTTTATAGGGCTACCATGCTCTGCAGAAAACTACTGTCCAAGGACACGTGTCCAAGTGTATCGTATTTTCTACAATCAAAGACGCGAGTGTATAGAAGAAATCAATAGAAAACGTGGTCAAGCTGCAAAATCGAATACGCGAACGGGCTTACACATGCGTATAAACAGTAAAAGTCCGTCTATTGGATTTTACTCACCTGGAGTTAATTTAGCCTTTGAGGTAAATTTAGTATTGTATGTTCGGAAAAGTTGAAGGAAAACCTTCAAATTATGATTTGAACACAGTCAGCAAAATGAAAAGATCCCGATTTTCTACATACGCTGAGTAATTCTTGTTTTAAAAATTATTTTACCCAATTCCGCATTACCAGATTTGAAAAAATTGCTACGTAATCAATTGTTAGAATTAATTTATTGGATCAGAAGATTATCATAATACGTATGAATGTTGCATTATAACTGCTGACATATTACTATATGCTCATTCAAGTACGGAGTACACCTACAAGGATCGAAGGATCACTACTCATCCACTTTTCACAAAATTCGTTTTTATTTCAGAATATTTCATGTTCAGTAGGTCGAAATGGAAGTAAAACAAAACAAAAATTACAATTCAGAAGGATTCGTTTCAAGGTATTCCTCGAATTGAAAATCACAGCGAATATACGGTTGGTCTTGATTTTCATATTCCACAATGTTCGAGCCATTACATGAATTGATGACCGTTCAAATTTTAGTAACAAATGATTCTCTCGAAATTTAATGTCAATGGATGTATGAATTACAGATATTATTCCTTTTATTTACTTAATTACGAAAATACATGACGCAATTGTTAGCGCGTTACAAATTTACCAATGACTGATCCGAATTCGCTTATTCCCTCAGGCAGAAGAAGGCGTGTGAAATAAGACAATTATTCTGGTAATTTACTAGTGAAAAGGATCTTAGTCGAGAACATATGTATACCTATTCATTTATTTACTTTGGCGTGATCGATTTTCTCGAACTTCAAGTATTGACTGCGATTTTCGTTACAGTCATTCACTTTACGTACTCCTTTGAAACATGTTCGATAATCTCAATCAGATTGTTCGATGGAAGACCAACGAGCTTTACACTCTCGTCCCAAAGTCTCGCAGCAGTCACGTCGTCCAGTGCTGGGTTTGAAGGTTTGGATACTCTACATTCCCTGGGGGAAAAAAAAAAAAAATTTCCTTGCTACTTTCACAGTATTGCTCCTAAATAATTTTTATCCAGCGACATGCAGCACGCTTTTATCATTCTTGAGCTTCGTGCTGATGATCACTTACTTGTAATAGAGACCAGTCTCTTTAGCTGCATCCTCAGAAGTGGCACAGTGAAGTGTCGTCTGGGCTCCCTGTTCCACAGTCTTGATAAAGGGTGTCATTATTCCGAACAACATTGTTGCACCCCGGAACATGCTCTTGTCAAGATGACGGTTCAATTCGGACTTGATGACACCCGGATGAAGCGAGTAGGTGTTCACGCCTGCGATATTTGCCTCTGAAATTTGACTGGTATCAGTAAGTGTTTCCCGTCTTACCCCACGAATTATGACTATTTCATCATCTCACATTGTTCAGTGTGTTCATTATTCTTACCTGTTAATCGGCGAGCCAATTCCCGGGTGAATAACACGTTGGCCAACTTGCTTTGACTGTAGGCAGTCAGGGAACCGTATGATTTCTCCGACATTAGATCATCGAAATTAATTCTGCCAACTAAGAACAAAATCGTATTTTACAACGTCCAGATTTTCTGGTTAGCTATATGATCCCTAAGTTGACGATGTAATCGATGTTCCGAAATTTTTGCAATGTTTTGTAGGTTATGCTGTTTATGACGATATCTACGAATATAAGCATCAAAGTAGGTAGGTGCACGTAGTTTCCGGGACTTGAGATACATCAGTGAGGAAAAAATCTCATCGATGATTGACACGAGATACTCGACTTTAAAATTGGGTATTCATTGAATCCAGTTACTCACACTCATGAGCCATGGAAGCAACGTTGATGATCCTGGAGCAAGGATCAGAGTCCTTTCGGCTTTGGATAATCTTGGGTAAGAGTAGAAGCGTGAATAGGAAATGTCCGAGATGATTAGTGCCTAATTGTGTCTCGAAGCCATCCTCCGTGACTCCCTTGGGGCACATCATGACCCCAGCATTATTTATGAGAATATGAACAGCCGGTTCTGTCGTCAAAATGTTCTTGGCGCATTCTCTGATACTTGCTAAGCTGTTCAAATCCAATTTGCAAACGACTAGTTCGCCAGGTTCTCCAACGAACTGTTCTCTGTGGGGCCTGTGAATGATGAAATGCAAATACACACGGTATCACTCGGAATTGGCATAATCTGTAAAGAGATGCCATCAAAGAGCTGGCGAGAGAGACTTTATTCATAAAGTGGAATTTGAATTTCGGTTTTTCGCGCTATGCACTGCGGACAGCAGCTGGAGAAGCCAATAAAACCGAACGATGTGTATGTAAAGTTTCCAACAAATTGTTTTGACTCTTAATGGAATCGATATACTCACGATTCATGGCATCGTGTATTCTGTCACGTACCACGATTCGCAAGATTCAATAACAAAAGAGAACTGCATGTATAATTACGCACTTGGATGGTGGGACACTCCTAATGTCCTCGACTGCTGCGTGAGCTTTGGCAAGATCTCTGCATGCCAGTATCACTCTGGCTCCTGTAAAGCGAATGTCACGTGAAGAAGAAAAATTCTACATCAACTTCTTTGTCGATACAGCTAATATTGTAGCCTGCGAATAAATGTCAATGTCTATTTAGGATATTGTAGGCGACGGAATACCTCAACAACCAAATAAGAAAACTAATTCCATACAGTGTTAGCAATTTTATTTTCACTCCAGAACGTATGACTTAAATAAATCACGAAGTAGTTGAGTCCCGCCAAAAAATAATTGTATTTTAAACGATAGGCACTAGTAATCAGTAGACTAAGATTTTCTATACGAACTGCTTCGCATCTTGACAAATAGAAATCTGAGGCAAAACCAAATAATTTCATGGTGAAAATAGAATTCCAGACTTCCCGAATTTAGATGCTTCTATATTTTTCATGTATTGATCGACGCCTAGATGACAAAATAAAGATGGATACTATACTTTTCGTCACTGCATAAATTACTCATTGGTATAATCGAAATATTATAGACACCTGCTAGTCAAAAACGGAAAATTGATATTCGATGTATTAGAAGTATGTAAATTCAGATTGAACTAGATGGTTACGGTAATTTTTTGTGCGCATTATCTTGATAGGATCGCTTTGGGTTTCTCAATTTAAGAAATCGAATCCAAAAATCATTTCCGATTAAGAAGCTTAACAAACGGCAGTTTTGGATTTGTGTAAGGTAAAATAAAATGTATCCAAAAATACAAAAAAATTACGATTGATATCAGAAAATTAAACTGCAACATTTTTTCTTGTGGAAGCGAATGTTCCACCAAATGGTATATGGCAAATTTCATGTGCATCATTCGAATATTATACAAATGTCTGTCAGTTTTAAACCTTCTAATCGAGTTTCCTTATTGGATTTTCTGAGTCAGAAGGTCGAAAACAAATATTTGTTGAAATGAGTCAAAGTCATTTTCCGACCTGAACTATCGCTATTTTTACACATGTCACCGTAGGCGATGAAAGGTAGGAAGGCTTACCTCTTCTGTAAAGATCCCTAGCCGTTTCTTTACCAATGCCAGTATTGGCGCCAGTTATAACGACAGTTTTTCCCTGCAAGCGAGTCTTGCTTTGACAAGATCGACTAAACGGCCACATTTTCACTTTGAAATTCGCTGTTAATTCCTTGGAACTGAACTGAAACTAAACGTCATCGATGCACGTCTGAAACTTGTGGACGGGAAAAACGAGTCTTCCGCTCCTTTGTTCGACTCGGAAGAATACCTGTGTGGGGCGAATTGTGGTGGGACATAATTACCCAAACTTAGATTGCATCGAAAACAGTCGGGACATTCAAATTCGTGATCGTCGAAGGACGAATCTTTACGCTATAAGTTTCCAAACATAAAGCTGAATTTTCCACACTCCAAAATTCATTCCACTTTGAACCTTTTCATTCGTTCGCTTTTACACGTCAGTCATATTTTTCTCTTTGTCGAAGACAGATATAATTGTTGTTCAGCCCGTAACTGCAACTTGATTTCACCATGACTCAATTCCCATATATGTCGAATATCTGCGGTAACATCACGTACGCTATCCGGTTATTATAATCAGCAACATAATGAATTGGATTTTGTCATCCAGCAGACGTAAGGTGGACCTGATAAACTCAGATCCCGAAGATTTTCCGCACTATCAATTATATCCCTCACGGAATCAAATACTTCGACTGATGACGTTGACGCCAAAAGCGAGTTTTACTGATTCAGAAGAGAGACACGCATCGGAAAATGTTGAAATATTAAATGAGGTATTTTTCCTTTTGCTGACTCGATTATTAATATATGCCAATAATTATTAGAACTAGATTTTATTGCGGATTTGAAATTACGTTTTAGTCGAAGTACTGCAGTAGTGGGTAGGTACATACTCATGATCTTTGTAGAGGAAGCAGTATCATCCACAAAGCCGTGAATGGAAAAAAGTAAGGCAATCATCGATAGCATTGTTTTATTTTCATAAACATTCGTAATCAATTCACAAATACAAACTAACATACCCTTGAAGTAGTCCAGAGCGTTCTGGATAAAATACTAATTAAAGTTCGCTTACTGCGTCAGCTAAAAGAAGGCATTTCATGAACTCATGGGTGGTAAGTGTTCGAATATCATTCTGGTCATTTACTAGTGATTTCAGTCTAGTGACTCCATGGATCACGCGCATACGCCTAGCTCCAAAGTGATGATCAAACTTCACTGATAGGAAGTGACCCTTTGATCTCATGATGATCATAATCCAAAAATTTGGTCAGTGAATGCAAATTGAGTGATTTGCCTGGTTGAAATTAGAACTGACATTTGAGTGATTGTTAATTGAATATCGCATTAACGGGTGTAATAAATAATTGAAATGAACCCATATATATCCTTTCATGAGAAAATCCACTTCCTTATCTACTTTTTAAAGTATCGATTGATTTTCTTCAACTGTATTCAAATATTAGGTACAATTTTCGCAACATTACAATCATCAATCTGGTTCAAAATTCACTTCATGTACTCTTTCGAAACATGTCCGATGATCTCCTGCAAATTATTCGATGAAAAACCAACGAGCTTTACACTCTCGTCCCAAAGTCTTGCAGCCGTCACGTCGTCCAGTGCTGCATCTGAAGGTTTGTATACTCCACATTCCCTGGAAAAGAAACACATTTTTCCTACTGTTACAGCTTCACTCCTAGACCTATCTGCACGTCCACTTATTGCTGGATGGAATAGTCAAGTATTTTTACCATCAGTTAGTTGCAAGTGATTTGGATTCAACAAAATGCATCGAAGTTTCATCATTCTTCAGCTATAATCATCACGATTACTCACTTGTAATAGAGACCAGTCTCTTTAGCTGCATCCTCGGAAGTGGCACAGTGTAGTGTCGTCTGGGCACCCTGTTCCACATTTTTTATGAAGAATGTCATTATCCCCAACATCATGGTTGCACCTCGAAACATACTCTCGTCAAGATGACGGCCCAGTTCGGACTTGATGACTCCTGGATGAAGCGAGTAGGTGTTCACGCCTGTGATATTCGCCTCTGAAATTTTACTGGTATCAGTGAGTGTTCGCTATCTCGGTACACAAAATAAAAAAGTTTCATCACTGAAAATTGTCCGATATTTTTAATTATTTTTACCTGTCAATCGGCGAGCCAGTTCTCGGGTGAATAACACGTTGGCCAATTTGCTCTGAGTGTAGGCAGTTATGGGACTGTATGATTTCTCCGACATCAGATCATCAAAATTCATCTTACCATCTGGGAATAAAATGCTATTCTAGTGTACGCTGATACTCCTTTTTGTTAGTCGCATAATGTCACTAGAGTGGAATAGCACGAGAGCCTTGACTCCATAATTTGACATCCCATTATGAATAATAGCTACTCACGCTGGTGACCCATGGAAGATACTGTGACGATCCTGGAGCAAGGATCAGAGTCCTTTCGGCTTTGGATAATCTTGGGCAAAAGTAGAAGCGTGAATAGAAAATGGCCGAGATGATTAGTGCCTAATTGTGTCTCGAAGCCATCCTCCGTGACTCCCTTGGGGCACATCATGACCCCAGCATTGTTTATGAGAATATGAACAACCGGTTCTGTTGTCGAGATGTGCTTGGCGCATTCTCTGATACTTGCTAAGCTGTTCAAATCCAATTTGCAAACGATTACTTCGCCAGGGTCTCCGACGAACTGTTCTCTATTGGGCCTGAAAATAGTCAAATGAAAATATGCACGGTGCTACTCACAATTGGCATAATCATGTTTCATTAAACTAATGGCGAGAGAGTATTTCCCTCAAGAGTGAAAATCGAACTTTCAGTTTTCATGGCCAACACTGCATTGTCAAGTCTTACATTGCCGGAGGGATTGACAAAAGTCGAATAGTATGCTATACTTAGTTTCCTGAAATTTTTGGGACTCCCATGAAATCGATGAGCTCAGGCGTCATGGTAATAACTATATTGTGTCGTTCGAATAGGGTTATTATCCGCAACATATAACAAGAAAACAAAGTCATATGATATATTACGTACTTGGAAGGTGGGATACTCTTCACATCCTCGGCTGCGGCGTTGGCCTTGGCAAGATCTCTGCATGCTAATATTACTCTGGCTCCTATGAAGGAGATATGATGCAGAAATTTTATCCGTCAAATTTTTTGTCAGTAGACAACATTGACATGTACGAATGGATACCCATAGATATTGATTATATTAGATATCGACTATTCCTGAAAACTTCTGGGTGAAACCATGGTAATCCATTCGAATTGGTTCGAAATTCCTATGGGTCCACTAGAATCCTACAGGATGCTACAGGAATTTGGAATTCTCCTATGTAAATTTTTCATTGGGATCATCGGACGACAAAATCATTCAAGGTAAGTTTTGGCTATTTCATTTTTGCTTTGCTATGTATGACGTAAGGCAAAAGATGATAATGATGATAAGTAGACGATCATTTTTCACATACAGCATCGGAAATGTTAGAAAAAACTCTAAGACAAAACAAAACACTCTCGCGGTAAGAAATGAAGTCCAGACGTAAGTATAAAAGAGAAAGAAGCTTACCTCTTCTGTAAAGATCTCTGGCAGTTTCTTTGCCAATTCCAGTGTTTGCCCCAGTTATAACAACCGTCTTTCCCTCCAAGCGGATATTGCTTTGACACACTTCACTAAATGGCCACATCTTCACTTGAAATTTACTCGCAAACCGGAATAAAAGTTAACGTCATTCACTTAGTTCCTTCACCGATTTTTGACTCATTCACAATGTTCCTTAGTCGGTTGTGTCAGTGCACTAAACACAATATGGTCATGCGCAATCAATTACCTACTACTACGCATACTCTTCTTAGATAACAGAACTGCGTACGACGACTGTTCAGACTTAAGTAATGACTTTGATCGCAATTTGCCCACCTGTTGTACGATGTACTGTTTTGTGCTCAAGCCTATCAGAGTACGGAGTAGAGTATCAACCGCCAATCAGATTCGCATCAGGTTTGTCCACCGACTGGTAACTATGAAGAGCTCAAGGTACTGCAACCTTATCGCGGTATCGTATGACTGTGGTAGTGTTGTATGATTCATATAGTCTGTACACGTGCAGAGTCATGATTAAACACAATTTCTTCAATTGAAGCAATGCGGTCGTCGTCATTGCTGTCAAATTGAATAACGCCGCATACTTTCATGGCTATACTTTTATTTTCTTTATTATACGCTAAAGTATGGAAATGAGCATTTGAGGCATCCCACGTCGATCTTTATACTTGACCAACGCTAATCATTCCGGAAGCCAAGTCTTTTTCGACTCTGATCTTTTTGCAATCTGAATATGTTTCAGTAAATTTCAGAACAAACAATTTGGAGGATATTCATAAATGATTGGACCACGCGTTCTTGACTTACAGGACGAATAAAGTTCTTCATCAGTGCCCATTTCTCTGCAAAACATATATTTTTTAAGTGTCATTAGCTCGAAAACCGCTAATTGGTTATTAAAATTGCTGTAGACCTTTTTTCATGGGTTATCAAATGGTCTTCAAGAAAAAAGCTATGCCACAATCAAATTTCATCTCTTTCGGGGTGAAAACGTATCTTAGAACCTTGAATTTCCTATTTCTTCGACCATGACATTTTTCTAATATTTCGAACCTCGGTGACTTAACTCTGATAATGAACAGCTGATAATAACACGATACCCAGTGATCACACATCCCCATCTGACAGTGGCTCAGACGCTATAATCAGATACTTGATTCGTTAGGTGCGATTAATTGATTATTGCTTCATTGTGACTTTCGTTGATACTATCATAGGCCGATCGACGCGTCTACTTCGATAAGATGATATAGACCGGTCTACGCTCGATTGAAATAATCCAATTGGGTCTTGTACGGGGAAAAGCATATCTACTGAACTATTGGCAAAAAATCCATTTTTGCATAAACTAAAAATGAACTTCCTTTTCAGTTTGCCAATCAGTTTGATTGTACAAAATTTGGTCACTAATTCCTATGGAATTTCTCAGCCAGAAAGTTTTGCGTTATTACACTGAGATCTGAAATTGACCCCATAATCTCGGATCCGCAGATAGTCTTTCAATTTTTTAATCAACATTGCAGATTTATCGAGAGCAATGACGAATCATTAGTTTTTTCAAAAAATTCCGATCATCGTCATTTCTCATTTCTCAATAAAATGAATCATGAATAAACAATTAATTGATGTCAAATTCCTGATGAGAAGCGAATCAGTGCAACGACGAGTTTATTGACCTCTATAACGCGAATTGTCCAAGCTGACATAAAAGTTGGCGACAGACAGACAAATTGAGTTTACACTGCAGACACGAGGAAATAACACAAGTAATATGTAAAATATCTGGGTAAGCAAAAAGTATATTATAAAAAGGCAAGGCAAAAGAATCGATTCAGCATAACATTTCCCGAATCGTTCTATCCGTGACTATTATTAGAAAAATATCAGTCACGGCGAGTTACTCGACCTTTTAATGTTAAACGAGCGTAAAAACTCGTCGCAAAATCCCAACGAATCAAGTTTATATGTATATAGAGGAAAATAACTATATCTCATAAGTTTCCGTATAAGCTACGTCAACAAAACCATAAGGCAGGAATAATCGAGCTATAAACAAAGTTTTACGCACTCGTCAATATACCATATATACATTACAATATTCACCATGGCTCACTCTAGGTATACATTTACGTCGAATATCTCTGCGTCCATGCGGTCAAGCCGCATGACAAGGTCCTCCGGGATTCGCCAACAAGCTCAATAGTCCCGGAAATCCTGACTATACGACCTACAAAACCGCAATGGTGATTAGCTATATACGATCTTGACGCGAACGGGGATTTCGGTTACCATTTGACATACACAATCATGACGTCTGCAAACTTGCGGTTGGACTTTGCGCAAAGTATAAGTGATCGAGCTTGGGATCGCAACCACCATACAATGGTACTATATGGTCAAATTATGATTTCCTATGGATATAAGGATAGCTATAAGTCATCGTTTAGAAAGGCTAATTACCGATTGGCCAATCCGGAACAAATCGTTAATCACTTCTGGTCATACGACGTGTAGGTTCAAAAACATGCATTTTGCACCACAAGACGTTGATACATCATAGAATTATGTATCATCTGTCCTTCGAACCTGCAGGGAAATTGACTGGCTAATAAGGTGAAGAACCGATCGGTAATGTCAGTGTTTTATAAATAGACCCTTGCAAGATATCTTCCAGGTCCGGTATTTCACCGATATAGGTACTATAAACATTGAGTTCGAACTATTAATCATCGTCCTGCAATGTGCGACATGAGCAATAAATTCACCGCAGGACAATAATTATTGGTAAACAAAACTATAATATACGATTCGATTATCGATCTCAATGTCATGGTGAAGAATATATTTGTGGCAACACGAGTAGTTGACCAATTTCAAAAAAACGTATACAGACAGAAAGGAAAAACTGTTCGAATAAAGAAACATGGTTTTTTTTCCGCGACGCGTTTCACCAACATGGCAACAGAGTTGGGCGTTTTTTCAATTAATTACATTCAAATTACAAATTACAATTGTAATTGTAATTGGAAAAAACTCCAAATACAAATTACTTTTGATTTGTAATTAGAAAAAGTTGAAAATGTAAATTACAATTGTAATTTGTAATTTGATTGTAATTAATTACAGAAACTAATTAATCATGCCCAATTCTGCATGGCAATACATATATATCGCTATGACTTGGTGAATAACCGCTGATGAGAAGGAAGTATACAATTTTTTTACAACCTGGAACTGATGATACTGCAGTGTAAATTCTTTGAAGCGATCGCACCGACGCGCGACGATCGCAAAGCCGAAAGTCGAACTACGTAGTTTGCAATTTTTGCAAACACGTCAATGTCACGCAGGTGTATATCAAGGTCATTCAAGTTCAAGGATACAATTGGAAATTCGTTATATAAGTCTGTGAAAGTCACGAGACATCCGATCAAGGTATTTCGTTGTTTTTGTTTCACCGGATGTTGAGTTGAAAACAGCTCATCAGAATATTACTAATTTTCTCATAAAATAATGACGCATATAAATGATTCAAATCTCTCTATAAATTCCAACGATCGAAACGATATTATGGGCAAAAAATTCTAATTCGGCAAACCTAAATTTCCATCAATTCACGTCGATGACTGAGAACTATGCGATTCTTATAATTATCGGTTCCGCTACACTGCAGTTACCAAGTATTTTGTATTTCAGCGGAGGATGCGCGTAGGTATATTGTGTATTCATCTTACGCGTTAAATTACGAAATCCTATATTGCGAGGAATTTCAATAAATTACGAAGAATTTTGTAATCTATATAGTCGGTTTGAAATTTTCTTATACCAGGAAATATTATGCCAAACCGGGTCAATTTCACCGTATGGCACAAGGATAATCGGAGCAACAAAGCAATCCTTAGGCAACCCTCATTCATTCTTATTTTACGATTTTGAAATTGAAATTACTCTACTATGAAGTGCGATTAGTAATACCAAACATAGTATTTAAGTTGAACTTACGAAATACAGAGACTTTCATGCTTAGGGTTGTAAATTCTGCATTAATGTTTATAGCTATTTTATGACATGCAAACTATATAATTTCTCAGACCGTGCAGCATTTTTCTGGGTTTTCGGCCGGAGTCTCCCCTAATTATACCTACGGTAAACTCCAGGCAATTGGGTGTCTATATACGAAAAATTCTGAAAAATCCCGAAGTCCCGAAAGTCCGAAGACCCAGAGTAGGTCTGCAGACGGTGATCCGAGGGGCCGGCGGAAATAACGGGAAAGCCCCCAGAGCGGATGGACGTATGACACATCTGGCTATAGCAGATATCCTCGTGCCCTCCGTAATTTACTTAAAGACCCGCAAACTAACGCGTTACAACTCATTCCGGTCTAGTAGCCATAGCAGGCCAGTTAGTAGAGCTTTAAATCCACGTCTCATCTCTTTTGGACTAACTTTTTTTTCGCATTGAATCGCGAGTTGTGCCTTTGTGTGGTCAAAGCCTTTGGTACCGATCAAAGTGTCGAGGACCTTACTGCGTCCTCGAAAATTTTTAAGAGCTTTGATATTCGTTGAAAAAAAAAAATGGAATTTCGTCCATATCTATTCGCGGGTATGATCCTCGTCCTGATCAACGTCTTCGGAGCTTCAAATGGGCTTAAGGATTTGGCAGTGTCGTCGAAATCCTTGGAAGTGATTCCTGATGTGAGGCTAGTGAATTGCACGAGTACATCTAAGGCGAATTATCAGTGTGTTAAAATTGCGGATTGCGGAACCAGGCGACAAAGGGGTAGTCGAAGATTTTGCAAATGGGATGGAAAACCGACTCATGTGTGTTGCTTGGAAGATAGGTGAGTTGATGGTTCGCGCTCTAGTCGAAATTAACGTTTCTCGATTAATCAGAAACTTTGATCATAAATTTTTATCGATTTCACTCACATACCAGTTCATCTTTCATATGCAAATTTGGTATGATTCAGACGTGAGGAATCAGAACCAGACATAACTTTGCTTCGGATTTCTTTCTATCTTGGAATCAGGATAATTCATCATCAGATACTTCAATTCTGACGAAATCTCTCATTATAAGAAAACCAAAAAATCGACTTTTATGAATTACGGATGAGTTGTCTGGTCCTGACCTTCCGTTTCCTCAAAAGTTCTCCTTTACAAATGGTGACTGTTTTTTAGTGCCAAAAGTCCGGTCAAGTCTTCTAACCAGATAAGACAGAAAAGGGATGATTCGATATATTTCGAGGACGATTTCAGACTGCAGTCACCGAGGTTTAGTCAACGTTTCAGAGACTGGAGTAGCGAAGAAGAAAATAGCTGGGAAAAGCCCTGTACCAATCCCAGGCATTTTCACAAAAAATTTTATCCTCGTGATCACGACCGAGATTATAACGATGACGCTGAAGTGATCAATGACGGAGGCTGGGGACATCCATCCGATAGGAAAGGTAAAAATTTTGTTTGATCGTCGACATTTTTTCTTACGATTTCAAATAGCGAAAAGAGAATTTTAATCAACTGCAATGTTCCCTCTTTTTAATCGTTAGATAATGAGCACTACGCTATTTTAATTCTTTGTCAGTTCTCAAATCTGAATAAATATCCGTTATTAACTAAAAGCGATAAATTGTCGTGGTTTTGTGGTCGGTTTATAATATGAGTGAGTGAGTGAGTGAGTAAGAAACCTATTTAGTTCTATTAATTATACATTCCGGAAGCTTAATGAGAAGAGAAACAGCTACGACTGTAATGACCTGGATGATTAATAACTATTAACTTGTTCTTGTTAAAATATTCGAACGTAATTTTTTCTATCCAGAACCGGAATGCGGTGTTTTACAATCGGAAGAAAGGGGCAGGATTTTTGCTGCCGTTGTTGGAGGTTTGCCTGTTCAAACTGCAGCATCACATCCTTGGATGGTAAATAAACAACAACTTTTTCGAAAAGATATATAAGAATCAATTGCCATATGAATAAATGAATACGAAATCTCCTCACTTTCGATATACACTGACTGTAAAAAATGGTCGAATTAAACAGGTTGCCATTGGCCAAAGAAAAACAAATGGAGAACTGCAATGGTTTTGCGGTGGAACCCTGATAAGTCGAAAAATCGTCATCACGGCAGCACACTGCATAACAAAAAGGTAAATTCATGAAAACTTAAGTATCGTAGTATATAGTGAAATTCCATTTTCATTGTGCCTGATTGAAACCTGAAATGATAAACGATTTTTAATTGATCATCTTGATTTTATTTTCGCTGTGATTGCCAGCCTTTTAAATATATATAAGAACGAATATTTTATGAAGGATTGTGTTTAAAGGCGGGCCAGTTTGGTCAGAGTCGGAGACTTGGATTTAACATCGGATACGGATCTAGCGGAGCCCCAGGACTCGGAAATCGAGTCAACGGTCATTCATCCAAACCACAAACAGCCTCGTCATTATCATGACATTGCGATAGTCAGGCTGAAGACACCAGTGAAATATACAAAGTACGTGAGGCCAATTTGTCTCCCACCAAATGACGGGAATATGTACGCCAATTCCGAAGTCACCCTCACTGGATGGGGAAACGTTGAATACGGTAAAATTTCAACCATAATCCTTAACTGTTACTCATCAATCAAAGATCAGTATTGTGATGATGATTATTTTTGACACAATTAGGTAGGGTAAATTCTTTCTGAAAATTACGACACTTGACATTTAAACAAATTCGAAACATTATTCATCCGCGGATCTATTTTTTTTTTTTTACGATCGTTTGAATTTTTTTAAATTCAAGTTTATTAGTTCACTCTACGGTTAGGTAATGATTTTATCGATGGGTATACAGAGGAATTAAAGCTCATGAATCTGGACTCTTTTTGGGAACTTTTAGGATTGAAACGCAGATTTACTCAATAATTCAAGATCATATGCACACTTACTAGATAGATAAAGCCTAAATAGGAAAACGATTCGTCAGAGACAAACTCAATACGTTTTCGATATTGAGTTTTTCCTAAATTATGCAAGAGAGGATAGCTGAAAGTATAATATACGAATTGGAAATTAACTGATAGTTCAACTAATACTTATACATACACGATTGATGTAATCCGAACTTTCCCACAGTCAATTAGTCACAAAATTTGAGAAATTTCAAATACAGTACGTGTAAAATTCGAGGACACATTCATGACATTTTATAAAGATTTCTGGATTTTATGACATTATTCTTTAACCACGAAAATTATGGCTGGAGATCCGAGACTGATACTCTCCCAAACTGCGGTCAAATCCAGTCAAATCCAGTCACAAACTTAGTTTTCGTCAAATATCTCAGGAACGGTTAATCCTACGACAAAAATAGTTATTACCATTTACATGGGAAACAAAATTGCCTACAATTTCCTCCTAACAGTTTTATTTACAGGGTAACTATTTTCTGAGCTACAGCGGGGCAAGGTATTTAAAAAAAATGGTCTTCATTCATAACAAAAATTAGAAAAAAAAAAAGAAAACTTGCCCCAGTATAGCTCGAAAAATATCTACCAAGAGCAAAAAAGTTCAATATCAAAATCGTAGGGAATTTCATAATGTAAAGAATGGTTGTCACTATTTTTTTTAATAGAGTTATCCGTTCATTAGATACACAGACAAAACTTTTTTGCCGCGTTGAATCGCATCACAATTAATTTCAATAAAGAAAATCCTTGATCGTGTCTATAATTTTACGTTCTCGATCTACGTCTGGTTTTTTGTCTGGTTTCTGGGCGTATCCTATTTGACTATTTTGACTAACAGATTCCCAAGGGCAAAGTTTATTCATAAGTTGCTTTTGGCACAGGTGCTGAAAGCAGTCCCATTCTTCGGGAAGTTCAGTTAAACGTGATGAGTAACTCCCAGTGCAACATGAGGTATGGTGACCGATCAACACTTGAAAGCAACGCCAGGACCTTGCCCAGAGGCATTGTAGAATCTCAGTTATGCGCAGGGGACGAAAACGGAGGCCGAGACGCGTGCCAGGTGAATGATCAATTATTGCACAATTCATACATATGACGCATTGCATCTGGAATCCGACATACAGTCTCGAAGATGTTTATTCGGTCATTGACTCTTTTGGGGCGATACATCAATTAATTATTCATGCAAAAAATTCACGCGTTGCAGAAACGGGTCCATAACATTACATAAATATTCGCAAATTGATTGTAGTGCCATAATATTCGGTGCAATTCTACATATTGTCGGTTAATATTTTTGGACAACGAATGACAATTTTTAATTTCACACTTTTAAAAAACGGGAAATTATTTTAATCACTCCGGAAATGAGAAGATTTTACCCGATCTCACGTTTTGCAGGTCCAGAAATTCACTTCCGACCATTTTTTAATGATTTGAGTCGGTGATCAATTTTATATCAGACGATATCTTGAGAATGAATCAACGGGTTTCCGATGATTTTCTTCTTAATCAATTTGGTTTTTCGTAACTCAGAACTATTCAGATTTTTTATTTAATCGGCCGACTAGTTTTCGAGTAATTAAGCGAGAGAAATTTCAGATAAAAAATTTCAAATAGTCATATCTCGAGAACAAATCAACAGATTCTGATGATTTTGATTTTCATCGATACCATTCATTCCAACTTCGAAATGACTAAATTTCGAAATAGATCGATGCACGGGAAGTTTCAGGGCTGGCCCATCGAAATCAGTCGATTTACCTATACGTGTTTATAATAGTCGATGACTTCGGATATCGCCATGCGCGGATTCGACCGGTCAGTGGCTTGAATCATTTAGATTGAGTAATTTTTTGAAAAACTATTTCCTCGATTTCAAAAATCACACTGAATTGGATGTTTGCTATTTTTGTAATCTTTGCGATTCAGAAATTTCCACCTTGAAAAAAAATCACCCGACTTGTAGGTTTGATCCGATTTGCAGAAGACTGTAATACGATGTTTCAAAATGAAAGAAAAATTTTTATAATTAACAATAATAATTTTCAGGGAGATTCTGGAGGGCCAATAGTGAAGATGGAAGGGCGACAACGAATCGTGGTAGGACTGGTATCTTCAGGCTTGGGTTGTGGGTCGAAATTATACCCTGGAATATACACGAGAGTTTCGTATTACTCCGATTGGATTCGCAGCTTTCTTTAATCCCATATAAAGTAAACCTGATCTACTCTGATCATACGAATCGAGGACATAAATTATTGTTCACGATTATGTGAGCCAGAAAGACAAATAATAAATATAGAGCAAAATCCATATTGATCTCAACTCTGAAGTGCATATGTATATTCAGATACCTCATTAATTTGTATATAAGATAAAGATTACGATAATTATTATTAATTATTAAAATATAGCCATGTACCTATTATATGTAGTTTAAGATTTATTATTGTGCTGATAAGATTAAAGCAATTTTTTCCATATTCATGACGTTGTCTATTCTTCTCTTCACCACACTTTTTAACCACCAAATTAATCAATCTGCCCAATTTGCATGTTGAAAAAAATAAAAAATCGCAAACAACATTCCGCTAAACGTTTATCTCGTATTTTCGTTGTTCTCATCGATCTATACTGATCACGACGAAAGGATAACCGGTTTAATACCTTCGACGACCACAAAAACGTGTATATTTAGTTTCGTTTTCGCTACTCATGGTTCCAGTGGTTTTATAAATCCGGAGTAGCTCATTGTTAGTGCGCGTTTACTCTAGACCCTTGGCGTTATCGTAATATGGATCAAATTAATGCGCATCATTTGAAATTCTATCGGCTTTCGTAGAAGAATTTTTGAATACGTTGCAGAGCTATAAGGGGAGAAAGCAATTTTTTCCATATTCATGACGTTGTCTATTCTTCTCTTCACCACACTTTTTAACCACCAAATTAATCAATCTGCCCAATTTGCATGTTGAAAAAAATAAAAAATCGCAAACAACATTCCGCTAAACGTTTATCTCGTATTTTCGTTGTTCTCATCGATCTATACTGATCACGACGAAAGGATAACCGGTTTAATACCTTCGACGACCACAAAAACGTGTATATTTAGTTTCGTTTTCGCTACTCATGGTTCCAGTGGTTTTATAAATCCGGAGTAGCTCATTGTTAGTGCGCGTTTACTCTAGACCCTTGGCGTTATCGTAATATGGATCAAATTAATGCGCATCATTTGAAATTCTATCGGCTTTCGTAGAAGAATTTTTGAATACGTTGCAGAGCTATAAGGGGAGAATGGAGAACCTATCTTTGATGAAGAGACAAGATAAGTGCGCCAAACGTGCCCGAGAAACTTCGAACTATTCGAAGCAGTTAGTTTTATCTCGAAGCTCTGCTCCGAGGGTCGTTTCTCAATTTTCATCAACCCTTTATATCTAATAAGTACGAAATACAATCAGCAATATGAATTCACCGTTCAAAAATTATCCTTGCGCAGTGAAATCGGCGAGATTGATCAAACGGTTCGGAAGCTACGTGACGCAACAAAAGGATGTTAAATCTTTCACCGATATTCCTGGTCCGAAGTCATTGCCGGTCATTGGTACTCTGTATCAATATTTTCCCTACATTGGTCAGTATTTCTTCAACGTATAGTTGTATTAGTCATTGGTAACGTAATTTAAATCTTTTTGCCAGCGCAATAATTTTCACAAGTTGTATAACAAGTTGTAAAAAGCGACCTTATTTCTGGTGGAAAACTGAATCGATGTTTTACAATTTTCTGTGATAAAAAATTACGATTATCTCATTTTTTTCGGTTTTCTATGAAAAACTGTGAAGAATGTAGGGAATTCTTGAAAAATTCGTCCCAATTCGCAGGATTAGAAATTTTTACTAAAATAACTACAACAGTGAAAATTGATTTACACTATTATAGATAAGTGACATTGTTATTATTACCACGCTTTTCAAATATGCTGTTATATTTCAAATCGATAGAATTTTTCATATTCTTTCACCGTTACTAATCACTCGAATAATCATTAATTAGAAAAATGAATGATAGCAGAAAAAAATAAAAATAAAAATAACGGTAAGTCTAAGTCTTGAGTCCAAATTGCTTAATACATGCCACATGGAGTTAATTTTTTTCTAGTTTTTTAGTTCCGAATAATTATTTCTGTCACCTAATTATGATAATTTTATAGTATACAGGCATGAAGTTTATGAGTATAGTTGCATGATAATGCGGCGATTGATATATTTACGTTATGAACTTTTGGAAAGTTAAAACTCATGGAATGATATTTGCTGCAATTATCAGGATAATTTCGATTTTTTATGACACTCAACACACGTTTGACCGTGAATAGTCGGTCAAGTTAATCTTGTCGGTTTGTAGACTAGGATAATTAACGCCAATTTGGCTAACGATTGAACATCAAAAATTCATGATATATAGCTTCGCGTAAGGTAAACATACCATTTCGATTGTCACTGAAAGGAATTCTATGTTTGTAAATACCCAATAGGATAAATTATGTATTTACAACTCAGGTCGATCTTATTCTTCCAGAATATAAGTAAGTCTACAATTTTAAATTTGCGATTTTTCAATCAACTTGAAATTATATCAAGGGTATCAATCGGAAAATAAAAATTTTTAATCGAACTCTGGCAGATCGAAGTTGGAACCGAAACTTTGCTTATCTATCTGTGGCTATAATAAAGCCTGACTCCTCTGGGAAATACAATCAAGAAATTTAATCAATCGATGAATTCGTCAGGTAATTACAATTTCGAAAAACTCCACGTAAACGGAGCTATGAAAATGGAACGTTACGGTCCTTTGGTTCGAGAAGAAGTGGTACCAGGTGTGAACGTTCTTTGGGTCTTTCGCCCGGAAGATATAGCGGAGATTTTCCGAATGGAAAGTAGGGAGAGAGGTTTGCATCCAAAACGAAGGAGTCATTTGGCTCTGGAAAAATACAGGATTGACAGACCAGAAATCTACAACACCGGCGGTCTCCTGCCCACGTATGTATAAAAAAAAAATAACAAAAAGTAAAAATTATTTATCTGTGGTAAGAAATGGGTTCCCTTCGGCATCTGCACGTATACAAAATTACCAAAATCGATACGATTCATTTCTCTAATCAATTTCGGAGCAGCGCATCGCATTTGAATTTATTTCACATCAATCTGCAAAAGGAATAGTTATTGTTAATTTTGACGTGGTTTGGCATTCATTTATACTCGATTATACTTACATCAGTCAATGACCGTAAATTGGTCACCACAGTCAATAACA
Source organism: Ametastegia equiseti (assembly GCA_963989295.1). Lineage (NCBI taxonomy): Eukaryota > Metazoa > Arthropoda > Insecta > Hymenoptera > Tenthredinidae > Ametastegia > Ametastegia equiseti. The sequence continues at coordinate 22,784,243 of OZ022390.1, read as the reverse complement.
ACATCTCTTGCCCTGTTGGCAAAATATTTTCGAAAGTAATTGGCGATTCGATATTAGATTATGGGAATTTCAAACCATGAGTGAGGAATGCCTAGCTGAGGTTAATTCGTCATGAGCTGGAATTGTTTATGAAATTTTGACAACATTTACCCACCTCAAAATTATACATAAACGTGACTTGTTTTATAACAAGTCAAAGCTCCAGCTTGATACGATCAGGCGGTGGTATTAACAAGTAGAATTTCATGACATAACGATCAGTGATGAGTATTCTGCTGTCTCAATTATTCAATGTAGCAACTAGCCTAATGTACGTCTAGAATGTAAAACAAGGCTAATTGATTTTTCCAGCCTTGAACTCTGTCCGCAATAATGATTTTAATTTCTATTTTGCAGATAAGTCATATATGTTTGTTAGTTTTTTTCGCTTTGGAGAAAGTCAATTTTTCTTTCCAGTAAAATACTTCCAGTTCCAATCTTCTCCTTCTCGCCACAAAGAATAACAAAAAAAAAAATTAAAAGTATGAAAATTGATTTAACGGAAAATCGCTTTACAGTTCAATACCATCGTGTTTGTGGAGTCAAAATTAGACTGAAAATTAATTTTTTTACCATTCGTTCGGCTGGAATTGTGGTTTAAGTGAAAAATGTATGTACAAGTTAAGTAGAAATCGCATAACTCAGTGGCGGTTTTGCAATGCTGAGGTCAACGACACCCAATTTTCTTCATTTAATATTTCGTATAGCCAATTCTAATCGTCATGAGAAGCTTGCTCTAACGATAGAGAAGATATAGCCACATAGTTCCCTCAACAGAAAGTCATAGATGATAAAAATCTAATTGATCGTTAACAGAGCTGGAATCATTTGATGCAATAAATTTTCAGAAATGGACCAGATTGGTGGAGGATTCGCAGAGAGTTTCAAAAAGGATTGAGTCGACCCCAAAACGTTCGAAGTTATTTGGACGAAACTGACATCGTCGTTAGAGAATTTATTGAGCTCAGTGTGCGAGGCAATCATGAAGACTTTCTTCCTCTGCTGTCAAGATTGTATTTAGAGTGTAATAAAAATTGATAGCTCAGCACGATAGAGAAGATCATTTGAAATTTGGAGTCTTTGTAGTTCAATTTCATTATACTTCTTAAAAACTCGTTCAAACTGATTTTTTCCTTCATTTTTCAGTAACTTGTTTGGTAGCTTTTGATGTGAAACTGAACAGTCTTTCTGCCGATGAGATGAGGGAAGATTCGAAAAGCTCTAAATTGATAGAAGCTGCAAATTCAACGAACAGCGCTATCTTAAAGCTAGACAACGGTCCGAGACTGTGGAGATTTTTCGAGACAAAATTGTACAAGAAATTGTCTAAAGCTCAAAGCTTCATGGAAAAGTAAGTGAAGTTTAAATCTGCACGCAGAAATCTATCTGTTCTTCACTAATTTCAAAAGTACAACGATTCATTGGTTTCTGATTTCAAGAGTGGCGGTAGACATGGTCTCCCAGAAAATCGAGTCAATGAAAACAAGAAATTCCACCAGCAAACAATCCCTGCTGGAAATGTACCTGAGCAATCCTATCCTGGACAAAAAAGACGTTATAGGGATGGCATGTGACATGCTCTTAGCAGGAATAGACACAGTAATAATATCCGAAAATTCCTGAATGATTTGAGTTCCGAAATTCATCGCATTCATCGGTAAAATAATTAATTTGATCATGTTTATTATATCCCATCATTTCAGACGACGAATAGCACCTCGTTTGCCCTGTACCATTTAGCCAAGTGTCCAAAAGCTCAGGAAAAACTCCACAAAGAAGCATCCACCTTGTTGCCATCTAGTAATGACAAAGTAGACGAAGACGTCTTGAACAAGGCGACGTATACAAAAGCAGTTATCAAGGAAACGTTCAGGATGAATCCAATTTCGGTTGGGGTTGGAAGAATTTTGCAAGCGGATGCGGTTCTGAGTGGATATCAAGTGCCGGAGGGTGTACGTCGATGATAATTCGAAAATTATGGTTTCGGGTAGAGATTTATCTACTTTTAATCAAGCTATCACGATAGATCCTTAAATCGAAGAATTACTGTTGCAGACCGTGATTGTAACTCAGAACCAAGTGATATGCAGAAGTGAAAAGCATTTTGATGATCCAAATAAATTCAAGCCCGAAAGATGGATTCGAGGAAGTAACGAAGCCCCAGCTACACCTTACAACCCTTTTTTGGTTCTACCTTTTGGCCACGGCGCCAGATCTTGTATAGCGAGACGTTTGGCTGAGCAAAATATGCAAATTGTACTATTGAGGGTGAGTTAGTGCATTAAGGTATCCGGATTTTGATTCAGTAATTTTTTTGGTATTTCAAGGTGCTCAAAGAGTAGAAAAAAAAATAAAATAACATTTTCACATGACATGTGTTTCATATTTTTCTCTAGATCTGTCGAGATTTGGTTTTTTCTTGGGAAGGAAAAGACTTGGACTGCATCTCGTTGCTCATCAACGTACCGGACGCTCCGATAAAATTGCATTTCCGGCAAAGAAGTGAAAAGGCCGGGAAATTGAATGAATGAATTATCGTATCGATAGTGAACAATTTTCTAAGAATATTCAGTGAATTATTATTATTTTTTTTTTATGTATTCTAAAATTTACAATAAAATTATTGTACGAGCTCTACGAGGTTGTTTCGATTTTCATTATTTCCTCCTGTACACGCGATGTATTGACATATTTGGTTTTTCATCGCTCACGGCGATCCTCAGATTCGATTTTTTTTTCTACAGCATTTAATTGACAGCTGTTCAAATGTGGGTTAGAAAAAGAAGGAACGTAGTTGATTAGAAATGGCGACAAGATTAGCTGACGAAAATCAGCAGATCGGTGAAAACCGAATAGAAACGAGACATGACTCGGTAAGTGTTACGTGCTGAGTAAATTTTGTATCCTAATAAAATCATGATTAATTTACACTAAAAATCTATAATTTAATGATCTTAATTGTTGAGAAAATCTCTACTCTATACATATACTACAATTTAATTATAAGAAGTTCTTGTCCCCAACAGAAACGAAGACATGAGGAAAAAATGATCTTCCGAAACCGTTTAGAGTATCTTGCCATTCTCTTCATTTTGCAATCCGGAAATAACAATTTTATACTCACCGCAACAAAGAGTGTTCAATACCATGGAAGTGAGTCCACATTAATTCTCTGTACATACATAATCATCCAATACGCGTAAGTTATGAATTATCAAATTCGTGAGAAAAAAACGATAACATCTCATGCGTCTCATATTTGCTGACAGTCGAATGTTCGAATTTTACGATTATAAGTGAAACCAGGATTGTTCAATGACTATACAAGAAATTTCCTTCTCGATGCATCCATTTTTTTAATATTTTTTTTTTTTTTTTTTGCTTCTCTTCAGCAAAGTATTTGCTATTCACATCATCAATATTTTTCTATCTTTGATCAGTATCGTTCCTGATACTGTACTACAGCCTCCATCATATCGTCATAGCACCACTTCAATGCCAACATTTGTTCCTTGGACATTATTCGAAATTTGGGTACATGAAGATATGGAACATATTCCCAATTGGCTACGGTACCTATAATCCCACCTGTATATCAAATATTCAAAATATCCATATGATCCTTGATTTTCTCAAAATCTACATACATTTGTCATGTCGAGGAGAGAATTAACGATTATTTTTATACATACCGTTGCAGGAATAGGCGCCAGTATGATGGCCTATTCCCTTTACACTTGCATCCATTGGAGTTCGTTAACGGGACAATTAGCCCTTCAACTTGCCCTGGTACCATTTATGCCGGACAATTATTGGACCGATTGCACTTACGAGTCGGCTAACTTACCACCCTGTTACGGTATCAATTTGAAAGACAAAAATATCGATTGTAACAAGACTTACTACCCAGGAATTGCTCAATATTATCGGTAAGCCTTTATATTGACAAAAGATACCCTCCTGCAGTTCCTTTTCGAATTTTGAAGTCGAAAACCACCATAAATCATGAGAAAAAAAAACAAACAAACAAAAAACAAAATCTATTTCTCTTCATTCTCAGATAGAAATTATTTTTAGATTGCACAGAGTTTGGTGTCGAAATTCATAAGGAAAATTTTGCAGAAGACATAAGAGACTTTGCAATGTCGATATTTTCGCAGATTTTTAATAAGCATGGCAGTTGTTAGGCCGGAGATTTGATATTGTATGAAAATTAATGCCTATAATTTATTGTGTGTCTACTTTTGACTCGTGAACAGATTGAGAAGATTAACCCGAAGAATGATCCCCTGTTTTTCTTTGATCATACCCTAAATCTATACCTATCATCCCCCTTATAACACGAGGGCGTTAAAGAATCCTTCGATACTTGTTCGTCTGCAGCGTGTCTAATCTTTGGCGACCTGATCAAAAACCTGATGGAGTCGGACCCATCAACACCAGCTGGATCGCTGCTTCAGCATTCGTTTGGATTATCGTCGGAATCCTCACAATTCGAGACTTTAAATCTTTCAAAGGGGTACGGGCCATTTTTAAAATTATGTCTTTTTTCAATGATTATGATTATAGAAATCAATGTACTCTGTACTTTTCTCCAATGTTTTCAAAATAGTTAATTGCCATGTTAATTATAACACAAGAAAAAAATCGGTATATTCTGCCAGAATTTTCAGATTTAGGAAATCCGCGTGTTGTGTTTGGAGAATTGAATTGATGATGTACAATCAATTTATTCTTTCATATCCAAGTTTAAATCTTCTTCTTTTCTTCAAGACTTTTTTTCCCCATAAGTTGACCGGAAGAAATTAGAAAATTTGAATCCTGGGCGAAATTATTAGGAAGACAATTGTTTGATTTAATTTCGCGGATTCAATTCATGATAAAACGTTTTTCAAACAATTTGGATCCTAGAAAAGTTGACTCAAAGCAATAATTGACAGAAAACGAGTTTAAAATGTGATTAGATTTCCATAAACGAAGTTTTTTTTATTTTTCTATTACACAGGTATTCGCGAAACTGAGTTACACCATAACAACGTTGTCTGCATTGATAGTGGCTTTGCAGTTAGCGAGTGCTAGTCACTCCGAACAAGCAGCTCTTCTAATGTTGGACTTCACAGGATTATTCAGCTACAAAGTGAGCTATTCGTAATTGAAAATGAGAAAATATTGCATAAAGATCGTTTCTCCGAGCTATTCGAAATTATAAATGAACTCAGAATTAGCTCCGAAGCTGTTTATTCTTCAATCTTTCTCTTTCTTTTCATACAGATATGGGTCGAAGCTTTAACTCATGCTATATTAATGTCTCACATATGCGAGGGGACAATTATTCAACTAGGAAGTTATGGTCCAGAAAATACTATGCCAGACACCGACGCTCTTCTCGTTGGATTTCTAACGAGTATTTTACAGTATTTTGAAATATTCAATGTCTTCTCTTCGTACGGACGATTGGCTGAACTTTATTCTATCAATATAAGATGCTTTATCTGGCCACGTACGTAAATCAGTTAATTTTTTGTCACTGCAACAGTTTGATAATAGAGAGAAAATTATCGCATTGAGTAATTTGTATTAAAGTTTTTGCTTGGGTAAAGCTGACTGTTAAGATTTCTCCATAACGCAATATCAGAAATTTTAGAAATTGGGCTTTTGTGAGTCAGCAAGAGAAAATTGGAACAAAAAAAATGTATTTCCTGATAACCAAAATGTTCGAATACAAATTTTAACTTAGTTTACGATGCAGAATTCTGAAATTCTTATGCGACTAACAGAACAAACCCAAATCTCTTCAAAAGATAAGTAGATATACTTCTTTGAAGAATTTGAGACTTGTTTTTTTTTCTTTCCCGACAATTTTCTGTATTTTGTGAATCAAAATTTTCCAAGGAATTTCGACGACTCCAATTTTTGTTTTTTATATCTCGAGACAGAAAATATTCGCAAAAATTAGGATCATAAGGAATTTTGACTTTCTCAATAAGGAATTTATACAACAAACTACGTGAAGAGATCAAAATCCTACAAATGCATGGAGAATTGATTTTTTAGTTTTTGTGCTTTTTTTTTTCCTCTCTCTGACCCAAAACCAACGAATTCCGATAAAAATAGCAACAACTTTGTACGTACAAAAAATTACGAATAGTCCAAATTTGCAATAAAAGTTTATGTAGAAATTGCCCAAATTTTGTAAACAATCTTTACGTGGGTTTCCGACGATGAGAAATAACGCTACCTATTATTAGCGGAGAGTAAAAACAATTAGCAAAAACTCATGCACCTATAATTGCACACCGAAGGTGAACGAGTTTTTTTGTTTTCTCATACACAGATCGGGCAATTGTAATGGCTTTGACACCGACTCGATTATCTTCACTCCCGATGGCCAAGCTCTGGATTTCCATCGATTTTCTGATTCTCATGATAAGGGGGATCATGGAGATGGTAACGTTAGCATTTACTGATTCGCGACTAGCAATTCCCTCTAACTAAAACGTTCCTATTATCATAAATTAGAAGAAAATTACTCAGATGCTGATTACAATTAGGTATTATTCATTGAATGTATCAAAATCAGATCAATTAATTTTCCCCTTTTTTCAGACGATAGTCTTCACATCAACAGTCAACTCGTTTTCAGAAGCTTTTCCGTCCGTAAAAGCTTACAGATCTTATTTAGTCAGCGTAACGACGCTCAGCTGCTTTTCAATCAGCATAATATTCATGACGAAGGTAAACGAGTGTCTAATGAACGTAATATTGATCTAAAATCATTGATATATGTGAATAAAATCGTGCAGCTTATGGAATTTACTTCAACAGGTAGGAGAAATATTCTCAGATCATTATCTTGAGTTTGCGGAAACTTGGGCAGCTCTGTTAATTCTCGCTATCATGTCATCTCTTATTCTGTTTTCTTATTCTGTGACACGGCTTTGTGACGATATACAATTCATGCACAAATTTGAACCAACTTTGTTAATGAAAGCTGTATTCTATTTGACGCCATTATTCGCTGCGGTAAGTTAGCTCTTCAATATTTGACGAGTTTTCATTCCGGAATGAATTTTATTTCTGTTTTTTTTTTGTATATGATTCAATTTTTAAACCTGTTCAAAGTATTTAAGTGATCAGAAGTGATCTGATTTTTCATATTTGATGGAGGAATCTCGAATTTAAAGAATTTCACAAAGAGCTTTAAAAAAATGTGTCTATTTTCTCTGAATTGAAATGCTTTTCGAACTCATTTCTTTACCATGTACTTTTGCCCAGTTATGAAAGGTTTAGTTCTCTCTTCAGATAAGCAAATTCAGCCTGAATTTCTGAACCGAACTGCGTACATTTGAATTAGAAAGAAAATCTTTCAAACCAAGAAACTATATTGTAGTAAATTGTTAATGAAATTTCAGTATTACGCGGTTTCCGACATGGCCAAGTTATTTTCGTTATCGGATCGAATAAATTCCCTTTACGACGAGCTATGGGAATTGCAAACTTTTTTGATAATTTCCTCAGTGAGTTTGGTATTGCCGCTTATCTTCGTTGGTCTTTTCATGTACGGGATACACGTAAGAACTCATGTAAGTGTGAAAATTTCAAGTATTCGATAACCGAGAGTCTAGATTCAAAGTCTGGAAAATTCAAATTGATTTTAATTCCTTTCAATTCTTCATTGTGTATCGTTTGCTTTAACTTTACGAGACAGACAGTGGGGCTGCTATTTCATCCGACGAAGAATTGGGGGAGCCCTAACGAGGAACTAAACAAAGCGAGAAGACGTTTTAATCCAAGACGAGAACTGCGATACATGGCTAACAAACCGTGTACTCATATTTGCTTGCTAGGAGACACTCGTATGGAAATTGAAATCCAGAAAAGAGAAGCGGTAAGAAATATGTTGAGACGTTATGGATTTGAAGCTATAAATGAAGAAGACGTCTGAGATGTTAGAAGTTCTTTTTCAACTGGAATAATGCAATGTAATCTCAATTCTGTAGAAAACCTGTGTTGTTATGAATCTTAATTTACATTAATGTAACTTCCTGTAAACTCCAGATTACAATAACAAATATAAAGATTATTCTTCCTCTTTACGACTTCAGGATATATAATTACAAGACAAAATCGTAATACGACAATGCTTTATAAGAGAAATTATTAATAATTGTAATACAAATTTGTATCGAATGAAATAGCAAACTTAGAAAGAAGTCATCGATAAATATCAAACTTAGGAGAATGAAAATCGTAAAGAAACTTAGATGGCGTGACTTACTCCAGTCGATTAAAGTTTAATTGTAAGTCATGTATCTCGGTGTGGCTGAGAATTTGGCGTAAGATTTAATAACTTTGTGGATAGCTTCTAGGAAGTCTTTTTCAGTTGCGACCTTACGACGTGCTCTAATTGCGAACATCCCAGCTTCGGTACAAACCGAACGAATTTCAGCGCCTGTACTATTCGGGCATAAACGAGCGAGCAGTTCGAATCGAATGTTTCTTTCCACGCTCATTGATCTTGCGTGAATTTTAAATATGTGAGTACGACCCTCTAGGTCTGGTAATCCAAATTCAACCTTTCGGTCTAGACGACCGGGACGCATCAGCGCTGGGTCTAAAGTGTCGGGTCTGTTAGTTGCCATCAATACTTTGATGTTACCTCGAGGATCGAAACTGAAAAGGAAATTAGAAAGACAATTTTATTCAGTTTGTTCAGGCTTTCTTTTTTCTCTTTAGAGTTGTTTTACTCTGATTTTTCTTATCGAATGCCTTTTTTCTAGGGTATATTTTAATCAAGAAAGTTACCCATCCAGTTGATTGATAAGCTCCAACATAGTTCGCTGCACTTCGTTATCTCCACCTGCTCCGTCGTCGAATCTTGCTCCTCCGATCGCGTCAATCTCATCGAAGAAAATTAGACAAGCTTTCTTGCTGCGAGCCATTTCGAATAATTCTCTGACCATTCGAGCACCCTGTTAAATGGAATAATTTCATTAGTATTTCCTCAATTACATGGTGGCCACTAAAAAGAGTTAGAAAAATTCTCTGACTTTTCCCTGACTTTCCTTGACCAAATTATAATTTTTCCCTGACTAAACTTCGAACTAATAGTGTCGATTCTAATATCTAATAAATGAAGATCCGAAACATTGACAATAAAATATACGTTCACGATTTCGCAGTGCGGCGCTGTTCAAAATTATCAATACTATTTCGATCTAAAATTTTGATTGAAAATTCTGAGCAGGTGGGAAAAAGAGTTGCCTCCTCTCTCGTTTCGTATTGCTAAAAAATTCCCTGACTTTTCCCTGACTTCCCTGTTTTCCCTGACCCGTGGCGACCAGGTCAAATTAACAACGATCCTTCTCTACATTTGCTAGTCGGAAAAATTATCTGTATTGTTTCGTTAACCAGTTGATCTAAGGACGAAAAAAATCATCTTTTTTTCATAGAAAATTAAGTGTTTCTGCAAACGATTGAAATTGCTTCTTGAAGTAATTGCCCAGAATCGTTTTCAGCCTTTTTATAAATTCCTAGTGAATGTTTCTATCTTTTTAAAGCAAGCCAGGAGGTATATTCTTTTCTTAATAGACAAATATTGCGATATTTTCAAAGTAATTGTTGATGGTTTGAAAACATACCTCTCCAACGTATTTTTGGACTAACTCTGAGCCGATAACGCGAATAAAGCAGGCGTCGGTTCTGTTGGCTACTGCTCTAGCACACAGGGTTTTTCCTGTACCCGGTGGTCCGAAGAGCAGAACACCTTTTGGTGGCTCAATTCCCAGGTTGACGAATTTCTCCGGCTGGAAACAAACAGGAAATATTGAGGTAAATCAATTGGACGATAATCAAAAGAGGGCACGAGGCTTTCTGCAATTTGAATATTATCATGAGACTTTGGAGACTTTTTAGAGCTTGAAAAGGAAAAGTTCCAAAAAGAAATCTAAAGAAATGAATTTTGCCTTCGACTGGTTTGACTTGGGACAAAGAAAAGCCAATTCTTCAGCATCTCTAGTTACTTTCAAATTATTTCTCTTCCATATTTCATTAGAATTTAATTGGCTAGTGTAAAAATTGCTCATCAAAGAATGAAAAAGGCTTTTATAAGTGTTTCTTGCGCAGCTAATACATAAAATACATAAAAATAAAGATAATAATGATAGTGAAAGAATATTTTTTAATCTCACATGTAGAAGGGGAGTTTCAACAACTTCTCTAAGTTTCTCAATCTGTTCTTTGCATCCACCGACATCGCTGTAAGTAACGTCAGGTTTTTCTTCGACTTGCATCATAGTAACAGTTGGGTCAATTTTTGGTGGTAGAGGAATATGAATTTGGTATTTATTCCGATCGACTCCGACACGCATACCCTCTTCGATATCAGTCGGGGCAACAGAGTCTGCCAGATCTACGACGAACTTAGCGAATTGTTTGACGTTAATTATGTATTTGGGATCGTCAGAATCCGCGTTTATTATCTTGGTACATCTCGCCACTTGCAAAGGCTGCTCGTTCTGCAACGTCTGCTTATCTGCTGCCAAATCCCATAGCGCTGGGGGCGCTAAACCCGTATCTGACTCTTTGATCCCCGTTAATTCATTGACACGTTTTATCACCGTCTGAATATCTTCCTCTACTACTTTTATGCTCTTCGTGTATTGGCCTTGGCCCTGGAAAGGTCAGAAAAATTAAGAGCACTGCTAAGTGGTGCTCGGAGGAATTGAACAAAGTCCAAAATCAATATATTTCTTTACTGAAAAAATATTTTACATCGACGTGTGATGGTTTTGTTTCAAAAACTTTGATTTGCTTCAAAAAATTCCGCATATCGTTCCTTATTTTGTAATTTACTGCACTCAACTTACGACAGCGAGTATTTCAAAGAATTCTTTACCCAAAGAAGTCTTCAGGAGTTTTGAAATTGGACGAAAATAAAATAATATAACAACGTGAAATGAACTTTGGGGTGAAAATGAACAGATTTTGGAATCACTATGCTCAATCTTTCGCTTCATATCGTGGGATTTGATTGGGGACAGAAGCAAAAAGAGTATTAAGAGGTTAGGGAATTATCTCTGTGTCATTGTGTTTTGGTTATTTCATTTCATTACTTACGTAGGTTTTCAGCAGGGCGATATCTCCCTCGTCGAGGGCTGAAACGAAGAAGAAAAATAAATGAGATTTAATTCCACAATGCAAAGCCGGAATATGTAGCGATGAAGTGCGAGGAAAAAATTGGATCGAGGTTAATAAGTGTGTTTTTGATATTCTTACATTTTATTTCTTTCTCTTCTTTTTCCTTCTCTGGTTTTACTTTACGCATATCATCTCCTAAGTGGTCCGGCATTTCGACGATTTATATTTTATCAATAATAATACGCGATTGTTCTTCTTCCTTTGTAAGCTGACAAACACTAGTCGGTTTATAGGTTAGGTCCGTTTTCTATTACAAGCAGAAATCCAGTCGTGACAGACAGAGATGCGCACGAAGTTGTATAGATGGCACAACCGGATTGCAATACACTAGCGACACTGCGGATAGATCCGGTACTACAACGCGATACGTTCGTTGAATAAACTTGTCCAGAATCAGATAAAGTCGAATGACTGCTTCTGCGCGAGATGGATACGATTTGAGCGAATCCGAATAATCCCTCGTAGGTTTTGAATTTAGCGCAGGGTAATTCGCGGATTTCGATGGTAAATGAATTAGTGTTGATTATATTTGCAATATTTTTCAATATAGATATCAAATTGGAATTCCATGAAGAAGATTATAGGCGTAGAAACAGTTTTCTCCGCAGTGCGTTTTTTCATTTTTGTAATTCGTATGGAAAGTCAGATTATTTTAGGTAATTGCTAGTAAAGAATCAGAAAATTTATTATTCCATTGTAAAACTGTAGAAGCAAATGTTTAAATTCAACACTATATAGAAAGTTTTCAGTCCTTATATTTGAAAGTGGAATTCTGTAGATTACAGATTTCTTCATGCAGCCGTTTTCTATAGATCATCGCGCGAGTGTGAATTTATAAATTTAGGAATTGGATGAAAAATATTTGGTGATTGTCACATCTAATAATTGATACTACAATTTTGATCGCGGAAAAAGGCCACCACATATTCATTCAAAAGAAATAAAAATGTAGATCGTGCAACCACAAAATTGAAAGGCGAATTCTGCTTACTGGAAGCAAACTCTCAAACTGTATGAGACATGAGAATTTTTCATGCCCATCATTTGCATGTAAATTCCTCCAAATTTCAGATTTTTTACTCCAACCGTATTCGAAATCATTCGACAGCTTGATAGGCGAAACCGACGTCTTTCTGAAACCCTAAAGGCTGCTTTTTGATATTAGGAGGTTGGAATTGTAAAGATCCGTTGAAATGTGCAAGAGTCATTCATTAACGAAAACTAATGCGTTCCTCAGGTAACCATAGGTGACAGAAAGTCGTCTCTGAATCCGAAAAAACTGGACTAGGGTTTTTTTTTCATTCCTTGTTTGACGATGAGCATTCAAAATCCATAATCGACGTTTTCGCAAATGAAGAGCTTGAAGACAAAACTGTTCATCAATAATCCATTCGGAAATTTTCCTTTCCTGAGATTTTCGAACTTCAGTTGAAGATTGCGTAAAAGTTTTTTGACGATTCTGTGATGAATTCATCTTGCGGTATATAATTCCAGAAATACGAAGATGCTTGAAAATAAAAATTAAAAAGATGGGCGAATTTCCTACACATATTATAAGTAAATATTATTCTCAGATTACAGAATAATAACTACACGATGTAAAAAAATTAACTTCGAATAAAGTTGCAACATTTATAATAATTCAATAAAACCACAGTAATTGATTCTTTTCATGTTTTTAGCCAAGGTATGACTCAATTGTAATAAGTCCGAATTTTGGTAGACTTTCTTGAAAACCGTGAATATGGTTTCCAAAGTGGGGCTTATGCTAGTTATGACATAAAAATCATGGAACATAGGATTTTTTGTGAAGATATTAGCTTATATTAAACAGTCAACGTGAATATTTTCAATTTGAATAAAAAATTTCAATATTTATTACACAAGAATGAAATATTTCGAACTTTCGAGTAATCAAGTTTATCCATTTGAAATGATAACATAATACATGATATAGAAGAGTTTTATTTTCATTCAGATGATTTCATTAGATTTTTTTTTTTCCTATCGAGATGAATTCTTTTTCAATTTGATTTTGAAGTCTTGAGGTTCATGATGATGCTGGATCTATAATATTAATTGTTGAGATAATAAAGTCTCCAATTTCTACACAAAGTTAATTGAGATGTTTAGCTCTTCGATTGGGAAAGAGATGTCTGGTAAAAGATTGCCGTATTATGCAAATATAATATATGCATCGCACAAGACTTGCAAGTGCACAATGCGATTTTATAATAAGGCGTGACGAATGGTCGATCATAATATATAAGACAACGCTTTAATTCGGACTAACTAAACGACAGCTTTTCAAATACCATCTTCTCTTTAGAAACCTTTAGAAATACGTCCGCCCACGCTATGAAACGGATATATTAGATGGTCCTTGACCAGTATTTAAATAAAAAAATGCAAAATCGTGGAAGACACGTTGGAATTATATATATATATGCGTAGAGCACTTTCACCTTGTGCGGGATCAGCCTCGCCCTGTATTATGGGTGTAGCTTATAGGTGGTATTAAATTAGAATAAAAATCAAAAGAAACAGCGAAAATCCACAAATTAGCACGCTTGTCAATTCAAAGGCGCGTGCGCATATATCTATACTTAAATTATTCAAACCGTTTCTAAACGGGCGCTTTGTCAATTTCAAAATTCTAATTTCGTATATTTAATTATGCCCTCCAAGCTAATGAAACGCGTGAAATATTATTCTCTTCTCTTCTTTTAACTCGATTTTATTCCATCGACCTTCGGGGTTTGCCCAAAACATGTAGACGTTCCGCGATCAGGAAGTTATAGTCCCGGTAATAAATTACCAAATTACATCTACATTATAAATACCTGTAACTAAGGTAAAACATATTTTATAGACGTGATTATATTATCATAGACTCACTGTTATATATATTTTTGAAGAAAAATTTATTCATTTATCTATACATTTTTTTTTTTTCGTTTTTTTTTTTTTTTGTTCGCTCATTATCTCTCTAGCACATATTTGACTTGAATGCTGCAAGAAAGTGAACGAACACTTTGACATGTTCATAAAAGATATTCGAGAAAAATTAAAAAGCCTCGGTTATCTAATTTTTATAATTAATACTACGCGTTGTTGTTATAGTCTCAGATATGTAAGGGCAGTTTTTATTCCTCCTTCTTTTCAACTTCGGTCTTTTCTTCAACGGCGGCGGATTTGGCAACTGGAATAACGACTGGTGCTACGAATGGTGGGACAATACCACGTCCGTATTCACCGGTGTAACCGTTGAATCCTGGAAGATGAACACCTTCGGGGTGGAAACCGTTTGCGTCAGCGGTGTATCGGACAGAAATTGGAGTTCCATCAGGAGCGGTGTAAGAGTATTCGCCATGGACGACCTGAAAATTGCGTAAATAACAATTTGGTCAAAATTTGTAGTTTGTTAATTGAAGGAATTAGCTTGGACGAATTTTTATGAAGAATAATATTCGATCTCTGTCCTCTGAATTTGAAAATCAATGAAAATTTCACGTTCATAGATGCCCACCATAGGGAATTATCATTGAGTACGAAACGCCTGCATTTAGGCAATTCAAACATCATCTGATAGTTTTCGTTTATTCGCCTTCCTCAATTTGATTGGCAGAAAAATAAAAGAAAAAACTATCGAATGATGTTTGAGTTGCCTAAATGCAGGCGGTTTTCTAATTCCGTATTTTAAGTATCCAAGATAAATTTCGGTATATTTTTCAATTTGAGAGAAAGAAGAAGTAACTTTGTCCCGGAAAAATTATGAAACGCTGAATTGATCGAATATATCCGTGATTCACATACGCTAACAACCGAAACAATTTTATCTTTACCGATTGATTGTTCAAGTATTTTTGAATCGTTGATTTTGGAAGATTACCGGCAAGGTTGCAGTTTCATTCCGTAACATTTAACATTTCGTTTTGAAATCCTTTCGAAACGGTTAGTATATAGGCGTTGGCCAATATATTTAATCAGAGATGAAGTTCTGCGATTCAATGGTCAAATTTTGAAACCAATAAATTATAAATATGGCTTACGAACCTCTCCACCAAGACCATCGGGACCAATTGATGGGGTACCGGCCTCAGCGGCTGAGATACCATTCTCAGTCTCGTACCGCCAGGCGTAGGCACCATCAGGAGCAGAGTCTTGGGTTTGACTGCGGATGGCGGCGAAGGGTGCGTCGACGCTGTTGAAAAATGTTCATTGAAGCACATCTTTACGTAAAAATATAATTTTCGTTTTGTTTTTTCTTTTCAAATGTATTTTCAGAACCCGGAGCAAATTGCTCGGTTGGTTCTTCACGGTAGGACATTTTAGCACACACTGAACCTTGTAGAAGAATTTGGTGATTCTACCGATGATTATATCGCCTTTTATATTGGCTGATTAATTCTATAATCGATATAAAGTAATATTGGCAAAATTGAAAACAGTTACATGCATACTGCTAGTTAAACATCCAATCGGTACTATAAAAGCAAAGTCAATTATACGTGTATCGGTTTCTGTCTTCTTCTCACAATGTCGTTATTGAAAGAAATTCATTCCTGCTTTGCACGATATCGCATTGGCTTTCAAGATCATTGATCAGTGCATGCGATCATTTTCGATCGACCAATTCCACCCGAGTCAAAAAAAAAAAAAAATGATTATATAAAGTAAGATTCTTACTTGTAAATCTTGGGTACAACTGGGACGATTGGTGCACCAGGGATGACTGGGGCAATGATGGGAACGACTGGAGCAACTTTGTCGTCCTTTGGTGCTTCTTTGGCCTTAGCTGGGTCGACGGGCTTGACTGCAGCTGGGATCAGTCCAGGGTATCCTGGGTAAGCTCCTGGGTAAGCTCCTGAGTAGGCTCCTGGGTAAGCTCCTGGGTAAGCACCTGGGTAGGCACCTTGGTAGGCACCTGGGTATCCCTTGTATCCTTGGTAGGCACCTGGGTATCCCTTGTATCCCTGGTAGCCTGAGTATCCCTGGTATCCTGGGTAGCCAGTGTAGCCCTGGTATCCGGTGTATCCGGTGTACTGGCCAAGGGCTACGCCCAAAAGAGCACAAGCTACGATCTGGAAAGATAGAAACACTTTTTGTAAAATCCACAGGTCCTCAGCACCTTCGGTGGTCCATTCAACGTGTAATTTACTCCGATTTTCGAAAAAAATCTTTACACTTTTCCAACGTTATTAAGAACGAAAGAAAAAGTATAAAAATTTGAAAAAATACAGTCGGACTTTGACTATTCGATCGGATAATTAGGCGTTATTCTTTTTAATCAGATTAGGTACTGTATATCGTTCACTCACTACGAACTGCATGGCTTATCGATGAAGAGGCGTTCAAGAGATGAAGCTCCAGATGATTCTGTCTTCCGGAGCAGAAGCTAGCTCCATTTATACGAATTCGATCAAGACAACTACCTTATCGTTCCCGCCAATCCCCTGGCCATATATTTGCAAACGAGCTCATCCCTTTTCGCATATTTTTCTATGTGTTGTAAATTTATTTACACGGAGGCTCTTCTTAACGACGAAATTATAACTTGTCTATACTATCACGAAGCCAGTATTAATATTTATAGACGCACATTTGTACTTGTACACGTATATATATATATATATATATATTAGCATTATCATGTATTTAATTGCCTTACACAGGTTATACCCGCATACACTGACATATATCTTTTAACGGATGTCGTGCGATTGGCGAATAACATCCTAAGACAGTGTCTCCAGATATTAAGAAGGTTTGAGTCAAGTATTCGGTGGGCGTTAGCTTTTGCGGAATGTCAGAGGCCGATTAAGTATCTATGAATTTTATAACTACCAGAGAATTCAAAGGCCATATATATAAATCGGTGTATATAGGTATGATTTAATCAAATTTACACGGTGAATTCCATTCGCGGTATAATAATTGACCCTGAACCATCAACGATCCCCTATAGTATCGATTTAACTCTCGTCGCTATAAGCTATAGCTTCGAGATACCAGAAACTTCTATCTGCCTTGATATTTGCATAATTTTCTTACTCTATAAGAGGGTATTGCAAACCCAGTGCAAAAGGCACCGATACTCGGTGGTATACGTTCAACGTTCAACGCGGTTAAGATGAGGCGAATAAAATTACAGGAAAGGTCATCCTGAGATCAAGTTGTTCGCCAGTTATCCTTACGGGTACTTCTCCGATGATTCTTCGGTGAAATGCAACTATCAACTCAATATAGTACCTTTGCTGTATGAATTAGAACTAGGATAGAGCCTCGTTCACCACATCCAATATCTCTATATATACATATACTTCTATATTTCTATTCTTTTTATCCTTATCCATCTTTGTGTGCGTATAATTATACACGTTATCGCGTTGTATATACGCCCAACCGTCAATTATCGTGCCATATCATATAATATGCCACGGTTTACCATCATTACGATTAATCCCTGCGACTATTGTATATACAGGATCATCTAATTTTTACTACCAATCGCCACCCTGTCAGCGTTTATGGAATTGCTATTCGCCATTAAACTAAACTGGCCATTTTATTCTTCCAACTGCAGAGTAGCCTCTTTGCCATCAGCTGGGGGGTTAAACACGTCTTGGATATCACGAATTGCGTGCAGAGAAGGATAAAGTAGGATATGTTCAATGAGTCTTGTATCGAACTATAGGCGAGCGATTATCCAGGATTATGAAATAGTTCGGTGAAAAAATTGAAAAAAAAAAAACGAATAATTTACACTACTAGAATATTTGTAGCTATTGAGAAGAAGATGAAATAGAAAGAAAAGGAAAAAAAGAAGGAAAAAATAAGTGTTTTGATAAATTGCGAAGAGGTCCTCGTACGGTTCAGCATTTCAAATGTCATGCCCACGGTCTGAATATTTCTTTTGAGGGTCGGGATCATTTCGCGTGAATTTTATAGTATCATAAATCATTTTTTTCACTCTTCAAATGATTATTCAATATTAAGACTAGCCGATCGGCCCACGGAGGTTCTTTTAATTTTTTTTTTTTTCTTCTTCCTTTTTTTGTTGTTGTTAATGACGCGTGAAACAGCATGGCGATGAGACTAGCGAATGTGGCTTCTTCCACATATGTATGTATATTATATATAGCTCTGAATAATAATTGGCAACGAATATATACAAGTATAATGTATATAAGCTGTGTAAACGTGTGTGAGTATGTATATATATAGTTAGTCGGCGGAAATAAGAATCACTTGTATATCCTCGATGATCGAGGTGTGATTAAAAAAATATTCAATTTCTGGCGTAAGATGAAAATAGTAATCCGGGGCATAGCGCAAGTGTACTCGATGCTGATGCAGGATATACCACAATCCGTATTATGAATAAGAAGATTTGTTATTATACGAGCAGACAACACCTTGGCCGAAATTTGTCTAGTGGAACGACCGCACCGGTTTCCCGATTGTATGCAAAATAATACATTTCGTGTATATGAATAGCTACATATCGTATATAGTTAGGATTTATAACCGGGAAAGGCGGTCTGCTTAGGGGCTCCCCTCATATATATGATTCTCACGAGGTGTTATATTTGCATCTTGATAAAAAAAACGTATCCATATATCGGTGTATGTATATCGCAATATACACATTATGCGATATTGCCTGTTACATTAAATCAAAAATTTTTACTCTTCGTTTATCTCACAATATTTGGCAACTAATCGTCCGTCTAAATTAACCTGAAATAAATAAATCAGTACTTCTTATATAGCATTAGTTAAGTGATGAACTTTTTTTTTTTTTTTTTGGACCATGGCTTGTAATTAGTCGTGATAAATTATATACATCGAGAATAAAGATGTGAGATATATATAGTATTTGTTCCTCGTCTCTATATATCCATCTCTATACCCCATACTACATTCATAACTATACTCCCGCATCCAGGTAATCGTGACCACAAATCTCAATGCTGGACTTATGGGTACATAGATACATACATACATACATAGATCACTTATTTATCTATCGATCCATAAATTATTATACATATACTAGAAGAAAGTGATCCCTTACGCAATTCACTGATGAACTGCTGCGAATACCGAAATCGGGTTTTTAGAACAGTTCTTTTACTGTTTCATCTGCAATTGATACAACCTCCGAGAGAAATACATGTTAATTTTTGTAGAAGCTGTCTTTTTGGTGAAGAACGAAAAAATAAAACGAACGAAGTACGTTTACGAAAATCTTGGAAAAGGATAATAAAAATAAATGGGTCAACCAGGTTGCCCTAGACTTTTCACTACCATTCATTTCCACTTTTCTTTTGCTTTTCTTCTCATTTGTGTCCAGCCGTTTTTAAGATCACTGCGATGAATTAAATTTAATTTTTTTTCGTGTTAAAAACGGACTTTCGCTAATTCAAAAGGAAAAAAAATCTTATTCTCATCACCGCCATTTATTATTATTATTTTTTCGGCCAAACCAGTTGTTCAATCTTCATGGTACATGGCAATTTTCCATTGTCAAAAAACAAGCTATGATTCTGTAAATTTTTTAATTTTTCCGTCCAGCCGTTTTCCAAAACACTGCGGGGAATTGTATTTGTAATACAGCGACAGACAGACTGCAGTCCAATTAACGTATTTTCAAAATCATGTGTGACGTCAGCTAAATTAAGATCGAAAAAAGTCGAAAATTTCAGTAAAATTATGTAGTTTTCAAATCTTTGACGAATACATGCGAGGGATATTCTGATGTATTTTGTGATCGCACGCGGCTATAAGCTTCGGATGTAAATTCCCACGGTCATTATTCACACGTAATGTTGGAAACGATTCTTCAAGGTGTACTAGGCGATCTTGCGCAGTAACCAACAAATTGGAATCATCTCGCTAACAGATCTGCAAATAATAGAAAAAAATAAATAAAATGAAGAAAAAAAAAAAAAAAAAATAGCAAAGACTCACTAAACGGGCTTGAAAAGTCGAGGTCCGAGTCAGATATTGATGGTAGCAAATTCTAATCCTTGTATTATACTGTGTTTGACATTCTGATTAAAACTACAAAATTTGAAATTTTATTGGACAAGTTTAGGACATTCTAATGGCATCAAGGAGCGTGACGATCTATCGATAAAAACTAAACTATCTATTTTATCTATACTCGAAAACACAAGATCGGTTTCAAATTCATCACCTAAAAAAATCCCCCCTAACCTTTTCCTTTGAACATACATTCCTTTATTTTTTTTTTTCTCAATATTTCCAAGGAATTTGGAATACAATTTGAGGTTTGTTTCAACAGGTCCGATCTGGACACTGTCCGAGAATTATTTCTGACCGAAACTTCAACCAAGACTCACGTTCACGACACATTGTTGTGCAATAACTGGTATAAGAGATGATGTTTTGCTTTCACTGCGGCTCACCTTTACCGTGATATTACGATTAGTATTAATTTTACCGACGAATGCGCACTTTCAGGGGATTTATAATCATGGAATTCCGTGCTTGGAAGAATCTGCGCTAATCGCTCCTATTATACCGTAACTGTAAACTGCAGTTGCGTGACATCAACGCAACTCCATATACTCGAGTAGTGAGCATTTTTTTGGGCGGGATTGAAATTTCGAATTTCCAAAGCTGCGAAAGGTCAAAATTACGAATTTTTATACTACTGACTCAGTTTTAGAAAGATTCTTTCCCCGAAAGTCTACGTAGCCAATTTGTGAAACTCCGAATGGAAAAACACCGAAGGTTCAAAATTCCGAAAGCTAAAGATCTTTTTTGTAAACTTTCGGATCTTTGAGCTGTCTGCATTTCGAGCTTTCGGAATTTGCAAGTTCCGAACTCTAAAATTTCTATAGAAACTCAGAATCCCGTCTCAAATAAATTTGGAACTTTCGGAATTCGGAACTAAAATCCCGCCCCGAATTTTTCTTAAATTGTCATAATCCTCATTGTTCATTGAAATGTTTTTCGATTGTGGTTATTTCATCGTTCGACTTAATCGCCACATCAAATATTACGAAACAGAATCGGAGATGATAAAAAACGATCAAAAAAAAGAAAAAGAAACGGGTGTGAAAACTAGGCTATAGACAATTTCACGAAATATCTCATGTATTGTATGAAGAATTAATTCAGCATCCAATTCTGGCGAGAGTAGATGAAGCCAAAGAGGCATATAATGGTGGGTTTCGTTTACTTAATCGTCACACGTAGCGATTAAGATTTTTTTTTTGAATCTTCTAGAAGCTACTTTGGCCTTGAAAAACCGGGCAAATCACGTGTCTCGATGGATCGATGGATTTATAGTTTCTCACTATTCCGCCCAGTTTTATAAATTCAGAGTAAAAATCGTTACTATATGGTGGGACAAACAGGGCGTTGCTGTCCGGTTAAGAAATTCCATCCTATACTATGGTCGTCATATCGTATTAACGAAAAGTCGAATAAAGCTGCTCGTACACAAATTTTTCAAGCTTTGTGTATAGATTATAGATTATACACATGAGGTTTATTCGTACAGCTATAATTAACATTGAATCTCTCATTGAAACAAATATAAATATATATGTATATACTGGACAATGAGATAAACTTTCAACGTTATACAGGTATGTTTTTAAATGTACGATAAATAAACATTATAAACATGCTATTATTAAATATTAATCATCATATGCAGGGGGTGGTAGTCTCGTTAAATCAGGATCACAACGTGAATCATATAATTGAACGGTTATATATTCCTAAAAATTGAATACATATAGGCGGGTTTTCTTCTTCATCTTATATATAATATCATATTTTCCTCATCAGTTTTCCAAAATTATAGTCCAATGGTGGTCCAGCTATCAGTATCTCCTGTACGGAGTCTGGGGTTCAGGATGGGCGCTGTTATAAGCCAAAGCTCTCTGGATAGCAGCAGGAATTGGCGGTGAAGTTGGAAGATGTGCTCCACTTGCATGGAATCCATTTTCATCAGCATAATAAGTCACTGTTATCGGAGTACCATCAGGTGCAGTGTAGCTGTACTGACCCCTTACAACTTCAGCTTGACCAGCAGCCCCAAGATTTTTCGGCTGGCCTTGTTCGGAGACTGATATCCCATTTTCGGTATCGTAACTATTGGATTCAGAGAAAAAAAAATAAAATAAAATTGAAAGAAAAATTATCAACGAGATCAGGTAGGTCGATATGCTGGAAAATTATAAATTAGGAATTTCTTTTTTTTTGTTTTTTTTTTTTGTTTAATTAATTCGGGTAACGTCGGTCTCGTTCAGGCAAAATATCTGGCACAAGGATCCTAGCCAACTTTTACGCAATTCGTATATATATACATATATATGTATACTCACATCTTTGCTATATGACGCGAATTATTGCATAGCTTTAAAAGCTACGAGGCGTGGCAGACCGCATTATACTCATAGACATATAGAGAAACACGTGCGATAGAAGTACATGCGAATCTAATGCCACAAATTGCTCTTTGGCTTCTTAGGATTGAGGAAAAAAACTGTGTGTGTGTTTTTTTTTTTCTGTAAGTTGATTTTTTTTGGACTTTGATTGGTTTGAATTCTGCCGCAAGACGATTCTTAATTACTCAGTATTTCCTGTTCAATTAGCTAAGCAATTAAATAAAGATCGTCATTACACTGAATCATTTACAAATTAATATTCATTTCTCGCACTAGTCCAGTGGGTTGAATGGGAATGTTTAGTTCAATGATGATAACTTATGTGAGAAAATGAAATCGATATTGATAAAAAAAAAAAGGATAAGAAAGGGAAAAGAACCTGAATCAGGTCCGAGGAGAGAGAAAACGTCGATTAAATCGGCCTCGTCATCATAAGGCGACTATTTGAAAATTTCTTAGGCGATAATGGCAGTCGTTGGTCAAGGTTTTGCCAATGATCGTAGACGGACGGATGTCCCGGGTTTAATTAGGGAGAGGTGCAGTCTATGTAGGTATAGGTTAATTATGTCAAATTACGCAACGATTGCGAGCTGACTACACGGCGTATAATGCCGACGATTAGAATCAAATGTAATTATCGTCTTAATTTCCCTCACCATCTACAGCCGCATATACATATACTAGTGTATCCATTGTTTCTGGTACCGGGCAGCGATCAAACCGCACAAAACGGAATAATAAACTTTTACAATATGTAATTTTGGACCGACTACATTTTTTCTTCCAATTAAAAAATAAAAAATAAAAAATAAAAACGCGTTCTACGTTGAATAAGATTCAGTGAACAAAAATCGTCCTTTTTTTTTTGTTTTACTAGCATTTTTTGTTCTAAACGTCAAGGATGATACAATCGAGCAACTATTTGACTAGAGCAGATAATTAGGCATACCGGTTCTAATATCATCGAGCAAATCACCTTCGGGTTGTATGATTAGTCGAGTGTCTTCTTTACGCCGAAATTAGTTTCGAAGAGAGAAACAGAGAGACAAAAGAAAAAAAAAAAAAAAAGCAACAATAAAATGATTGAAATAATCTTGCGAAACGGATGTCGTTAATAAAAAAATTAATAACACTAATTTACGCTCATCGTAGATTTCGGGTGTCAATTAATTAGAGTTGGACCTTATATGCGAATATCGAATTATGAGCCTCGCATATCATTCGCGACCTTCGTCACGAGATGCTATAGTGAATAGTCGTTTAGATTATAGCCTTCGCTCGATATTCTGGAGATGATATTCAAACCGCATTCCGCATTGATCATTGATTATGAATTTTTTTCAAGCTAATTACCTGTAAGAGTATGAACCGTCCGGAGAACTATCCTGGTTTTGCCTTATGATCGCCCAATTTCTACCGTTGTTGTAGTTCAGCTGAGGGTTGTACCTGTTGTATTGTGCCTGGGCTATCGTGATCAGACCCAATATCGTTATCTGCAAAAATATGTTACATGTCTTAGAATTTTCACTGTTTTCTTCTATATCCAATGCTAAGATTTCACTCAGGGACAAGTTTCAATAGGGAGTTAATTCAGTCTGAGGTAAATTGAACAGATACAATTTTATGCAGATTGCAAAATGTCTTGAATTTCCATAACAATTCGCAAGTTGCTGTATTCGGTGCGACTCGCTATAAAGAAAAGCTGGATGCTCGATCTTTCCGACAATTAAAACAGATTTGGAAAACTCGGGTGTGTATTTTTTTAAAAATCGCGGTAGAAACGAGTCCTTCGTTTTTTTTTTTATTTTTTTTTTAAATTATTCTTCCTGTTTGTGGTATCAGAAATTCGCGAATTTGATTCTTGGAACAATAAACACCGCTTATTGACTCGACAAGCCACTCAGAAATTACCATCGAGTGAATTCTCACAATACCAGCCTATTGCTTTCAATTTCTTGACCAATTTCCTTCATTTATTCATCATTCAAATTTTTGTATAAATTGATTTTGGGCTGGTATTTGTTTATACCCTAATTGCCCCAGATTACCAGATCTTTGGATTGAACGTAATAAATTCGGGCAGAAATTGACCCTCTCTAATGAGACGGAAAAAATTTTCCAGAAGTTCAATTTCCGAGCAGCCAGAGATTATGATAAATTTTTCGCAAATTTGAGGTTCAAACTGATCCTCCATTAAGTAGATCTTCAAGATGTTAGAATCGGAGTGTTACAAAGATTCCAAAATAATATGGATAATTATATAATTTCTAAACAACTGATGATATATTATTAGTGAAAAATGAAAGAAGTTAATCGATGTGCCTTAAACGTTCACTCACAAAAATCTTCATTTTGATTGGCGAAAAATCGAACTGTAATTCTTCTAGTGATATTCAAACGTTTATTTTGCCGAGAGTGCAAGATTCGCTATAAGCTCGTTACAGGTGAGTCTCGATACTGATGCAGGTACGGATGAGTCCGATGGGAATTTATACTAACTTAGAGGCCCACGAGTCTCTGGTTAAGGGGGTATGCCTTGGGTAACGCGCCCTGTCCGGGATACCAGAGAGGGGGTCATCGAAGAGCATCGAAGTCTTCTCGGGTATATACAATGGGAGGCACAAAGGTAACACACGGACACCTTTATACTCGCCTACTATTCATATAACTTGTGTACAGATGTACTTGGGTCTATTACTATATAGACATTGCATATACACTAATACCTAGATCAAGATTCAGATCCGACACGGATGATCGTCGCAGGGCGTATTCCTTTCACTGCACCGTAAGGTAAACGTCCCAATACCCGACCATCTAAGGAGGCAAAAAAATGCTAACCTATTTTTCGCGTATAAAAACCGATGGTTTTCAAAAATAACCATGACTACTGCAAAGCTTAAAGTTTGTCGTTTCTGAAACCCATATTCCAGTCGTTTTTATGATTAGTAGTTTATCAATAAACGAAGCAAATATCAAGGCGTGTGAATGTACCAGTACCCGGACAGTGATATTTCGATATGACCCGATAGCCGACCGTAACATGTCCCTATTACCAACCACTGACGACTGTAGATGATATCGCAGCGGAAAAATATTACTTATATTGTTACAAATATGTGTGACGACTTAACTAAAAAAAACTAAAGGTGACGACTTAAGTACCAAGATTAAAAAAAAATTGACAATATATTTCATGAAACTCACATTCAATGGTATTTTCACAGACTTTCAGAAGTTTAATACAGGAAGAATAAAAATTTAACAAACCAATCGATTTTATTTATAAAATCAGCTCTCCGATCAATCAAAAAATTGGGTGCGGTTCGGATGACCGAACGAACTTTCGTTTAAATGAACGTTCAGAACATCAGACACGCGAAAAAGTATGAAAAAATTATATTTGAATAGCAAACAGTAAATAGTCCACGTTTGGAGGTTAAGTATATTTGTAAATTCACGAATGAAGGCTGGTATGAGTGAAAAATTATTACTCCTGGACATTTTTACGAATGAAATATACAATATAAGTACTTACTTGCCAGATAATTATCCAGACATTAAATTATCTAAGTAAATGCACGTGTCATACTTACAACAGCCCGCGTTCATACCTGCACCGCAAGTCACCGGTAACTGCGTTAGAGGTTATGAAAATGCACACGAAGAACTGTCCGACTAATGGGTACGAATATAGTTGCGATCGAGTACCGGTACCCGGACACATGGTTGGCTATCGGAACAAGACGCGTTTCATATGTACCAATAACCAAACATGAAAATTACTCACTTTGAAGTCATTCTTTGCTAATTAGAACATTATGACAAGATTTGTGGTAGTTTTCCAAATAGGAACAGCTATTAACTCGCTTCGGAAGTAATGAAAACCAATCCGAAATAGTTTAATGAGATTCAGCGATTCCTTCGCATTTCGGCTTAGATACGGGCTCCATTGACCCGAATAGTACGTGTGCTGTGATATTTATCCCGAATAAAGATTGATGCGATTATTAAACTATTTGGAGCAGTTTCATACACATAGATTATGAATCGGAGAACCTAATCCATCCAATACTTTTATATTTTTGTTGAGTAAACTCTTAATTTGGTGAAATATGTGCGAGAGTGGTCGGAAATTGGGACGTGTCCGGCTATTGGGACGTTTACCTTATACTTGGGCCCTCCCGTTGATGGCCTGGATCAACCGCGGATTGCGAACGGATAGATGAATCCTAAAAGTCACTGACTAACGCCACGCATTTGTCTTCAACTCGTTGTAAATTCCGTTTTTTTAAAGTAAACCACCTCATTTAAAGTTTTTACATATTTTAGCCACGTAGGTCATGCATAGACATATATGTATAGGTACTTATGCAGGTCACGCACTTCCATGGCCTTCAGTGGCAGAGGGTTCTACAGGTCCAGATTTTTTTTCTTTTCTTCTCGTACACGTTGCTACATTAGTGAGAATCATTCTATACGGGCTTCTATGAATTTTCACTAAATTTGTCAACTTCTTATACCTACATTGGCAAATTCACAATTTTTCTAATCAAATAAGGTAAGTGTACCAATTACTGACCCTTATATTTTCTTCGATATTGAATCTATGATAAGAATTCTAAATGTTTTCCTTACACAAATCAGTTGCTACAGACTCGGAGAATACGAATTGATTTTTTTGATGATTTTAGAACTCATGGATAAAAAGGAATCATTAAAAAAGGTCAATAATTGGGACACGGTCAGTAACTGGTACACTTATTACCCTACTGCGAAGGTCCACTGCACCGTAACCTTTGTCATCAAAAACTAACATCGAAAAGTACAATCTCTTACGACAATCTATGAAAAGTTCGAGATCAATTGAAAACTCGTAGAAATTTGTTGAAATAAAAATTTCAATCAGGTCAGCTCTGTCTTAGTTTCTATGAATTGTTATCTATAAGGATCTCGATTTTCTAGATCAGTGCCTATTCAGTTCTGAGGATCTCTGCATACTCCAACCCTTCCGGAATTCGCGACTATACAGAATTTAAAAAACCGTTTTCCTAATTTCTGGTGAACTTTCGCTGGAATTTGAACAAAGTCTCCATCTTAATGGAGTACAATTTTACTCCATTTTGGATTTGGTCCACATTTTGCTAGTGAAAAAATGAATTTCGGCAAACAAAAGCAGAAGAAAGAAAAAGAAATTAAATAAAAAATACTTCGAGAGCTAATATGGCAAAAAGTAGCATGGCGGATGGACACAAACTCCTGGCGATGTATCATTCTCTGACCCGATGACGAAATCGTTCGTACCGAATGTCATAACATACGCTAAAGGCACGTGCGTGGCCTGGCCAGGCCAAGCCAGGCGTCATTACCCTAAAGAGATATTCTCAACAATTTTCTGTGTATTCTTAGGCTATGTTATATTCGAAATTAATACTGTTATACGTTTAATTATAAAGATATAATGATGAGCGATTTTTTGAGTAGGAAATCAATACCGGAAAAGACTAACTAAGTCCTATGATGATCGCGTGATCGTCATTTTAAAACTATTTTACGATCTTTAACATCATAGTAATAGAACTGCCGGTAATGGGTTTCGATGATCCTGATGGTTCCAAACGTAACCCTGCAGTGTCTGATTTATTTCTCACCCAATTAATTGCTCGGTAATAAAGATGATCATTTTGAACGTCGTTTTAAGGTGCGATCATCGAATCAATTGAACGTTGCGTATACTATAAAACAACACTGAATATACCACGCACATATGTGATTATTGGAGATAAAGTAAGATGTTCAAGCTGCTGGTTTGCCAGAGAAATATACACGCAGTAAGATGCCATAAGCATTTCCATAAGCCGCCATTAGACATCCATGTATGTACATACATACTACGGTGTCATTCGTCCTGATGGCGATAAATAACACTAGGAGTCTGTAACTGCCAGATAACTCTAGTCAGTAGACTAATCATTGGTAGGGTAATTAATGCAGACGTCAACAACGATCGGTCGATAGGATCACAGCTGGCGATATTACACCTTGTATTAATGTCTACTGGTAGAAATATGCGTGCGTAAAATCGTGCATAGATCATTTTGCACACACCTCTTTTCAGCAGCAGCAGCGATAGATCCTTTAATGCCAAAGCTTGTATGTATATATAGGCCTGAGTATACGCATAAGAATTTATTCGAAGAAGAAAGTTGTGCAGTAAGCAAATTACGTTACAGGTGCATGTCCTCGTGTGTATAAAGTATTTTCGTTTCTTTGGCGGACAGGGACGATCACTGACATACGAAAGTATACTCACGCAGGTTTTAATTACCTCAATTCATATTCTCTTTCGCGTAAGTATATATATATATAATATACTTTCAACCGATTGCGTATTACACCCGCGAATTTTTTATGTCACCATGATCGTCCTTATCTCCAGATGAAAAGAAGAACTCGTTATTCGCGGACCTTCGCAACACCGAATATCACTTCCGTGTGATACAAACACCGTTTCACTTATGACAAGATGATACTTCTGGTCCCCTCGAGGAAATTTTACGATAAAAACGTCCTACTTGATCTTCGGACTAATTACAATTAAGGTTAAGAGCCGATCTCTCCTAGACTTTGAACGAAAACTGATTTCAATTACATTTTTTCTTATGATGAGGTGAAAATTGAGAAGGTCCTGCGCAAACGGATCGATGCGAGTCACATTTGAACGAATTGGGCATTTTACAAAAAAAACTTTCGACAAAAACACGATAACTGCAATGACTTCTTTTTATGTTGAAATTGTTCAATTAAGAAGATTGCCAGAAGATTACTAAAATTCATGTAGGTGTAACTTGTATCCTTTTGCATATAGTACCTTCTCAATTTGAAAGCGATACTTAAAAATTGAATGACGTGTTTCTAGCGAACGGTGCAGAGGATTGAAATTTGGTAGACTTTTGGATCTGAGAACAAACTATACGATCTAAACGTTGAAGAGAAATTAAAAAAAAAAAAACAAATACAAAAAGAAAAAAATTGTTTAAATCCTCGATTCCTAATTCGATTGGCCGTATATATATGTGTGTGAGGTAATCTCGAAATAACAGTATTGATCATCGATTCCATACCTGTTCTGCAAATATACACGGATATAATATAGACGAGAGTGGGTTACTATCTGTCTGGGATGAGCAGATATAGCAATAATTTCGGAATATCAAGACGTTTTCGTAACCCGTTATTGAATATTGCGTTGGGATATGAAGACTTGATTGCAGAGTTTACGTAGCATATTATATTGCCAAGAGATTTATGTTATCCCGATCCTTAGCTCCTCCGAAATTTATCTATACCAAAAATACAGGATCTATACTAATTGTAAGAAACACGGAATCTTTAGCAGTCGAATCATCTCACTATACACATATATTCAAGGAGTTTCCCACAGAAGGAAAAAGGCTAAATAAATTCGTCTTTGTTATTTATAAGTTAAAGATTTTTTTTTGTTTCGAAACATCATCCAACAGCCTTACTGATTTTTTATTTATCTTTTTTAATAGATATAAGCGATCCTCCTCCAAAGAATTCGATTACCTATATACCATATACTGTGTTACATAATAAGCAGTGGTAAGAAAGAGGCAAACAGAGCCTAAATATTGAACGCTTCTGGATATAATTTATCACTATAGAATTATATCCAATCATTATAATGTACCTACTCTGTTCATTAACGCATCAGCATCGACTTTGAAAGTTTGATAATAAATTTTCGGCTCACTATAGTTATGGAAATTTGTTTCGAAGTAGTATATATAGCTGGTGGTAACGATCGGTTTCTATATTCGAATTATTCGGAAATCCGAATCGCATAGGTATACGTTAGCTGCGGTATGAGAATTAGGAATAATTATTTCGCAATTGCAAAAGAAAAAAAAAAAATTAGAAAAAAAATAAAAAATCCTGCGAATCATCGAATACAAGTTCGCGTGTGTAGCAAACAGAATTTCGAGCTGCACTTTGACGTTAACAAAGTAGATCTCTGGGTAAGATATCGTTGCTGCGATCGCGGTTATATTCGTGGCTTGAGAAAGCTCGCTGGTGAAGATCACCAGGTATATATATCTATAAATAAGGTGATTACGTGCAGGAAAGGCAAGAGGCAGGTGTTATTACCGAATACATAGTATATTACATTTATCTAACTCGGATTCCACGATGATAAAATTTCTGCGAGTTTTGCGTTTTGCTCTTTGATATGTATATGGTCAGTGATGTTATGCAAATCGGTTGTATATATAGCGTAAAATGAAGACGAAAGTTTTCAGGCTCGTTCTGTTTATTCGCAAATATAATCTGCCAGTCTCTGACTGCCTTTACTTGGGATGAAAACAAATTGCGGTCCATGAAGAGCAAGCGGATAATCAAGTGAGGATTTCGATCCTGCAGAGGCTTGACCCGATTCCGAAACTCTCCAATCCCCTCCATCTTCTCCTTCATATATATAAATTTTTTTTCTACAAGCTTGGGGTACGTGGCTATACATAGGTACATACCTACGGACATTTGGCTATTCGGTGGAACAAAGGATACCTTGACATTAAAAACTCAGGCCAACTACTATTTCCTCATAGCTCTGAAACCAAGAGCCAATTGCCTCTAGCTGCCTGTTACCAGTATGGTACATACAGTGAGCTATCAACCGACCGGCAGGACTGATGAAGGAGGTTGGTACGTCGAAAACAGTATATTTGTATTTAATTGTTTCAAGTGATAAGCGTACGTTAAATGTTATTCGCGTTTATTTATTCGTAAATTACGATAAATTTCTTACGATTTTCCGAAAAACAAATCGGAAAATCCTGCACAAATAAGCAAAGATCAGTGTTTCATTTCACGGTGCCTTGAAATATTGAAAAATCTCTAATACGCAATCGATTTTATTCCAAGTGGGCTTTTGTTTTGTTCAAAAAACTAATACGCGCAACTTGACCGAGACAAAATAATTTTGTTCGTTATAGTCGGTTAAATATTGCTATTTTGTTACTTGCCCAATCGATATATCGTTGCCATCTCATAAAATTAATTACTTGACGATTAAACGTAAAGAATAAATAAATAAAATTCGTCACAGTCAAGTTGTACGTATTAGTTCTCTGGACAAAAAAAGCCCACATAGAATGAAATCGACTGACCATTACAGATTTTTTAATATTTGAAAGCACTGTGAAATGGAACACTGATATTTGTTTACATGTTAAGGGTGTTTTTTTTTTTTTTTTTTCTTGAAAAACCGCAGGGAATTTATCGTATTTTACAAGTAAATAAACGTGCTTAATATTTAACATATACGCTTATCACTCAATACAATCAAATACGGATGTACTGATTTAGAAAGACCCACCTTCTTAAAATATCATCGAAGAGAAAATCCTCCGGCCGCTTTTTCGTGCCGATATTTTGATTTTATGTCTATTCGAATTTGAATGTATACATGAACCAAAATTCCGAATCATCTGGAAATTCAAGATCTCACTCTGTGGCTCATTAGAGTGTCTGGTATTTCAGAATCTCGTTCGAATGACATTTCAATCGGTGGTGCAGGTATTCTTACTATTCTTCAAGTGAGGGAGGGTGAATTGTTGCTTTTGTGTCAAAAATGACTTCCGCTAATTCGCTGAATCGTTTGTCTCGTTCCATTGGCTGACGCCTTACATGATGCAGAACATAATACGTTGATCTGTCTATCCGGAATAATAAATCCGGTGTACCTACTGAGAAATGGTTGCGTGAAAAAAGTTCAAACTTAACAGCATCATAGTTTTTGCCCTGTCGATGAAAAATTGTTATGTCCCATCCAGATTGATCAATAAAAAGTTAAGGTTCAGCCCTAAATTTAAAATTGGATGGAAACAGAGGTGCGCAATGATCTGGAGAACAATTCATTAGAAAAATTTGAATTCTTGCAGGATTATAGCTCGGTCTTTGACCATGAAAAATTACGATGTCCCATTAATACACCGACTGGTTCGGCCGAAGGAAGTCATAATTTCGAAACTGAATGAGAAAAAGAATAATTGAAGATGGTGATCAGTCCAGGGCAACCCGGTAGACCGATTAATATTTTTCAAATATAGGTTTAACTTTCGGAAGAATTGTTGGAATCATGGGATGAATTTTCAGTCGAAATTTTTAGCCATAGGCTTTCGGCCAGTCCTATTAAATTGAAAAATATCGGTGAATATAACCAACGAAGTTATTTCAGATAATATGTTCAAAAAGTACGAAGAATTTTTTGAGCACCTTGTTTTTTTGAGGCAAAATGCGAATTCTGAGTTGGAAACGTCACATCCGGGCATTGATGTCAAAAAGGTCATCAACTGGACGCTATTCTGCGCGACACGCGTACCACCGACTAGAATTTAAAGAGCGCAATGGGCTCCAACGCTAGAATGTACGTGACGATGATAATATCGCGAAAAGGTATAACGCCTGGAACAGGTAAAAGGATTAATTGGACAATGGAGATGGCGGGTTCGCGCGGTCGAAGGACAATGTCCAAGGCCAAGGTGAGGTCAGAGCGATGTCAAGGAAGTCCCATAGAGGAAAATGACTCTTACGTACAAATATTCGACGACCAAGTCTTCCGCAAAATTGATTACCTACTCGCACGAAAGGCAATCGTGTCAATTAATTATCGAATTACACATAGCGCGAATTTGCGCGCATGAACTATAATCACGCATGGTTTGAAAAAAAAAGAAAAAAAAAAAAAACGATTCAGATTCATCAACTACGGCAAATCCATGCTTTAGTACTATATGAACATGAGATCCCAATTTCCGAAAGAAACGGCATTTGTTGATGGAGATCAAGATTGCTTGATTGTGAGACCATCCCGGAAGTTTGGCAAATTAGTATATACTTCAGATTTTATGGCGGACGGATTATCGATAATAAAATTGAACGGAAGCTCGATGAAAATTTTTACAACCCCCGACATTTTTTTAGAATTTTCAGGGAAAGTTAGATTTTTCATAGATTTTAATATAGAAAAAAGTTGTAGTATTTTTTTTGTAAAAATTCGTTGCTTTCGTTGCCAACAGAGAGAAACTATGACCGTCTACCCCCCCTTCGCCATTTTTCATGTTCCTCGTAGGTTTTTGGCGCGGTTCTTTGAAAAAATAAGACGTTTTAGACATTCCGATTTTTTCGAAAAAGTATAGAAATAGCAATCTATGAAAATATCAAACCATGAAAATTCATCGAAAATTATAATCGTTTCTTCCGTTTTTAGTATTTTATAAACAAACAACGAATTCTCGTGAAAAATCCATAGCTCTTCACAAAAATCTGCAGCAATCAGTCCGAATTTCCCTGAAAATTCGTATGAAATTGGTAACTAGTGAGAATAGAATGGTAAAGTTGATGCGAGTGAAAATAAAAAAATAAAAAAAACATTTGGAAATCTGTGCTATTTCTGAGCTAGGTACCTACCTATCTAGTAGGTTCTTGTTAATGACTCGTCCCTGGTTGCGGATGACCAAATAATCGCAAATCAAAGACAAGGTCAGTACCCTATTAGAAATCCAACTGCTATCGGTATACCAGGTCGACTATTAGGATTGCGATTGGTTTATAAATCATGAAGATGATCACCGTGCGATTTTGTACAAAACTGACCTTCACGATTTTATTATCGTTTAATTAGTCGAATTTTCGACTCGACATTTCAGAGGCTATAATTTTACCCCCCTATGCCAAATATGACGTTACTTACTTCAACTGAGTTTTATTGTGATGATTTATCATCCAGAAAGAAAAACGTACTTGATAGGGACAAACCTCGAACCTCGGAGTTTAAGATAGTTATAAACCATTAATTTTCTTGTCATTGTACATTTTTAAGAAACGAGATCTTCTCAACCATCTGAGCTTTCTTTTCATTCGGTTACAATCTGCGGGGGTCTATAATCGACCCCCATATTCTATTTTTTTTAGATATTTTAGCACTCCCGCGTGAGTCAGCAGCGCACTTGGTGTTTGTTTTATCATCTGACAATTCGACCATCATGTATTTTCAGTTGCCAAAATTTGTGGTTTTTTTTTCATCTCATATAGAAGCAGTCACGGTTCCAATTTGGATTTACGCTGATTGTGAGTAGCCTTTTTTTTAGGGCACCTTATTTTGCCCCACACATCCTGAATGAAACCGTTTTACTTGAAATGTTTTGAGTTTTTCTGTAACGCGCTTCTCCCAGACGGTTGGAAATGACGTGATTAACGATAAGCTAGAAATTAATTCAGAGTACTTTTTATTTCTGAAAGAGCTTATGACGTTGAGTATGCAAAACTGTGCTAATCTCGACTTTAGTTATTTTATCACTCATTCAATTTCAGTTCTGACCCTTCCCGTCACTAAAAAAATAAAATAAAGTGATTCTATGTGGGAATGAATTAAAAAATCTGTACAACTCGTGATTTTGTACTCTGTGGGTTGAGTTTTGGACTCTTCAGATCAAATTACTCCCAAAGATATTTTGAGGTTCTATGAGACTATATGTTCGGAATCCATTATTACCAATTGTTATCACCTCGAAAACGCGATTCGTAGTTTCTTCCAAACTATACGACCTACCAGAATGAAAATCAGAAAATTGATGCTTCACTACGGCAGAAAGTGGCCGAGTATTTTACTGTTTGGAAAAAACGAATAGAATTCCCGTCGGATTCATATTTCTTATGTAAGCTAGGTTAGGTTCAAATAAGCGATTAAGTAGTACCATAATATCCCTTTAACCAAAGTTTTTGACTGAAACTTTATCAACAAAAGTACCTTGCCAGCCACAATGTACTCAACAAACTCACACAAACCGCCGCGGTTTATTTCACAACTCATCCCTTTCACCCCCACCAATAAAATAAACCACTGATCCTATATAGCCACTGAAGAAACACCTCATGAATGAAAAAATGTAGACAATATATAAATTTGAAAGAAAAGTTTATTTATTCATTTAAAAATCGGAAATTACTTAAGGGTTGCTAACACAGCCGTTTCTTTTGACTTAACGTTTTCCAGCAGCAGGCTGGCCGAAGTACTTCTGTGGGTTGTAGGCCGAAGGACGCTGAGGGAATCCTGGCTGGTAAGTTGGCTGCGGGTATACAGAAGGAATAGGTTGTGGGAATACGGTAGGTTGTTGGTAGTATGGCTTTGGCGTCGTGTACTGAATTGGTGCATATGTTGGCTTGATGGTAGGTTGGGGGTAGTATGGCTTCTGAGGTTCACCCTTGTAGTATTCGGTATCTTCTTTTTGGGGGTGTGCAGCGTTGTAGGCAATTGATCGAAGGATTGCCTCAGGGATTGGTGGGGGAACTGGAATATGGTCGCCCTGAGGAACGAATCCATTTGGTCCAGCCGTGTACCTGACAGCATAAACATGGCCGTCAGGTCCGGTGTACTGGTACTGTCCTTCTACCTGTTCTGCAGGTTCTCCATTTGGACCAACACCGGAAAGTGCTCCAACTTCGGATGCTGAAATTCCATTTTGAGTCTCGTATTGCCAGGAGTAAGAACCATCACCACCAACTTGTCCATCTTGACGTACGATAGCAGCGCTTCTCTCAGATCCGGCAATGTGCTCCGGATAGGCAGGCTGGTATTGGGCTGAGGCCACTGCCGCAAGGGCGAAAGATACTATCTGTAAATACAGTGAGAAAGTCAACGATTAGATGAGATTAGATTTTCGGGTCACGGTCGGTTGGTATCTAGCTCCGATCTGTACATCTTTCAGCCACGGAAGTCAAATTGGACATCAAAAATTCGTCGAGGATCTTTTACAGGGTTCAGATTTATGGAGATTACATGAGCAAATAGGCATTGTTCTTAATTAAGATATCCGAGGCGGATGTTTAATTTGTTCTTTTCTCAAACAAGGTCGAAGGTCTTGCCTTCCGAAAAAGACGTCAAATTAGGTATAATCCTGGGCACATCCGATGGGAAGAAGATTCGTTTTTATTTTCAATACAGTGTAATCCCTGGGTTTAGGAATTTTCGTCCATGATGGATCTTTGTCGAAAGGATTTTGTGAGTATATCTCTTATTTGGTTACAGATTCGAGTATAATGATGGGATCGTATGATGGGATAACTTCTTACCAGAAATTTCATGTTGATCGATGTACAGATAGGCTGCTGACTGTGTAACGACTGAAGCGCATCTCCGCTATTTATACGAAAACTTTCTACCCGATGACGTGTACCATGAGGACCACCAGGTATAGTTGCAGTAATGAACAACTCGCAATAATATATAGTATATAGGTATAAGTACACGCGTACCGCAAATCGTCTTCTCGCACGAAATCGGTTGACGGGTGGCATTCAAGAATACATCGATGTACAGGGAATTTGTATATACCTACCTGTATTTTGTTTTCAGTTTTTTTTGTTGTTTTTTTGGTTTTTTTTCTCTTCTTTATTTTATGGACCCGGGTGTGTCTCGATCGGCACATTAACAAATCAAGAGACCTCGGGCTTTTACCGAAACGCCATATCGCTCCTTTTTGGCCTCCGAAACGCTGAGGACATCTATAAGGAGTCTGCGTAAAACGAAGGTAGGTATAGGCCAGAGAGCTGATGAGCAAGAGTCGATTATACAATCGATCGAATTAGTCGTAGCGAAAGGTCAGGCGACATATTAATTCGGCAGAAGCAACTCTCTGATTCAATATTATATAGCATATTATAGTTAAGATAAGTGGGGGATATGCCGCATCTTGTATAAATATGCGTTTCGGACCAATCTCAGTCAAACACATTACAATCCTCTACCAAACCAGAGGAAGCATAAACATATTGCAATATGAAATTATTCGTGAGTCTATTTCTTCACTTTATACAACCGCTGTTAAAAAAAAAAATCAATACTATTTTTTCTATTTAATGTTCGGTAATTAATCGTAAATTACTATCACAATAAACCTATTTTTTAATTGCTCATCTTTTTGCTTTTACAGATCTGCGCATTTGCCCTTGTGGCCGTGGCATCAGCTGCCCCCCAATACGGTCCCCATCCGGATAACAATTACCAACAACCCCTTACCAAGGATGGACTCGCCAGGATCGTAGAACAAGTTCAGGACCAAAAGGAAGACGGCGCTTACGCATATTCTTTCAAAACTGAAAATGGTATCGCTGCTGGTGAGACTAACGTCCCACAACCTGCTGGACCCCATGGAGAACCCGCACCTAACGTTGTTGGTGGATACGAGTACACCGCTCCTGATGGTACTCCGATTGCCATAAGGTACAGCGCTGGTGAACAGGGATTCGTCGCCGAAGGAGCAGCTATTCCAGTTACACCAGCAACTCCCCCAGAAATCCTTGCCGGTTTGGCCTGGAACGCTGCTCACCCCGAAGAGGAGGCACAGTGGGACCCAGCATACAACAGGCAGGCAGTCCCCCTCATCAACCAGGGTCGTTAATAATTAGGAACTATCCATACTATCTAGTTGATGATCTATGCAAGAATACGCAATACCAGAAAAGGATATGAACAAATTGGAGTACAAATTCAAAAATACTACATCAGCAGGCTTTTTTTTTTCTTACATCGAGTAATCGAATTATTATGGGAGATGAAATGATCTAGAATCGTTGCCAAATGCAACGGTTATTGGTAGATCATTTTATTCCTCAGCCTGCACCATTGTTTAGGATGATAAATAATTTGTGATCAAAAAAAAAAAAACAAAAAAAAAAGATGAAAAAACCAGTGAAGAACAGCGAAAGTATATATGATAAAATCAACCGATAATAAATCATTGTTCAATACCAAATCTGCAACATTTCATTCACTCAAACGTATAGCCCTTATCCCAATATCGTACAACATGCAAAATATGTTCTTCAAATCTATTTTCATCATTTTACTAAATGTACTATGCACTGCATTGGCATGTCCAGACTGCAATTAAGGCAATTTGGTATAGGCCACTTTGAACCTAACCTATAACTGACACACAAAACATGAGTTTTACTAGAACTCCCGCAGTTTTTTTTATGAAGTGATATATTTAGTCACTTTATGCCAAAGAACTGAATTCATTCATATAGGATTCGTTTGGATCAGTTGGGTAGTCGTCGAGAAAGTACGATTCGCGTTTTCGAGGTGACAATAATTGGTAATAATGGAATTTCGAAGAGACTCCCATATTGGATCTAGAGTGATGAATTAATGATACGTTCAGAAATGCAGTATCAAGCCATACATTATTTAGCTTGTTTATTTGTTGTTTTTTTTCCTCTCGTGTTTTCGATTTCATTACGTCAGGTGAAGAGCTATCCGAGCAGACGGGTGTCGTGGAAATGTTAATTTATCATTTAAATATGAAATCTCACGCAGCGCAAACCATCGTCCATATAGTATATACAGAATATACAGGTACTGTACAAAACACGAGAAGGTCATATACAGAGAAGATGTTCTAAGCGGATATTGGCAAAGAATCGAACTGAATATTCATGGACGGACTCGATCTATACAGGTGCTCTTCTGTTCTTATATATGTATAATATTTTTAGAAAATATCTGATAAGTGACATTTACTCGAAAAATTCTATACCCATTACCCAATATCCTCGGTTCTTCTGTGCGAACCATGATTTATGAATCTTGTCGCACTTGCTCACTATTTTTTAGTAAAGGTTTTGGGAGATCGGGAGATGTTTCTCAACCCACAAGGTGTACACTTTTATTTTCTCAATCCAACGTCACTCCCGATTTCACTGTATTATGTACTGAAAATCACCAGCCATGGATGAATCTTTGAAGAAAATACATTTAGACTGTTTTGATTATATGGATTCTGCGTTAACGTTATAGTCACTTTCGCTTTCTTCTCTTGAATCAAACTCGATTTCTTCAGAGCTGATAAAAATGTAGATTCATTCAAATAACTGGTTCAAAAATCGCTTAACCTTCTCTCGGAGAATTATCAAACGGGTCTAATTTGATAATGACGAGAAATAGAACTTCGGTGAAATTTTCTACTAATATTTATGTTATTTGAAATATTTCGTAGCTCATTGTCTCAAATAATTAAAAAATTTATGGTCCCTGGTTGCAAATTGTTAGTTTTTTTTCGATGAAACTAGGAAAAAGACAATCCTGTGGTGTAAAACTGAGAAGATATGCAATTTTTTTTTTTTTTTATAAATCAGCAGAAATCTGTATAGTAATATTTTCACTAGGGTAGGAAAATCTGCTGTTTAAAATCACGTAACGTAATTTACGAAGTGACGATGATGCGATGAAGTTGTGACGAGACACCCTGTGTGTGGATAATATAGCACAATACATGAATTTTCGGTATAATAATATATCACTATTTGCATAAATAA
Source organism: Ametastegia equiseti (assembly GCA_963989295.1). Lineage (NCBI taxonomy): Eukaryota > Metazoa > Arthropoda > Insecta > Hymenoptera > Tenthredinidae > Ametastegia > Ametastegia equiseti. Next base: position 22,744,170 of record OZ022390.1, on the reverse strand, counting down.
TATAATATCACAGAGGCATCTATCCAACGAGCCGCGAGAAGATTCGTTACATAATTAAATAAGGTGTATTAAGTTAGCGCGTGCCATAACCGCGCCATAGTCTTGTAACAGTATACATATTTAAACCCGTCGAATGTCCAGGAGCATCGTTGACGCAATAGTCGGTTAATTTTCAGGAGGCAAAAGAAAATCCCTGTCCATTCACAATACATACAATAAATACATAGATATATACATATAAATAAATTTCTAAGATATTTTAGAAGGGTCCGATAAGTATACCCATAAGGTGATATATAGGCAAATGATGTAGGCGTAGATATACCGAAACTGTAACGGTGTGCGTTACCTCGTCTATGTAGGTCGGAATTACTTGAACATTTTTCACGGTATGATAGTTTATATTAGTATATGAATCGGTAAATGTCGCGTAAGAATGATGTTACTGTAATTAACACCGCGAGAAATGAATTTCGAAAGAAATTCAATCCGCCGGAGGAGTAGGTGAGTTTCTCATAGTCAATGATACGGACGCGTTTCCATATTACAGGCCTATTGCCCAATATACATATATAGTGTACACGATATTAGTAAACGTTTTAAATTGCAAGGCAAACCTCTTAGCAAATTAAGTTATGTACATTATCGATATACATATATATATATATGAATTGATATAACATATATGCGTATATACAGCTGTCTGAATTAATTGGGCGTCGGATGATCAAACGATCATGGAATTTCGATCTTTTATCTATTTTTACGAAATGCTAATCAGTCCTGTAATTATCGATAAAAGGAACTATAGATACTCGTTTACCTCTGCAGATTGAATTCAATTAAACAGAAATTATTTTATCTTTCAATTTGTGGCTCTCGAAACTAATTAGGCATTGACGAATACTTGAAATTCTTTAAACAAACACTTATATATAGGAATACCGAGGAGGAATTTTGTATTCTGATCATCGAGCATTAGAACCCCATTAACTACGCATCAAATATGTATATATCGCACGGGTAAATAATAAATGTCGTATTTTTCTACGATCGATTTATTTATTCTATTTAATAATATAAATTTGAAAATCGGTGATCACGCAACATCGAAGCTGACTTTATATATACGTCTATGTCCACGACTTACGTATATATTAGCATTAGCTGTTACTAAGTCTTAGCTCGGCATTATTATGTAGTTTAGATGACATCCGACAAGAATTTATGTATTACGCCTAGGGTACATCGTTATACTAGCAACAAATCGAACCAAGATGGTAATCTGGTGGGCGAATAGCTGAGGATGTAGTTAACTATATTATTGGCCATCGTCTACCTCTCCATTCGTGTGATAATTATTGTCAAGTGGCGTAAGGCTATTTGCAGTTGGCGTAAATCTTTAGGGGTAGTTACGGGGGGGAAATTATATTATATAGTCGATCGTTATAATGTCAGTGGATAATTATTCAAGAAGAAATATCAGGATGTACATAGATTATTATTCTAGTTAATTGATAATTGCATCGACCTAGGATTTCTATTGCAAAATCGAATCTGATCAGTGAGATCGGCTAGACAAGGGGGCCTCAGGCTTTGGGCGTATAAGTTTGTTTTTTTTTTAATTTTTTTTTTATCATCCAATGCTGGCTGTACACGTCTTCATCACAAAAGTTCTTCGACCTCACTATGACTATGACTAGGAGGAACCTGAAATGGAAATTACTGTAACTTTAATTATCCATTTAATTTCAACTGTATTTATTGATTTTCATTTTCGAATTTTCTCTGCCTCTGATGAGTCCACGTTTTTTTCACTGTCTTATTCTGTTTGCCCCTCAGAAAATTCTGGTACAAAAATTTCAATTTTGGGTCGATGTGTCCAGAAGCTGCTTGGTATCTGCAGACTTTCAGGTTCCACGATTGGTCAGAAAACGAAAGCAACGAATCTCAGGATTTATATATTTTAAATCGTTGCATTAAGTGCACGGTACAGTACCGAGAGAAAATCAAGAATCACTTTCCAAATTTACGGCACGAAAATGAGAACTGACAATGAGACATTTTGGCGAATATAAATCGTGAAAAAAATTTTGACAAAAGGATCTCAAAGGCAAATGCAAAGGGTTTTTTTGAAAAATTTTCTCCCTCTTCTCCAAATGGTTTTGAAAATTGTTTTATGTTTTCTCGTTTTCTTTGTACGTATTTTCAGAAAATTTCGAAAAGCGATTCGGAGCTCAAGTTCCTTAGAATTTAAAATGCTTTTGTTTTACAAATTATCTTACAACTAGTGGCAGTTCATCAACGTTAAAAAAATATTCGAAAATGAATCCGTAATTTTTGCACACTACTGTACATTATATTACTATGTTTCGAGTTCTCTGAGAAACAGGTGTGTCGTACGTGGATTAATTTTATCTTAAATGCAGACAGCGAGCTTGAATGAAAGCTAAAATTAACGAGTGTGTGACACAGAATGATTTCTTACACAACACCACGATGCGCCATGAATTACTGAATATTTAGAATCATCGATTAGTTTATTTTCAAATTTGTAATCACCGTGCGCTGGTGCAGGTCTTACAATTAATTTTCTCCTTCTTCCTTTTCTTATTCTCGTTTGATTTTAACAAAAAATATTTTATTATAACATAGCAAAGATAGTCAATGAGCGCGAGGTGATTTGGTCCGTGATGGTCTTTGATTTTTACGATCAAATTATACCATTTTTAGATTCTTACGAAACAAACTACTTTGAATAAGCTGTGATTTCCTGCCGATACAAGATATATACCAACTAAATGACACACGCAATATATTTTTTTTTCTTCTTCTTCTTCTTCTGCTACCGCCTTTTTGTTTTCTCTTATTGGCTTATTTTCTTACTTATAAAAACACTTTTAAGCCAATGAGTCAATTTAATACCCCATTAAAAAGACACGCATATCAATTAAATTACGTCGTCTTTGCCCCGTGGCATAAGTTAACATTTTACCCCTACGGTACTAAAACGGTTACTCAAATACTACTTTTGCAGTACTATAGGTATTAAACCACGATTGCGAGTTACATATCATCTTCGAGTCTTGACCTAAAATATTTATACTTTATTCAAGAAAAGCAATCAAAATATATACAATAATTAACAATGACTATATAATACATCAGCCTCTGCTGCAGCCTTAGCCCCCCCCATGGAGAAAACGATTCATTTTAGCCTTGGAATTCCCCCTATCGTATGCTCTGCTAAAAATTAATGACATATTATTATCATAACCGCATGTCACCCATTATTACACTTACTTTTGCTTAAGAGTTTCACGTTAAAGGACATCTGCATCAGCATCACCTCCGCGTTCTTCACCGCAACTCTTAGCTAGCGGCGCCATGTTTCGAATTATTTTTCTCTCTTTACATCATCCTCTTGACATATTTCATTTATTATTGTTGATTGTCAGATACGATCTGAAACAGGATTCTTATGGACTTGAACAGTCGCCATAGTAAACATACGAGCCCAATTTGTTTATAATTCGGTTTTATACGCCACTGCCTCGAGCTGTGACGTTAGAAAAAATGGCCTTTGAACTGCTAGGAAAATATTCGTTCCTCGTAGGTATCTAGAAGAAGACATTTTACCTACCATACTTATACCTATACCGAGATCATATGCTGCTATATTTACGTATCAAGTTGTATTCTTAAAACGTATCGGCAAGTTCTAGTACGCGGTATGGCATGACGAATATGCAACAGGTTTGCCTGAATATACATGTACTAATGCATACATGTTTCGGTTTTGACCTCAGTCATTCGTTATGGGTGTCTCAAGGATCTGATGGAAAAATTCTTGCAGTTTTTTTTTTTAACTGACGATAAAACAGCTAGGAACATATGTATGCAGGTAAAAATTATTGACATTATTCGATTCGTGTTAATATTTAGATGCCTGCGGATTTTGTAAGTCATTTATATTGTCAGATGTAGTCAAAAACTCAAGATACAAGAATTGATGGGATTTCCTAAAAACCAATTCATATACGTAAATTTGAAATTTTCTACGAGTTTTAATACCGAAGAAAATTATTCGGAAGGATTCGAAACAATTAATGCTGATTCTTGTATTATGATAAGTTTTCAGTGACCGAGTTCGAGATTTCGTTATCACGTGATTGAAAATTACTCCATGACTTATGAATGTCACAATGTTTATGAATTTTCATAGCCATGTATCTTAATTTTTAGTCACTTGAATAGTTGAATTTGAAACAAAACTTATGCTAATTGCTTGACATAAATTTCTGTATTGGATTCAAACCAGAATTTGTAGAAGTGCATGGTAATACATGCGTATATTTCGAAAAGAATAATATGTCCTGAACTTCAGATGGAGTAGCATCTCGAGCACCAAATAGATTGTTTGAATTATAACTATAAAACAGCGATAAATATTCTATGCAAAGTAATTTTCGGGCTGAAGTCTCTAACCGTGAAACAAGTGTTGCTTCACGGGACCTCGTCAATCAAAACGTCAAGATAATGTTTAGGATCGATTTTTAAAAGTATAGCGTTAGCAAAGAATTAGAAACCACGCCAAATCGCAATCTATTCAAGAACAGAGGAAGGCCCATGCGGTAATAGTATAATAACTCACTATTACAACTATTTTTTTGTCGTTCTTCATTTTTTACTCATCCTATAAGATAATAACGGTGTTGCTATTTGTTTCTTTATTTATTTTTTTTTTGCAGCTCATTTTTTTCGTACCGAGTATAAATGAGCTTGTGAATTATGAGTGACGGGTAGCAGGATACATGGGCCTGATAAATATATTCCGCGAATATTTTTGTATGTTAGTACAGCGAAAGATTGCGCGAAATAATAAAACCTCGGTGAAATTGTAGGAGGCGAATCTCCGCTACTCGGCAAACAACAATGGACAATCATAATTTCTTGCGAAACTTTGAGAGCTGTCAGGAGACAGAGCGTTTCACACTTCGTAGTATATACCTATGTATATGAATGCTAGTTATGATGAGTATGTATTTATGTATATGTATGTATCTATTTACACATGGCGATGTGTGAATGAAAAAAGTAGTAGCTGTAAGGAATTCAGATGTAAGAAATTTCCTAAGCCACTTGCGCACGGATGTCTATCTCTTCACGTGTGGAGACAATACACGTATACGTATGTATGTAAAATTGGAATTTTCAATTGCAACCTGTGCGCGGTATTTATTGTATATGAAAGATATGATTAATAGATTTTAATATATATATTAGAAAAGGAATGTCAGAGATGCAAAGTGGTTCTAACAGATATTAGAAATGTCGACAACTTCCTACACTCGAGAAGATCATTCTCAAGCATTATCATTCGCATGTCATGACTCTCCTACTTATAGGCCCATCCTAGTCTTTCTATAGATAAATGTATAAAATGTATATGAGTGTGCGAGAGGCACGCCAGGGAATGTAATGTAATTTAACGTAACGTAACGTAACGTGAACGTATAACGTAACCGTAACGTAACATCTTGGTTCAAAAGTCATGCCCTTATTTCAGCAAAGTGTTGTTTTTTTTTTTTCTGCTCGATACCTATAATTTAGAGCTACGTTTCCGCGATGCTCTGCAAGCTAAGAACCTTGACATTTAATAAATACAAATTTAGCTGGAGGCGTCTAGAGAGCGATAATATTATATTATATATTCCCACCATAATGAAACGCCTAGTTACTACCTGTCTCATTATGAGGGTCTCATCATTCTTACCTACTGTAATAATGACGAAACGCTAATGACGTTCAATGCACTTGTATCTATCTAAGTCAATTTTATACTATGAATCAGTAGTCGTGATCAAAACAAGACATATTAGTTATACTTTCTACGAAAATCGATGTTATTCGCAAAATAACAGGTATCGTGTTATGCCTGAAATTCAAAATGAAGGTGGGTGTTCATATAATATATTTAAAGTCTAGAATGTCTGATAAAAGTAGAATTGATCATTCAATCATGATGTACAAACCTGTAGTACAAAAATACTCACATATGTATAATTAAATTTGTTTATAAGTTAACTTGTTTGCTATTTTGACGGTTTTCGATTGCATCCGTGTTATTTATCGCTATATCACTAAGTTGATTCCAATCTTATTATTTATATACTTGAGACAATGATTTTGTTGACTTCTAAAAGCAGGTATTTAGGCAGCTGCGTAATTCAGAGTGCAGCAATAAAAAAAAAAAAAAAAAAAAAATGGAGGATGACTGCACCAGCAATGAATTTATCGATGTAATTAGCGAGTCTGGATTTCTAAAAATTTTAAGTCACACGTCACGGATCTTGATTTATATTGAACATCCATATCTTTTGTGACCACATGCGTGGGGGTCGATTATCTCTGTAGCTTCATTCGAATGCTATCCGATTTTGAATAAGTAATTTTAATTTTTTTTTCCTGAACTCGAATTCGTAGAAAATTTGAGAAATCAACTTCCCAGTTTAATTCCACCTACGGATTTCGATTTAGTATAGAATGTTCAAGTATTTCGTAATCTTTTCCGCGGACTGTGACTATTTCTGTACATAGTTCCTTGTTTCAATAAATTATCTTACATTTATAATTTGTTATCTTTCGATCTTCTATCTCAATCCTAATTCCTAGAAAAATTCAAATGATCGACCGCAAGCGTGAGAGTTTAAATCCTTCCAATTTTTTCCGTCTGTCTAGGTGGTTCCCGATTTGAAGGTAAACAAGATATAATTCGAATTTTAATTCTACTCTTCATCTGCGAGTTGCGTACATCTAGATATTCCATTTTGATTCAAGTTCCTAGATCTAGTAATTTATTTTCAAACTAAACGTCCCAATCCGTCACTGCAGAGGCTTACTGGCATTACACGAACGTAATACCGGCTGCCTGTTAGTTAGGCGTTCATTTCAAATTCCGAACAACACAGCGGGAAATTTGAATTTAGAACAGATTTGATTCTTCGCCACCAGAGCGCAGCCTCATACGATCGACTATCTACACTGGACAAGTTTACAAGGCGAATGAAAATGCAGTAGACGATCCATCCGAGCAAAAAACAGCTGTCAATATTAGTTGCGGAGGAGAAAAAAAACAAAACTAGCGAACGATTCGCACCTTTGTAATCATGATTTATGACTAACGTCGTACAAAGCCCCGAGAGTGAAAACCTAACCATAAAAACCGAGTATACAAAAGGGGATAGAAATAATAAACTCAAGTTGAAAAAATAATTTTTACGGGCTATTTTAACCGCACGAAAGAACACCGATGCATTATGCGAGTCGATAACTCATTGCCGAGATTGTCATGGCCACTATAATCGCAATTAAGGTGGCATGGCATCTAAATATAGCATTTATTTATAGGTTGGAGCCACTCGACGTTTGAATCAGGGGTTTGATCGTGATCTGGGCTGTTATCAGGTTCGATTTTACTCCTAGATTATTTTATTAAACAAAAATCACTTCAGTTCTCATCCATCCTGAACCTCGTACGCAACTTATATTCACAAATATACCCTGCGATCCGCTTACCTCAACTCTACTTCCTCGTCGAAACTAACCTAACCCCGAAATAATCTCATCGCATATCTCAATCTGGCTATAAATTAGAGACCCAAACTTAACTTATAAAAAAACAAATGGAATAAAAACTAGAAATAAAAAAACGATATTCATTTAACTTATATTTTTCCCTCTTATCTCAGGTATTTGAGTCCCTTAGGTTATTGTCGCAGATTCTAGTCTCTTGTTCTTGTGATTCTTCCTGTTTTGAATTTACTTATTTTGTAATCAGTAACAAATTTGAGATTATGACGTAGTCGTTGAATAATTAAAGGCCAATCTTTACTCCGTTTTATTATCTGATTCGATAATCAAAATTAGTGTTACCGTATGAGTAATTGATACAGAATGCTTGATTAACACTTGAGATTGGAAGTATAACTCTTAGACATTCTGGCAAGTGGTTTTTTTCCCCTAAATTCATCGACTTAGAATCTCAAGTTTGTGTTATATAAATTCTGATTTCAATAGATTGAAAACAGACTAAAAATGGCCGAAGATCTGACTCGGAGATGCAGAGATCGGCTTCAGGATATTAGTATCAAATTGGAACAGAGTCATCTAGTTTATCTCCAGACAGATGACAGCCCTTTGAAGCTTCAGCAACGACAAAAGCTCGAAGGTATATCTCCGCTGCTTTCAAAAGAAACTGTATATCCCAGTTGGAAAATAATAATTTAGTCCAACATCGGAAAATTTGTCCACTAAAGTCCGTTTCACATTCTCACAATCGCCTTACTCCAAAACGCTCATTGCACAAAATTAGGCACACCATTAGTCTCATTTCACTTTTCCAGAATCCAGATTCTTCGGAGAATGTGCCTCATAGATTAAATGCAGAGAATTGAATTGAAAAAATTGTCTTACTAGATAATATCGTGATTTTTTCAAAAATCGAACACTTCCTTCTCACCCATTTGCTAACGACTAGGTCTGAAAATAAGATTTTCATTGCTGATCTGGTCTGAATTTCTTAAGGTGTGTATTTCGAAGAATTTTTCACTAGCCATGTGCCTAAATTCATGCAGAAAGTGCAGCAATTTTGAACTGAGACGATGATAATTATGTAAAGTGGACCTGGGTGACGAAATAGATTGATTTTGGATCAGGTTTTACATATGCAACTGGGAGGTACCAGCCTCTGAACTGTAGAACTGTGAAATAGCGATGGTAATCAAGAACAGGATTCATATTTTCAGTGAAATGATGAAAAAAAGCAAGAAAATCCATGATAATATGTTTCAAAATCTTTTTCAAACCGTTATTATGTTTTCTGATCAGGTTTCATCAAGGAATACTTATGCCTAGTACCCAACGACAATAAATATGAGTTTCAAGAGACGGCTGATATATTGCACAGGTCTGCAGCAACTGTTCAAGATTTCAGTGGCTACAGAGCATGCAATGCATGGAACGCCATCGCTTTGTACGCAGCTAATTTACTTGCGCAGCCTTGGAGGAAAGAATACAAAAATTTAAAGGTGTGGTTTTTCATCGCAATGTAACAGAGGATAGAAAAATCACTAAACCACGGCTGACAACTTTCAATCTAATCAATTAATACGTTTTTCTAGACTTATAGCGGATATTACAAACATGAAGTAGACGCTAATCTCATTGGGGGAGAATTGATGTTCGAACTCATGGGATACAGACACGCGGGCTTAGGCGAACTCATCCTAGAAGGGCCTATTGACCCGGATAAAGTTTCTAACGTCAGTAGAGACGCCATTGTTGCATTTGTAGAGTGCCAGGTAAAGTCTTACTGTTTTATTAGATCAATTTTCTCTGTTAAATGATCTTTGTATTAAATGAAAACCATTTGAATTTCAGATATTGAAGCAAATCTGGGAGACGGTGTCTCAAAACTTCACCATTTCGTGGCTCGAAGTGTTAGAATTTAGAGAAAACCACGTAGGAACACCGGAGCAAGCAATAAGAGCTTTGAATTACAGATTTCTAGAAAAAATGCACCACAGTCGGTCAAAAACCGGAAGTTACAGAGACTATAGAAGTCAGCCGGCACCCAATAGCGTAGATTTGATATCGTCAGCTCCTTACAATTTTCCTGTAAACAATTACAACGCTTATTCAAGCTCTTATCCAACGGGTTATAAGTATTTCAACGACAATAACATGCCGCCGATGAATTTGCAGTATTTCCAACCTGTAGATTACAATTCCGGTAACAGATGTAACATCTACGGACATCCAAAGGCGGAAAGTAAATACTTTGGAGGAATTAACGCCAATGAATATTCAGCTCCGATCCCAAATTATCCTGCCAGAGTACCAACTGGGCAGTTAATCGAATTAGATACACCAACTCCGGTGATTAATTACCAGAAAAAGGATAACAAGAGAATATTAAACTCCGTTTCGCACTATACTCCAGATTTTGATGAAGCTGATTCCAGCAAACCGCTAACTGTAGATGTAAACAATTACGAATATGCTAAAGTTGAGAAGAAAACTGCTAAGACCCCGGTCGGCAGTACAGATAAAAACTCCTCCAGCAGTTGGGACTTTGTTTATAGAAATTTAGAGAGTCTTGGCTACTCCAAAGACCTTGGAGACCGAGAAGACGTTCTGCACAAAAGAGAGGATCTTTATCGAATCAGGCAAAAGCCTTTCAAAGACTCGTCAAATTATTTGGAAGAAAGATACGCGCCTAATCATCTAGACAAACGAAAGGTGCATTCCAATTTTGAGGGAATAGACAGACTGGCATCTAACGGAAGGCTAGAAACCGAAGATTCTTTTCTTCCGAAGAAAAAATCGTCGTTTGACGATCTGAACAAGGAACTTAGAGACAGAACATATCAGGATAAATCAAACTCTATAGAAAGAGAGAAAAAGTACAGTCAAACTTTGCCCAGTCAACATAAACACAGGCCGATTCAAGCTGATCACGTCGCTAAAGTTAGCGACTCAATGAGAAACTTGGACGTCCAACATCGTAATAACGATTCCCAAAATGAGAAACAAACGAAATGGCAATGTTCTACTTGCACATTTTTGAACACTTCTGGCAAAGACATTTGCGAAATGTGCGGAAAATCTAAGAGGAAAGGTAACGAAGATAAACCACTGGCTAGCGGAGGCAAAGAATGTCCGCAATGTACTTTAGTTAATGAAAAAAATGTCGCTAACTGTGATGCGTGTGGAGCTAGTTTAAAAGATTCTCCCACTTATATATGAAAAAAAAAGAAAGAGAATAAGATATGAGAGTTTTAAAAATCTAAGGTATCCTCCGAGAGGATTTATTTATAAATTAAATGGGCTAGTCCAAGCTTTTGTTCTCTGTCCAAAAAAAATAGTATTTCATATTAAAAAATAGTTTATTAGCAATGAAAAATTTTCCCCCTTGTAACGAAACATTATTCAAGCACATTTCTAACGATTATTTATGAGTAGGTATTATGCTGTAGACGATTAATAACGGGACAAAGTGCAAGACTATGATTAAAGATTTTTTACACTTATAATTAGTGTCTTTGCAGGTGCCAAAATGGTCCGGCAAATTGGCAATAGATTTTTTTTTCTTTTATATTATAATAGAAAAATGAGTAAAAATCCAATGTTTTTCATTATTGTATTAGAAAATGTTCAGCTTTTAAGATTAGAAATAGTTTATCGTCAGTTTTGTTATGAATTGTAAAACAACTAACTAACTAATTCTAATCCTTATATTTGATATTCGCTTCCTTGACAACTACCTATATTTTATTAGGCTCATCTATTAATTAATTATTCGTTAACATACGGCGTTGGATTGTTTAAAAAAAAAAAATTTAATAGATAATAAGCTAATGAGAATGGCGTGTTATTCCGTAACATACATTGAAATAGACTTAAAGGATTATCATAATCCTGGATATGTAATCATCGCACGCACATTATACACATACATACATATATTATTTATTTATTATATTTATTTAACAGTAAAATCATATCTTCAGTTCATTTATTATATAATAATAGACTTGTATATGTATATATATAAACTTCGTTTCAAATTACACAGTCATAAATTATATAGTAAGTAACTTTTAATCAAATATGGATATTAAACTGCAAAGAAATATTATTAAGAGAATAAAAAAAAAAAAAAAAAAAAACAGAGAAGTTAGATAATATAAATTGCACAAATATTGGCGTTTTGAAAGTTTAAATTGCAAAATAGAATACAAATTAAACATGTTTTTAAATAATGTTCTCTATTTCAAAGAATATACAGTTTTCTGATTCTTTTTCAGCGTTGTAAAATCCATCTACTAAATTTGTTGGAAAAAAATTTACCACAAATTCAACAAGGTTGTTTGGTCTGTTGTAACTATAGATTTGAATTTGAATTGGTAAAAGTAAAATATGTATAGTTTAGCAAAGAAAACATACTTACATAGGTGAATATGAATATACTGAGAAAAATTCATAGCGACGGTTAAAAATTTTTAGATAACTTTCCGTAAGTGCATATAATAGCGAAATAATAATATACTTCTGAGTTATGGAACATGTTACTATAATAGAACTTCTACGATAATAAAATATGTATTTTTACTAATCAAGTCTTCATCGATGATTTAAACCTGTTCATTACAAGAAAAAAACAAAAATCAGACATGCTGAAATTTTCTTTGCAGCAGTTGAGCCAGCTCTGTATAATACTTTTGTATGTTTAGCGAATTTAAAAACTCTTCTTTTTCTTTATCCGGCGTGAATCGATACAAGTTTTCTAACATCTAAATCACATTGACGCTTCCAGTTTCATTCTTCGCTGTAACGACTTGAGCGCTGCTTGGTGTATTTTGCCGTCTAATTTATCTGTAAAAAATATCAGGTGCATGAATTTATGTGAAAAGCAACGATCCTGAATTTTCAAGTGATTCTGAGTTGCTCGAATCATTTTGCGGATCGATGATCTACTTTTATAGAACATCAGGATTTGCTTCATCCATATAATCACAACTTACAGATCTTGTGCTTTCCTTGCATGGGAAATCTTATCGGTAATTCGTGCCAATCTTCGCAGATGAAAACGTATGGACTATCCGAATCACCGTTAGGATATTGTTTACGGTATTCTTCCTGGGATAATACGTCAACGACTGTAACACAGCCTAGCAAGCATCCTGTTGGATAGTTGGCAGGAAACCTGATGTTTTCTAAATGGAAAAATGAATTAGAATGTTTAAGCATAAAATTTTACTTCTATTCATCGCCTTGTGATCTCAAAATTGGTAACAAACCATTTTTTAGAACCCTGTAAGTATTTTCTAATGCCGAAATCTCTTCTTTACTCGGAACTTTGGAAGCTGCGGCTATCCACAATCTACCTCTGTGCGCAGAGTACCAGGTTCGTCCCTCGTGACTATGAACAAGATTGAGAAAGTGAAAAATACCAGCTTTACATTTTACTTCATACATTCTCAGTCTTTCTTCTCTGGATATTGAGAACCTACGTTTTAATTCCAGCTGTAAGGAGCGACGCATAAGGTTGATGCATACTTAAGCACAAGCCTTCGTCAACCATTTCCAAATATTCTTTGTCTTGAATTCGATTGCAGCCTGTAGATGTAGGATTTAGTTTCTTTGATCTCTTCAAATCCAACAAACCGACATCGACGTACTGCAATTGAAAAGAAACGCTTAAAAACATGATACAACTTATAAAATATTATCATGATCGTTTATGCTCTTCTTCTTCCATTTTTTTTTTTTTTTTTTTTACCGATGGTTGATTGAATTCCATAGTTGGGCAAGTGTTACTCGACATTGTAGTATTGCCAGGTCTAGAATTAGCGATACTCCTGAGGATCGGATCGTTTGCTTCGTCGATATAATCAGCCTCGTCGATTACTTCTCTGCCAGCAAAATCTAGAGTGATTTTACGGTCTAATCTTGAACCGTGTTTCTTTGCTCTCATATTGTTCTCGTGTCTTTCCAATTTTTCTCGCTCAGAATTAGACAGCCATACGCTGTTCGTTTGGTAATAGTCACACTCGTCGTCTATCACTTCTGTTCTCTGCGCGCTGAAAGGAGATATTACCAAATATTCATAAGGGTGGAAAATTTTTGTTGAGAAAGAGTTTTCGTTTAACAATTTCCATCATTTTTTCATCTTTGCAGACTCTCGTTAATTTCAACTTTGTTGAAAACGTTTAACTTTGCTTTAGTTAATTATAGAAAATACAGAAATTGATTTATACCTATTACGATCATATTCTAGAAGTTTGTTTCTGTGTTTAACCGACTCATCGGCATCTTTTGGTGGTTTTTGATCCATTAGTTTATTGTAGAGATGATCGGCTTGTCTACTGTTACTAGAAAGTAGTGCCTGCTGATCTGGGGAGCAAACTAAATCTCCGCAACAGAAACAAGGCCCAGGACCTTCCTGGCTGCATACTATTCTTCCGCAACTTATGCAGTTGTTTATCAAAGCGTGTTTCTTCGCTTCGCAGTTACATTTGTGTCTTCCTGTTTTGAAAATAATTAGTTTCAAACATAGTAACTACAAAACTTGAGTTACGTTTCAGGGAAAAAATTGCAGAAGCAGATCTGAAGACTTTCCCATACTTTATCAGCAACGATAATTGGAATTCAAATTTTTATTTCCAAGATTACCTTTCAGCAAAATTGTTTCTCTATCTCTGCCTTCTGGAGAATATAAATTCACGAATTTAGTCTTCTTCTTCTCGACTTTCTCTGGCTTAGGATTTTCCTGTGTGTTAAAAGGTTTGATTGATTTGATAAAGAGTTTGGCAATTGGTGATTTAAATTTGAATGAGAATATGAACCTGTGGCGGTGGTTGTTGATTCGATGTTTTCGCTTTTCCTTTTTTCTTCTCATTCTGTTTTTGATTTGTATGAGTTTCGTTGATATTTGATTTCTTGTATCCTACCAGATCGGTATTTCCCACTGAAGAATAAAACTAACATTTCAATCGACAAGACCAGAGAAATAATTGAGCCCAAGAGAGGAAAGGAATTTACCGCTCATAATAATAATACGAAATGTTTGTAATCCTAGTTCGACTGACATTATCAATCTCTGAATGATTTTAACACATCAGCTAATTCAACAAGCTATTATAAGACTGGCAGTACAAACCTTGACGTTTTTTTAGCTCAGAAACAAACTGCCTATGCTTCGGGTTGTCATAGTCCAACAAAGTTTTCAGATACTCGTCTAAATCCCTTGCATTTTGCATTTGTAAGATGTACCTAACGATGGAAAGTTCGGAATATAGTGAAGTAAATAGCGTCTGATAAAAATGTGTCAAAAATTTATTTTACGCAGGTACAAACGCCCTGAACATTGTCTAATAATGATAAATTCATTAGAAGTTGCTTTTGGGTTTAGAATTTTTTTTTCCACGCTATTATTCCGGTTTTATGATGGTCAATGTTAGCGAGACATGTGCGATAGCATTGTAACCTATAAACGAGTGTGAGAAAATTGTGATTACGGATCGTTACTTACGATGTCAGGTCATCCGGTACTGGAAAGTCTAAAAGTCCAGATAAGTTTTCTTGTAGCCACTTTTCCATTTCTACAATTATCAACTTGTGTCTCTTCCGTATTGTCGAATCTGTCAGAAGTTGCAAATGTACGAAAGATAATGGGGTTATGTATGCGGCAGCCCAGCTGTCACGACGTCATGTTTGTATATCTGGTAAAAGTTGCGCAGGCGCAATATTCTTGAAAATTCAGGGTATTCCCCTCAATTGATAGGAACACATAGGAAATATAATTATACATATATTTTGTGAACCCCGGAAATGCGAGGATGAATATTCAGGGGAGACTGCAGTGAAATTTTGATAAAATTGATTCTATTATCTTCAAAATGGTTGAAAAAATCGATTGGACAATTCTTTGCGACTGCAAAACTTAGATCATATATCAATGTGTATTTATAATCAGGAAAAGTATCTTATTTCTTAATTCTTTCTGGTTCTTCATCATATATCTTTTACACTTTCATCGCAGAACATTGATACTTATTTCCAAATACACGTATCGATATTATTTAACTTTTATTCCAGGGAATTATTGATTCGATTTTTCTTAGCAATTTTACGAATGATAAAATCTGTTTCATCCAAATTTCACCCAAGCCTCGCCACTTTATTAAATCCAAAAGTCAATTTTCGATTAAAATTCTGCGATGGCGCTATTTCGAAAAGGGTAAAATTGCGACACCGGCAATAGGGAAAAACTTTCCAGACAATTTTTTCCCCACACCTATTACAATATTACATTTTTAATTACATTTTTCACAAGTCTGCATTGGACATTGAGAACCAAGGAAAAAAAAGCAGAAGAATGGCATATGCAACTTCATACAGCTGTACCGCAAATTCAAATTCGTCATGCACTGTTGTTGAAAAATCGTTTCGAGAACAAATGAGTTGTCTCTCGAAACGAGTGGAATGCGAGAATGGTTATGTTGATTTAACATAAGCAAAATACCGGAATTTTTTGGTGTACATCACCAGAGAATAGTATACATAAGAAAAAAAAAAAAAACGTTTGGTTAATCCGGAAGTAATATGGACTTAATGATGCTTGTGCCAACGTCAAAGGATAAGTTAAACTCGGAGGCAAATCTGGTGAGTCAAAAATTGTTGGTTAAAGTGTATGCGAAAATGGAGTGCCAAATTTCAAAAAAAAAAATTACTTGGCATATTCTATTTCTTCGTTTCAATGGCCTTCCCAGAAAAAAAATCGCACGGTTCGTCCTTCTGACATAGTCTATCATTATCAATTTTAACTCGTATCCAGCAACGCAGATATGAATTGCAGTATATCATTCACAGTGAAATGGAATAGCAATTTCTATAACGTTGTTTGATTAGGAAGGTCCATGCGTTGAACACAACTGTAAAGTGCCCCCGGAATGGGATGAACTGAAAAGCATGATAGAAGGTAACGGGATTTGTGCTCAAGCTCGCAGATGGTTCCGCAGAAAGTGTTTAATATCCAGAAAACATCCAGATACCCATTTTCACTTGAGAAGCACTGCAGCCATATCATATGAATATGCTCGACACGCAACTTCGTATATCCACATGATCCACCCTTTCAGCGAATTCAGGTAGTTTCGACGTTCAAACCGATGATGAAATAAATTTTGAACGTTATTTCAGCTATCACGTATTGCATCTTACGATATTCTGAAGATATGTACGTAATTGGAACAAAATTTTATCAATTAACACACTCTGCTAGGATTTGGTGGGAGTCAATGATGATCGTAACAACGGTGGTAGCTTTACTGCTAATTCCATATCGCATCACATTCTTCTTCGAGCTGCCATATGGAAAATGGTTCCTAATTACTATGGCGTTGAACGGTATTTTTGCAGTCGACATAGTACTATGGTTTTTCACCGGTTACCACAATCTGCGTACAAACGTTATTGTCTTGGACATGCGTCTTGTTGCACGGTAATTAGTTCAATGAAAACTTTATACTTTATAACTAAGTTATGAACAAACTGAATGGTAATCAATGTTTATGATCATAGAAAAATAATTACAAAGTGGATGCAGACACTCAATTCTGTTCATTCAGACAGTAAATTCAATATCGAAGTAGATAATGAAATGGTTGACGTATTTACAGTAAATATATAACGAGTTGGTTCCCAGTTGACTTACTGTCTTCTTTACCCATGGAATTGTTTGCTCTTTTGGCCCATGAAACTCCTGGTAATGTGCAGCTCTATTCCTACAGCCAAGTAATCAGGATTTTCAGATTACGACTCGTTATAGTTTACGGACGTCGTCTACGACGTGTAAGTGCTATTTCACAACATGTGAGGAGGAGTATGTGTGTATAAAACATCATTTGACACAGTATTTTTACAACAAACATGTAGTTTGCTAACTTACCTGACCTGAACTGGGTCCAATTGGTCCATTTCCAGGTCTACAACATGTCGTTCCAAATGCACAAATCTCTTGAACTCGTACTTGTAATGATAATACTCCTCCATTGGTTGGCTTGTGCCGAATATTACATACCTGCGACAGTTCGGAGGCTTAAAATCCAATCTGGCAAAGCACACGAGTACGTGTCTCGTCACTCTTCATAAATGATGAACCATCTTCTACGTCCATGAGTGAAACGTTTAAACAGTATGTGATTCAGTATATATTATCGTTTCTATTCCACAGAAACTGGACCAGTTTATTGTACCTTCAAAACGAGACCATGTTTTTCAAGTACATCACCTCTTTGTACAGAGCAGTTGCTGCTCTGGTCTGTTCATTGAAATTTGATGCCATGGTGGCACTAGAAGACGTAATATTCGACGTAATCCTCTCGATATTTGGCCGAATGGTCAATATCTATTTGATAGGTATTCTCCCCTAATCTCTAATCCTAAGTCCAGAACTGAATGGTTCTCTATGTCACAGGTATATATTTATGTAACAAGTCATCGCTGCTAGATGCAAAGAACATTTATGCAGCACCTAAAATGATTTATAACATATTGTCAATTTCTGTTCATTTCTTTCAAATGAATCGATTTATCAAATCATATACCTTGACATCGACGGATGTTATATATCTTTGTTTACCATTTCTTTAGCACAGTGGTACCAGCTGATCAACACTTTTCGAGGTGCAAGTGACACGTACTTGAGACTGGTACCCCAATTGCGTGAGTACATGCGTCACAAAGAATTACCGATAGAAACTCAGAATCGTTTGACAACCTATTACGAATATTGTGCAAAGCGCGGTATTGATTTAGAAAGAAGTATCATGAGCCAAATATCAGCATCGTTGAAAGAGGTACAATTACACGACCTTCACTATTTTTTTTTTAATGAATGTGTTGGGTTGGCGATCGTATTTAGGATGCACAATTAACTATCGACTAACAATTATCCGTACCCAAGGTTTTATGGCTCGGGTTACATTGAAACATGCAATGCTTTTTACACTTTTCTCAGGAACTCATGCTTCATCGTTATCGTAACCTAGTGGAGAAGGTATCGTTCTTCAAATGCTTACCAAGCTCAGTAGTCACACGTATCGTAATGTCTTTACGAACCGAAGTATTCCTGACAAACGATGTAATAATAAAGGCAGGTACAACCGGGGATTCAATGTACTTTATTGCTTCTGGAACAGTTGCTTTGTACACCAGTTTAGGAAAGGAGGTTGGTACTACAAGGGTTTTCACTAACGTAAGATGACCACGTGTAAATTTAACTGATTCTCTTTCACTACTTCATTGATCAGTAAATTGAACATGTAAAACGACACCGCCTCTCTCGTCCGTTAGGTTTGTCATCTAGAGGATGGTGCCCATTTTGGCGAAGTGTCTTTGATAATGGAGAACGAGCCACGCGTGGCAAGCGTGGTAGCAGTAGAAATTTGCGAGATATACGTATTGTCTCGTGAAGATTTCCAGCAAGCAATCGAACGGTATCCCAACCTGATGAATTACCTACAAAAAATAGTGCTAGAGAGATTAGAGAAGACGTTGTTTCTTGGCGATCTTTACCGCCTGGAGGGTAACATACCCGAAGTCTTTCATCAGCAGCGTTTAAAACCTGCTAACAAACAGAAAAATAAAAATTGGAACTACCTTTAATTGAGTGTGTTTATTCATTTCGTTCCAACTTGTAACAGAATTAGTGGTAAAATCTTTACCCCCATCCCAGTAACTCCCATATATTTTTATAACACTGTCAACGATCAGCTTGATATCATATACATATAGTTTTTCGTATAATTATTTACTATTCAGCGAGAAAAATTGCTACTAGTGAAGACCATGGTGAGGACTGAAGTCTATTACTTCAGCAACTGTTGCTATCTTTTCGTACGACACAACTGGGTTGGTCTATGGTTTCGTGGTGCTCTGTAGGATTGTTGATAGACTGAAGTGAGTCGCCAATGTTCGGGGTAATCAGCATCTCGACATCCTTTCATGACACTGAAAGGTGGAGTGAGAGTATCGATGCAAAAAGATCTCCTAGCAAAGGGAGTTTTAGGTCTGGGAACATTGGAGGTTGCCGGAAGGCCGTTTCTCCTTGGATCTTCATGTCCCAGTCTCGGAGCAGCTGAGCATAAAGCCAATCTTTGCCTCTGTCTTCTAGCTTCCTTTTCCTCGTCCTTATTCCGCTGTTCGCACGCAGTGCAATTCCGGAGATAAGTAGCGTGCTTACGTTTGTCCCGTCTTGGAACTTCCGGCGAGCTTGTGTACCGTTTGGCCAAGTCATGATCAGCCTCGGATAGCCGAATGTCGCCAAATCCTTTGCAGAGGTGGCATTTGCTGGAGTCTTTCAACTCGATCAAGTTCCTTGCATTTCTTACGTCCTCTTCTTCTTCAGCCTCCGTCTTGTACCTCGTCAGAACGTTCAGTCTGTTTCTGGCCATTGGATCATCATCTGATGGCGAACTGCTACCGATCGATCCTCGCACTGATGGCGAAGTGATCCGAGGAAATCCTCGTTTGCAATGTCTCTCGGAATGGCGGGCTGGCACCTTCACCAATCGTTCGAATTTTCCTGGATCAGCAGAAGCTGCTCTAGGGCGAAAAAATTCTGGGGAATCAATGTCTGACGGTGTAGCAACGTCTGAGGGGTGCTGAACCAGCGTGAAAATCCCCGGAGCTGGTCCTCCGTCGCTTCCGTCAATGTGAACAGCTCTTCTAGGTTCATAAGTTGGATCAACTGGAGCGTCCCAACAAATAGCAAGGTCCATTCGTGTCTGGGGTACTTTGCAGCCCAACACTGGACCGTACAATTGATTTAGAGCTTGGTTACGCGGTCGTCTTTGGAACACCTTGGGTGTTATCTCCTGATATTTTCTGTATGATTTACAGGAGGGTAATGAGCCGCAGGATTTGGCACGTCCGAAGTTAACGTTGGCGAATACCCTATCGTCAACACGATCCGGTAGTGGTTGATGCTCGAGATTTTCCGTATGAAATTTCTTCGCAATTGCAAAATTGTCACGACACGTCGGCATCTCGATGGGACGGTGTGTGTGCTGGATTTTGGCTGGACGAAGCGATCTAGATCCCATATTCCTCGGAAGTGATGTTCGCACCTTTAGATTTCCAGCCACGTATGTTGGGATGTTGAAACCTTCAGGAGGTCGAAATTCCGGATTGGTGTAACTTCCTGGACAGTACAAACCACACTCTTCTTCAGGATCCATAATCCTTAGCCGGTATCTAATTTATCTCATTATCGTTTCCAATCATGTACGTTTCCAATTATCAATCAAATTGTTATTCTGAAAATAGACAATTTGGTAATTTTAAATAGCGGATCTGGTCGAGTGCATTGATCAATAAAATAACGAACTATCATCACCGCGTTTATCGCTATTCTGCGATTGTGAGAACACTCGCTGTGTGATTGCTCACGAATCAGCGACTGCAGTGTTTTATTTCGAGGTCAGAATCTCTGCAATGCTGATTAATCGGTGCGGCAATCAAGTCAGCTTGATTAATTACCGTACGGCCAGATGGTGACATCGTCAGGTTATACATTGAGACTGCAATTAAGATGATGGTCAGACCGTCAATCATCGAGGAATATAAGATCACTCCATGCATGTTTAAAAACAGTTATTCCGGCACGGAATTTCGATTGTCTAATTAATATGCACAAACTTTCGTTATCATGCAGCTGAATGATCTTCCAAAGTGTCTATGATTAGATGAGATACTTACACTCACTCTTAAGTTTTAAGCTGAATTTCTGCGCTCATTTCCGGATTGGGTGTTGTGCAGGCGAAGCAATGGATTCAAATGAACACTTTTGGGATTTGAAATTGGATTAGGTAGTATATGAAAGAGTTCAAGGTCGCTTGAGGGTCGCGTAACGGTAACGACATCTTTAATCGTTCTTGTTGGGCAACGCTAATCGGTGGTATACCGGGGATATTATTCGAAGGAATTTTCCGTCCGCAGGGGTCGAGTTACTCCGGAGCGTGTTGGACTAGGTCTAAAACCCTAGTCCCTCGAGGTTCACCGAGTTACGGAATGTTTGCTTGCTTGACGACGGATTAGTTCAATAAACGGATACACTATAACTACATTCGAGGCAAATACCTACCTATACTCGCTCCTTGGGGTACCGCGGAAGACAATTCCGACCGTAAAAATCATGCACGTTGGAATTATGACACAATGTTACGTTTACTTCCTAAAACCAGCATGATCGTCTCATTTTTTCAATTTTTCTGAAATGAAAAACTGGTATCACTTGTAAATCAACCACTACAAAACCATTTTAGAACGTTGGTTCGTAAGAGGAAGTAAAAAAAGAAAGTCGAATGCATCATAACACTTCTTGGAAGGTGTTCCAACGGAGCGTTAAACAAGTGTTCAATTTCTTGAACAGTAAGCTCTGGCCATCGATTAACTATTGTAATTCAGTAAGATGCCTGCCCACGGCTGGACTGCAGCTAAAACTTGCATTTGCGCAGTTTCTATTATTTTTATCAGCACGTGTAATGGAACGGTTACATACGGTGTCCACAAGCCCTGCATGGGTCGCGATTACCATGGAGGAAGTCAGGTTTGCGTTTGCAACTCGACATACTGCGATTCCATTGAACCATGGCTTCCAGTGAGCGATTCACGTGAAAAATTCGTACGATATTCAAGCAGCAAAGCTGGACTTCGACTGGAAAAGATCATCGGCGAGTTTCAGACAAACGGGACCTTCGACGATGAAGATGGTAAGCTCAATCTTAGGCTGAAGAAAAGAACGAAAGAATGTTGTAAATTCATTTCATCATCTTGATGCATTTTCATCTAGTCGAGACTTTCGTCATTCATCCAGAGAAAAGGTTCCAAACTATCATCGGTTTTGGAGCAGCGTTCACTGACGCTTCTGGTTACAATATTGTCAATCTATCAGAAGGATCAAGGGAAAATTTGATGAGGTCAGTGGTAGGTTTGCTAAATTGCAGACAAAAAAGTTGCTGGTGATTTGCAAATCTGGTTATAGGATGTGGGCTCATTTCTGTAGAATTTATAAATACGGAATGTCGATCGCAGGATAGTGCTTTCCTCAGGTCAGATGAGCAAAGTAGGTTAATGATCGGTTTTAGATGCGTGCTGCGCTTGTATAAGAACCCATATCGATTTCTTACCCTGCGTGGCACACAGGATAAATTATAACAGTTTCAAATATAGGTCGTATTATTCGGTGGATGGCATTGAATTGAACATGGGTCGAGTACCGATTGGCTGTACCCAATTTTCCACCAGAGGGTACAGCTACGCCGAAGTACCTGGGGATTTGTATCTCAAACATTTCTCTCTCCAATCTGAAGACTACGTTTTCAAGGTAATGAGCCAAATCGCCCATTTTCTCAAATTCCAAAAAGTCTAGTTCACAATCAAACTCCAGCTCAGTTATGGAATTGAGCCCAGTCAGTATTTTATCCTGATGGGATTTATCCATTACAGCTTCCGTTGATCAAAAGGGCTTTCGAAATGACTAATGGGAGACTGAAATTGATTGGAACACCTTGGACTGCACCGTCTTGGATGAAAACTAACAAAAATTTGACGGGCTACAGTATGCTGCAGTTTGAATATTATCAGGTGTGGGCGGATTATTTAATCAGGTCTGTTCGAACCTTGTCGACCATTAATGTATGTATAATGAAAAGAAATCTGATCCTCATTGTTCACCATCTCGATCGATAATTCGTACTATACGTACATACATACTGTATCAGATTTCTGAAGGAATATCACCTTGAAGGTGTTGACTTTTGGGGTATTTCGACGCAAAATCGTCCAAGCAAAGGTTTCCTAGACTCAGGTGAAAATTCACCAAGTATGGGATGGACCAGCAGAAGTATGTCTCAATTTCTTGGACAATATCTGGGACCGACGCTTAGGGAATCGCCTTATAATCGCGTGAAGCTTATAACTGTTGATGACTATCGCTATTTCATTCCTTGGTCTCTTTACGCCGTGAGTAACGTGATAGTTAAAACACAATATCTACATACGTGCACGGTGCACTCATTATGCAATTTTCGTGGAAGTGATATGATAAGTGCACACTAATCATAAGTCATAATATATGTTCACAGATGTTCAAGATATCCGGAACCGATAACGATGCCAAGAAATACGTGAATGGTATCGGTGTGCAATGGTATATGGACACACTTGTCCCACCAGGAAATCTTGATCTTTGCCATGAACTTTATCCAGATTTATTCATCATCATGACCGAAGCTGCAACAGGTGGGTTTCGAACCACTGATTTCATGATACTTCACGATTGATGATGTATTGCTGCTATATGGAAATTTTGAATTTTCTTAACAGGTTCTTCTCCAGGAGTACTGGAAGTCAAAGACAACTGGAACCATAAAGTTCAGCTTGGGTCTTGGGAACGAGCTGAACAATACGTTGAAAACATGATTGAGGTATGAAGATGGTGATAATAGGATTTGGTATTTCGAAACCATTTGAATTCCAAAATGTACATGTCACGTTATTGGTTTTCATGCATTAAAAAAATGTTTCTTCTGCTTAGAATCTTAATCACTGGGTATCGGGTTGGTTAGATTGGAATTTGACTTTGGATATTGACGGGG
This sequence comes from Ametastegia equiseti, assembly GCA_963989295.1. Taxonomy (NCBI): domain Eukaryota; kingdom Metazoa; phylum Arthropoda; class Insecta; order Hymenoptera; family Tenthredinidae; genus Ametastegia; species Ametastegia equiseti. The sequence goes on along the minus strand of OZ022390.1, from coordinate 22,719,943 downwards.
GTCCATCGTGGGATCCAAGATTCACAGCAGACGCAACTGTGGTTGTGAATTTGTAAGAATAACTCCATTACATCAGTGACCGCGAGTTTTATTTTTATCCATGTAAATTGGAGGTATAATAGGCATGGTTATTGATTGACGTCGAATCGTTGAGTTTTAATTTATGTCCTGCCGAATTTAGACATCGTTCGATTTCTTTGCGATATTACGCGTATACATGATAAACATAATATTGATTATAAAAGTATTTTTGGTGCGTCCCGGTATGCAGGACTGCTGACGAATTTTATAAACAACCACAATTCTACGCTCTGGGACATTTTAGCAAGTTTTTGCCTGAAGGAAGTGTCAGAATATACGTAGATGCTGGAAACCAGAGCATTCTTCACGCTGCGTTTATTACGCCAGAAAATTCTACCGTTGTTATTTTATTCAATCCGTGAGTATCACGTGCTGTACCACAAATTTTATTTACCCATATTTGCATTACCCATTTTTATCTGAATAGTATGATTTAGGATATAGATATACTGTATTCCTTTTCACAGGCATGATGATCCAATATTTGTACAAATCAAGAGCCTGACTAGTGAGAAGAGGATCATTTTCGAAATGCCGGAAAGATCAATTCATACCGTTCAATTTTGGCTTTGATAGCACAATTCATGTTCATTTTTTTTTTTTTTAAATAAACTGTATGTGTGTGGGTATGTATGTACATACATACCTATATATACATTCACAAAAAAAAACATCGTTATTACATCTTCATATCTTTACGAGTTTTCAACTTCTAACCCGTGTTACTCCGAAAGTACCCGAAAACATGATTGTTTCGTTTCACTCCTTAATTTCAATTCAGTAAATAGTTCTTTATAGATTCCGAAATCCCCAAAAATACTCAGCGCACACAAAACGCATGGGCGTGTTGTGTCAGATTCACCTCGTTCAAACATTCGATCTTCCTGATTCGAGAAACTATCACCAAACGTGTTATTCAGCTCCTTGCATTTGATAATCATTTGATTGTGAATTTCCCGCCTTTTGAGCAACGAGTCATAAATTGACACCAGCGCCTCTACTCGCGAGAGCGAGAACTACGAAAGCTTTGATAGATTTCAGGGGAAGGTCGACCATCTCGAATGTTACAATAACAGCGGAATCTGCAAAAACGGAAGGGGAATGCCAACTAATCCGAAAAGCCATTTGATCATACGGTTATGCCCGTATCTTTTGAGTGTTTTAAAATTGTACGTGACGAAATTCAAACAATAATCTCACCCGTCTTAAAACGAGCCACCTTCACACGACCCGGACTAACTCCAAGCCGTTGAACACCTTCAAGTATCGCCTCGACTTACCTTCCCGCTAATTCTATCACCCCAACTACATATTGCGAGTACGATTTCGCTCGCTATCAACCGACGCTGGTTCTCGCAATTTCAACTCATTTCGATGTGAATTGTGAATACATACCAATACCTACGCTCCGTCGTCTAATACCCACGAAGAATATCTACCGAGTGAGCCAGCCGGAGCTTAACGAAGCTCGAAATCACTGGCCCTCGTAAGTTTCACCTTTCGTATTATACTTTCGTTAATATCCCGTCGTCATCAAGCTCGACTTTGATAAACCGCAGATAAGAACTAATCTCATTACTCAGAGATTCATTCAGCCAATAAAAGTCACGCTTTCTGCAATACATTATAGAATTTGTGGCGCCGAGAAAAGTTAGGTTAGGGTTAGGTTAGGTTTTCTTCGCTTCGCTTCGATTTGTTTGAAATATGGGGATACTCTAGTACCTAGAAGTCTAAATTTACATTCAAAATCAACAAAAATTGTGCACTTGAATCCGGAGTGTGATATTTTGCGTATTTTAATCTCGTTTCAATCCGTTTTATACACTTTTCAGATTCTCATAAATGTTCTTCTAAATCACACCAGAAGATGCGGTAGACTCAACAAGACCTTGTGTAACTAGGAACAGGAAATACTGGCTCCGGATCATACGAGACTTCGGACTTGGGCGAAGGAGTTGGAGATTGAAACGGTAAAAATGAACTCTGAAATCGTCTCTTTTATCAGCGTGGAGTTAATATCATTAACGTAATGAAATATTGCCGTCAAAATCATTCAAAATTGTGTTTCGTTGTGTGAGCTGAAGTTTATTCATTTTTATTTTTCACAAAAGACTCGAATTCTCCAGGGATTCGATACAACTTTGTTCAAACTCCTAATTTTAGGCTGAGATTTTGTATAAGTAGCAAAATTTAGTGCGTAATCAGGGTGTCTACAAGTCCTGAAAATCCTGAAAATCCTGTAATTAGCCTGGAACTTTTTTTAGTGCTCTGAAATCCTGGAAATAGCCAGGAATTTTGTCGAAACCCTGGATTTTTTTTTTTCAATTTAGGAATTTTTCTTTTTTCTTCGCAGTATATTTAATTCTTCAATTAATATATCAGCATTGTGGATAATAACTGAAATAGTAATCCAATCATATTATTTAATATGCAATCTACTAATAGGTAAAAGATCGAATAACTTATCTGATTTGAGCGAAGAAATACTTCTACTTTCCCAAAATCCTGTAGTTACTTCGTCGCAGATTCTTGTATAGTCTTGAATTTTCATAAAAATATCCCTGGAAGTCCTGGGGAAGGCGTGGAATAATGAGGTTGCAGTTCTTAACGTTAACGCAACAAGATGATGGGACAAAAATTCTTTATTTCGTGAAGTGAACGGTTCAAAAACAGCAAAATACAGTCCTTAATTTGTGAGTGACACACACGTATCACATCAATTTTCCAAATCTAATAACATTTGATTTATGAATTAGAGAATTTTTCCAAAAAATTCTGTCACGTTAACGTTACAAACTTCAACTTTATCTGAAATTTGAAAGCTAGAACTCTGTAGACATCCTGATAATCATCTCAATTGATGAACGTGCATGTATTACGTGCTTTTGGTTTTTTTATAGCATTCAAATCCTTCGATAAAGATTTGTTTTCAAGAATATATCGTCACACCAATCTTAAGAACTTCGATCATATCTCTATTTAGCTTTCTGCAATAATAACTATGATATAAACTAAGCTTGAAGAATTTTAAATCAAATATGTACTTGATACACAGCAAAATTTCTTATCACGCCATATTTTTTATTCCCTCCTTAAGAACTGAATCATTTATTTTTTCACGCAGGTGAACAGCAGCTCCCGATAGCTGGGGTTAATCAGTGAAGTTATACCGAATGGACTAGATGCTAAAAGGAAGAGAAAGATTTTTCATTATTTTATATTGTAAAATCTTGGACAGTCATGATGCTGTTCGATTTTTTGAAAAAAATATTCGGCTGGGCGGATGAAAGTAGTAGCAGAAAACGTTCCGCCGACGATTCGTTCAGTTCACACGAAGAATTTGTTCAAGTTAAAAGACGCAAAGGCAATAACGAGATGGGTCATCAATTGCAGGTGTTTACCGACGCCCAGTACAGCTCGGACGAAGAAGATGACGTTCTGTTTACAAAAACTTCCTTTCGAGGAAATAATTCTAAGAAATCAACGCCTAGCAGCGTTAAAAACGACAAAAGCAAAGGCTTCTGTTATCAAAAAACAGCCACAGCTACGAACTCAAATCCGCTGAGCAAATGCTTTCAGATTAAGAAAAGAAACGATTCAAGTATGGAGAGATTCGCGGAGAACAAAAACCCAAATACAAGCGGAGGATCGTTTAATAAAAGCAAATGGTCTTCTACGCTTAACGAGACTCATAGACTGAGGGAAAAAAAACAGTATAAGGAAATGCTGCACAATTTTGTTCCCGACAGGATACAGATATTAAATCGCAAAGTTAACGAGCCAAAAACTTTCAAACATACTCCCGAAGTAATTGACTTGGAGATGTACAAACCTAGGAAAAGCATTTGTCAGGGTTCAAGCACCCCCGTCAAACCTCCTTTCTTTTCAACACATCCTCAATGGCTTCAGGGTAAAAAACAAAAGGAAAAAACGCCTGTTTTAGACGCTAGTAAAATCGTTGAACAAGCCGATAGAAATAGCAGAAAATCTATTCCTGAAACTAAACCGTCGAAAGATGAAGCCGCTTCTACTTCTTCGTTTTCTAAAGCGGAAAGTACGCAGCACTCTTTTACTTCTCAAAGTATTGTCTCTAATTCATTGCGAGATAGATTGTCGTCAAAAGCTGTTGTAAAAACTGATTATAGCGAAATCAGGAAACGGTATGACGCTAGAATCGAAGAACACAACAGAGAAGCCGAAGAGCTTAAACGAATGGCTGCGATACTCGCCAAGCAAAATAGACTTGCTCGAGAAGCCGCCTTGGAAGAACAGCTCGCACGTTCGATGAGATTGTGCGAAGCGGTTCTTGACGATAGAGAAGAACCTGAAGAAGCTCCATTGCCGGTTCTCACTCCTGAAATGTTACAGCAAGTTAGAAACGCCCTCGTACCACATCCGCCAAATCAGGTTCTGGCCGAAGGCTTCGGACTGCAAATAACAAGAAAAGATATCCACACATTGTCTGGCTTAAACTGGCTGAATGACGAAGTGATCAATTTCTATATGAATTTATTAATCGTTCGTGGAAATGGAGAGAATTTTCCAAATGTTCACGTGATGAACACTTTCTTTTATCCAAAATTACTATCCGGAGGTCATTCATCGTTGAAAAGATGGACTAGAAAGGTCGATATATTTTCAAAAGATTTATTGGTCGTTCCTATACATCTTGGAATGCATTGGTGCATGTCGATAGTTGATTTTCGAGAGAAAACCATAAGGTATTTCGACAGTATGGGCGGAAGTAATCCAAAGTGTTTAAACGCTTTGAGACAATATCTCCAAGATGAAAGTATGGACAAAAAGAAACGACCTTACGATACTACGGGATGGAAATTAGAAAGTGTTAAAGACATACCGCAGCAAATGAACGGTAGTGATTGCGGAGTATTTTCGTGCATGTTTGCCGAATATTTATGTGCTAATAAAAGACTAACTTTCAGTCAAAAAGACATGCCATATTTCAGGAATAAAATGGTGTATGAAATACTAAAATCTAAACTTTTATAACCGATTAATCGTCTTGATATTTTTTATGATTAAGTATTCCGAGTCGAGTAAAACTTGGGTGTTTTACTCCATTAGGAGGTGAAAGTAAACACGTTTATCAATGTTATATCGATAAAAAAAAAATTGAGAAAAGATACAAAAACTATAACGACATACAACAGGATTAGTGCGTTTTCATTTCACTGATTATTCCCTTCTAATAAACTTGCTTACATAACTTTGAAAAACATTCTTCATTTTCTTTCAGCAGTCAAAAGACTGTTTTAATTAATGCGCCAGAGAGTAACAATCAGAACTCTTCTATCGACGTTATATAATAAAACTTAACTGACCGCTGCCCGAATACCTGAAGTACTGCTTATTGATTAATAAAGTTACTTTCAATGAGAATACTAAGCATTCGATTCTTGTTATCCGTACAAGTAGTAACTTATAATCAAATGATTTATAATCTGACTGAAATTTTTACTTATTTTCTTACTGCTGTGGCAAAGGAAAGGAACTTTTTGTAATAAACGATCGATGATAATTCCAATTTATTTTGCGTTTGTTACAAATAGTTGTTTTTAAGTAACAACACAGTCTGAGTAAAGACCCTGAAGCCTTATTTAGAGCCTTGCGAGGCGATATATTTTTTGTAATTAAAAAAATACTGACCCAACTAAACCAACTTTTTTTGTCTATTGTAAAATAAAACAGAACAAAACTGATTCACCTCAAAAATATATAAAGATTCGACTTGCAATTCAACTATATGTCCACTGCATCAGCCTTTTTCTAGTCATTTGTTCAATCGACTGCTCTCAGTCTACCCTTAATTTTCTTCCTTTCATTTAATGCGAAATGAATCGTTCGCATTTTTTTACATCCTATTCATATGGAGTAAACTTTTCTGTCTTACTTGAAATATTTTTTTATTTATTATTTACTTCGATCCAGTTTCACTCTTAAAAATCATTCGCGTCAATGTTTCTATGGGGTAGCCCTGAATTGACGGTCTTGCGTGTTACTTAGATTTGATTATCAACCATAACAATATATTACAGCACTGTAACAGCATTACGTTTACATTGATTAATTCGAACTGAGCATTATTATTATCGCCAAATATAACGAATCTCAGCGTCAAATGATTCACCATGATTGTTATAGTTGTTTAGACAAAACTGGGTATATACAGATACGTGAAAATTGGGTAAAATTTGATTTATTCATTATATTCTTTTTCTCAAAATACATAACACCGAACAATGACGAGTGTATTAGTTCATTTGTTTGTTTGTTTGTTTGTTTGTTTATTTGTTTATTTTACAAAATACTTGGCGTATTCAAGATAGACAGTGGCACATCATGTATACGTATATAATAATAATTTTGCAGGTACACTTCAGGTTCAGGATTTACACATGTGATTATATCCTCAACTGTTATTGATAATGATATACCTATGTACAGTCTAAAACAAAAGGTGTTTGTAAGTATAATTACAAAGAATGGCATCCGGGAATGAGAATGTGAATAAAAATTCTCTGGTACAAAATATCGAGTTCCCTATTCCCCGATACTCAATTTCCAACTATAATCTATGTTATACCGATGATTTTATTCAACGGTCTCGCATCATCGTAAATACTTTTAAATCAGGTTCAAAAGAGTCGCTTTTCATGGGAAAACAAACCATGGACATTACCCTCCAATTGAGCAGACTGCGTTCTTCTTTCGAACCTGATTTCTCCGTTGTACATCATCGATCTCAAACCTGATACCGATTTCGCGCCGATATCCTGGCAGCCGTGTTTTATACCACATTGTAGATAAGGGAGAAATTTGAGGACTGAGCCTTTGTCGACTATGGAACCACTCACACCTTGTGCTACCTTCAATTTGTCCATTTCGTTATGGTAGTATCTGTCCATTGCCGATCCCCTTGAATCTCTTCGTTCCATTGCTTCAAGCGAGCCCATTCCACGGTACTTCTTCAGTCGTACACCATCGCTGAAGAAGTACTGGCCTGGTGCTTCGGAAGTTCCTGCCAAAAGTGAGCCCATCATTACAGTACTCGCCCCTAGACATAGGCCCTTTATTATGTGACCGATTGACTGAATCCCTCCGTCAGCAATCACTGGCACTCCAAAGCTTTTCGCGTATTCTGAAACCTTGTAGACAGCAGTGGCTTGCGGTCTTCCAACGGCCATCACCTCTTGAGTGATGCAAATTGATCCTGAACCCATTCCGACTCTGAGTCCATCAGCTCCGGCCTCGATGAGGTTTTTTGCTTGCATACAAGTGACGACATTGCCTGCTACAACTTCTAGATCGGGATACGTCGCTTTGACGTACTTCAGCATCTCAATTTGGAATATCGAGTTGCCTTGTGACGAGTCAAGGACAATGACATCGACACCAGCTGAGGCTAGACATCTCAATCTTTCTTTGTCTTCATCTCTGGACCCGATTGCAGCACCGACCAGTAATTGCTTGTTTTCATCTTTACTGGCGTTCGGATAGCTCCTGTTTTTCTTCAGATCTGTTCGGGCCATCAGCGAAACAAGCTCACCCCTTTCATTGACTATCGGGAGCTTTCCCTTCTTCGACATTTCAAGGATTGAGTTCGCTTCCTGCAGGGTGACTCCGGAGCTTGCTGTTATTAAATCCTCCAGCTTGGTCATAGCCCGTTCAAGCTTTTCGTTACGTTGACTTGCCACGTCCTCCATGAAGTCGATATCCTTGGATGTCACTATCCCTACCAACCTGCTACCGAGCTTACCACTCTCGGTTATTGGTACCCCGGAAAAACCGTGCTTTGCTTTTACACTGAGCACATCAGCGACAGTGTGATTTGGCGACAAGACAACCGGGTCTCGGATGAAACCGTGTTTATACTTCTTGACCTTTTGAACCTCCGTTGCTTGGTACTCGGGGGTGCAATTGTGGTGGATAATTCCGATCCCACCTGAGAGTGCCATTGCAATTGCCATGTCAGACTCAGTGACTGTGTCCATTGGCGTTGATATCAGCGGTGCTTTAAGGGTGATTTTTTTCGTCAATGGTGACGAAAGGTCGACCTGGTCCGCTGTGAAATCTATGTAACCAGGCAGGATTATAAAGTCGTTATACGTGAGACCATCTCCTGCAGCAAACATTTGACCAGCTGTTAATCCGTCCTCAGGAACTCTGAGAATTTCCTGTTGCGTTTCGCCAAACACGTAGTCGGCCATCGCTGAAATGCGATGAACACGAGGACGTGTAATTGGTATTGAAAAATTTGGATTCTTCTATTTTTATCTCCTTTTTCTCTCTCGGTTACGTTTGACTCAGGTGGTAACGTGGAATTGAAAGAGATGAGAGTATTGATTGATATTGTACGAGTATGATGAAATAATGATGATTTTTCGTAGCACTATAAGTCTCGGCGAATGATGTTTATGGGCGAGATACTAATTCGCTCGTTCTTCGATCCTCACTCGACACAACTCAACCCACGAATGGCGCCCCACGTTGGGCTTTATACTCTACTCTAAGGGTGAACCTTCACCGTGCTATTTTACCCTCGGCCAATCCCGAACCAACTACAGTTCCCCGCGAGACAATTCCCTCTCCCACCTTCGGTCGGGACTCGGGCGATATTTGCTGTTTTGGCCGCCGGTGCGAGCCCGATTATTAATTTGTAATATGGCTTATTGAAACCCAATTGCCGGGCGACTGAATTTCGAGGTATTGGTGCGTGTTCGTACTGCAGCTGTGTGAAAGCACTAAAGTGGATTACTAATTTCGCTATATCGCGTTGAGCACAGCTCGATGACTATACAATATAGGAATTAATTCGAAACGGCGTTGGAAACTGAACGCAAATTTCACGATTAATTATACCTGTACATGGATTTTATTTACCTACTGATTTACTATGATTTTAGTTCCATATTTGTGTTGTTGTATATCTCCGCGTCAATAATCATTTCGAATTTATTCTCAAACAAATATTTGTTGTTTGTCTTCTTCAAACAAATGATCAGTGTACGTATTGGAATGGAAATTGAAATTTCAGGCACGAACTATAAATTTCGAAAAAATTTCCAATCTTTCTCTGTCCAGTTATTTGTACTTTATCAATATCATCCTCGAGCAACTTTTTTTTCTAAATTTGGCAGCTCCGTTGTCATCATCGATAGATGGTTGGTTTTTTTTTTTGTTCGGTTTCAATAGAGAAAAAACGAAGTTTCAAATGAACATTCGAAAAAAGTTGGACATTCAGTTGATCAGTTAAAAATTATTGTCGATTTGCATTTTTCGAACCATGCATAGAGGACTGAAAAATTTGACAGATGAATGCAACAGTTTCGATTTAATGATGAAATCCATGAAAGTGTCATTATTTACTGTTGCAACGAAATTGAACATCTTTTAGAGCTCATTATGTGCGGGTTATACCTAAATACCTTCCTGGGATCTACCCTTGACCATTCTTGGCCGACTGACCCCGGAAAGGACCGTAGCAGGTGTTGCAATCAAAGATTAAACATCCTCTTAGAATATACGCTCAGCCCTCCTATTTCCGGAGTCATTGCAAGCCGGCAGTATTATCAGCTGTTCGGATTAACTGTTTCAATGGAAGGTATATTCGCCGCCATCTCTAAATTATCTAACGAGATTTTTGGAAAAGAAGGGGTTGAGCATTTTCTTACGTTTCTTTAAGAGGGGACGAGGGGCCCTTCGAAGAAGTCCTTGCGTAAGGATTCTTCGTTGAAATTTATCAGGAAAAACGTTAACGAAAGGGCTCATCGGATTTTCTTGATGCCGGAAATTATGTAAGATCGGAAAATGGGTGAAAAATCGTCACAATGAACCTTACGTAATCTGAGAACAGCCGCGCTTTGGGAAAAGACTAATTCCTATAAGCTTGGAATTAATATTCAACTGACGAAGGGATATCGAATAATGAAGCAAAATCCTTATCAGTGAATGCAGAGAGTATAATCATCAACTACTGGATCATTGGAAAATACGCGTGATTTGCGATCTTCAAGGATATATGGCGTCCCTGTTTTATTACAATATATTTCAAAGGCGTATGAAGTACATGGAATATATAGGAGTGATCAATCACAGGCTGAGATTAACGCGTGATAATTCACTATGAAGTTTCATAAGAATTTCACGGTACGTGACTTGCATTTGGATTCGAAACTTTATTCCGCAAGTTGCACGAGTGGATGAAATACTTCGCAGTCAAGTAAAAGCTTGAATATGTGGGCGAGGAAACCCTAGAACCGTTTGTGGATCAATGTAATCCGGCGTGGTGTCTGTCTTTGTTACTTCGCTCGTTCGTCTTGGATTAACCCAGATTTATCCCTGCGCAGGGTTGCGAATAAAGTAGGTACGAGGTTATTCTCCTGTCAATATCCAATCACATTCAAATGCCCTACTATGCTTTCGCAAAACCGCATCTCCAATATTCACGGCTCATTTACACTTCACATATTACAATATTACCTATTACCAATCGTTGAACATACATTAGTTCACTAACAGGCAATAACACTTCAATGATTGGTATAATCAACTCGGAAAGGGTTGGGACAAGATGGGCCTCTAGCAGAAAAAAAATTGTCAAAATTAATGTACGTCACATTTAGAGATGGCTCCCCGTAGTTTTTAATAAAGAGACCAGCCAGTAAACCGAAACGAATTAAAACGAATTGAGTGTATCAAAAATAGAATTGACACGAATTAATTTGATTTGAGAAGAATTGTGTGGCAATTCTTTTCGATCGGATAAGTCTTTCGGATTCTGTTTAATTCCGTTTTTCACATACTCAATTCGGTTTGGTTTACGTAGCAGAACAGCTGAGTTTCAAAAATTTAAACAAATGCAAAATTAATTAATTTTGCACCATAGTTCATTTCTCATTATTTTAAATGTTCTCTTTAAAACCCGTGTCGTGAGAATTTTGGAGCACCATTAATCCGATTAGGGTCGTGGAGGGCTCATTTAATTGTTCCGAAATTAAATCCACATCATGTGACCGAAGGGATTTGAAAAGAAAAATATCAACTGTTTGCAAATGTACAGTCAATTATCCAAAGTTCCAAAATTTGGGAAACCAATTCAAGAAAAACTTGACAAAAACAGAACCATTCATAAATTCCGTGGTCCACATGATGAAGAATTTATTTCCGAACAAAATGAGCCCTTAGCGACCGTAATCGCCAAGATCCTTACGACACAGCTTTCGAAAGAGGACTTTTTTTTTTTCATATGAAACGAACTATGGTTGAAGAATAAATAAATTCTGGAGTACCTACCTAAAATTTGAACAATCTAGGTGTATAACCTTCTGGTCTCCTTAAATTCTGGAATAATCGAGAGGGTTCGATTTATTTTTGACAACCCAGGAAATTCTTGGGAGGTGCGTAATATGCCTTTCCTCAGACCTTCATAATACATGAGATGTACGATACCTGGTGATTTCTATACTTCTGTTTTCGTTCGAAGTCAATATAGAAACTTTCGGAGAGAAGCGACGACGTTGAATTTGCTCACATTGTTTCCCTGATATTATTCGACGATGAATTTGACTCGGGGCTGTTTTTTTGCAAGGGGGTAGAAATATTGGCGACAGGTATAATTTTCCTTCTCCCCAGATAATATTTACCATTCAAGTTATACAGTCGAATTCAGAGTAAATATGAAACAGTCGACAGGGGCGCAGGTCTCTGTAAATTATATACGTTCTTTTGCAATCGCCTTTTTATTTGCCAAGGTAGATATAAATAAGGTATACCCTTCTCTAGTCAGCTAGATCTAGTTGCCAATATCTTTCAATCGGTTGCACTGCAGACGCTCGCGATGAGTTCTTCTTCATAGTACATACCTATTCTTTATTCGGCAAATAGGAGGTGAAACTTTTCCAATCCCCTGTTGTCTCGACTGTATATAGTTTTAGCCCCAGCTGCGAATTGTTCTAGGTACAAACGTCAGCTCAGTAATTGACACGAAAGAAGAGCAATGTGGAAATATACTGGGAACAATGAATTCCCCTGTGACAAATAGACGTTGACGGTATAATTAACTCGTCTTGTATATTATTCCTTGTGTAACTTCATTCGATTCACTTTGACGATTTATATTCGTTAAGGGAACATTTTCGTCTGAGTCTTTTGACTTATTTTTTTTCTTTTTCAATTCATTATTCGATACGATCCGACATTAATGACGTCGTTATGTATCCGAGAATACTATATACGTACTGTTATACATTTCATATATGTAACATGTAGTTCAAAGGCCATCTTCGAAAATGTTCGACGAAAATTAAAAATGAGGGATGAATCGCGAGGGAAAGGCTCGTACACGATATCTCCCATTTCTAAATATCTCCTAGCATTTCCCCCCTAAATTTTTTCGACATTTGTAGATATTGAAAAATGTTTCCAAGATTCTACAATACTTTCCAACACTTCTCAACATCCTTCACCACTTATCTCAGAATATTTCCTAATACTTCCGGAACATTTCTTGTATTTTGTATACACCATATCTCCACCGTGATTCACCCTTCGATTCGAATATGTCTTTAATCAATTATGATGTACCGGAACCTTATACCTATTATATTATACTCACTATATTCTTCCAAACTTTCTCCAGTTTTATGATCCTCTCCCAACACTGATTTAAGCCTATTTAAAGCCCCTATAGGCAAACATAAATTTGTGTGCCCCCCTATCAGAATACTGAATTACAAGAAAACTGTACATTCGTTCAAGAGGAAATTCATTATCATATTTAACCCTTTGCCTGGAAATCTAGGTCAGTATTGACGGTTTCTATCTGAATATAAATATAGATAAAATGAAGGTTATAACCCTTCAAGATAATGAATCAAGCAGCAAATCACAATTTTTCAATATGGCATCCTTCTGTTATTGTATTCCTTCATCTCTCAGATTTAGATAGCTCTTGTTTTCCCACGTTTCGTTTCAGAGGCATAAATTTTTCTCTGGTAATTTGCATCACAATTTTTGTGCAATCTAATACATGCATTAAAAGGAAAAAAACAAAAAATTACACATTTCAAGGAATTATTTCAGAATATTTTTCGTTTTGGGTGCCCCAAAATTACCCCCCACATTTGCCTAGATACTTTACCTAGACGAGAAAACGGCGTTGCCCTTTTCCTCAAGTGTCTTTCAGCTGGTATTCCAAGAAATCCCTTATAGTTTCCAAACTTCCCTTTGTCAAACCAAAAATTCCGATCTCTAATTTCTGATTGGTATCTCAGTAAAATGGTAATAAGTATGCACTACCTACACCTTCTAATAACCATTTTTCGGTCTCCACCTAATTTTCCAAATCCTTTCAAGACATAACACTCGATTCCCAAATCTTAGACCAATAACGATTATTCAGATTTCCACCAATTTTGTCATGCTAAAAATATAATTTTCACTATTGAAAAACATATTTTATTATTCACCTTCGAAGACCATTATACACAATCAAGTACCCGTTATAGTTGATGGGATAAGAATTGTTATTTTTTTTCTTGTTATTTTCTTATTTTTCTTTGCTACTCGTTCAAGAAGATGGCTTTTCTTTTGTTCAGAGGGACGTAATTGACTTTTATTTCCAGTTCAATGATTGCACGAGATTTCGTCAAATCAATTTTCTTCCTCGTTTTTATTTTATTTTCTTTTTATTTTTCTTCTTCATTTCTCTCTCAACTCTTTTCTATTCTACAGTTCAATATTAGTCTATAATATAGCGTTACTGATACGTACATACCTACACTCGCTTCGTTGTATCGGATAACAACGTAGTTGGATCGTACCCCGTCCCAATATAATAACTTTCGCGGTATTTAAGAAGAGAGAAAAATCCAACGTATATTATACATAGGATTATAGCTCTGAAGCGGGATAAAATATCTCATCTCAACCTCAAATCCCTGATTCGAATCAATCAATCGATATAATAAAAAGATGTGTTGAACCTAGACGTATATATAGGTACGTTTATCGTTTCATGCTCTGCGTGACTTGACTCGTCTCCTTATAACTGAATGACGATTGCAGACTGGCCCTTTAGATTTTCTTGTTATTTCCGGTGTAGGGTCAGAAGTAGGTATATACATATATATATATTATGATCAGCTGAATAATACGAGACGTCGAGGAACGACGAAACGGCGTGATTTTTGATTGATTCATATATTTGCAATTCAAGTGGTATTTCAGCTGAGGGTATAGCAATGCCAGTTTCCCCGAATGAAAAATACTATTTTCCCATTTATTAGATGTTCGAATGCATCGCGTTCACTCATGGTAAATGCAAGACGAGATATTGATTATTCAAAACGAGTCGGAAGTTCGAGTGCATTTGCGGAATTAGGGTTGAATTTCTCGTCTATATCACTTCCGGTCTTGATCATGCGGTTTAGTATATTAGGTACTGTAAGGAATCAAAGATTATTCAATTATTCTGATACCTATTTGTATGGAATGATATAGAAAAATATGTATCACATACATGTTTAAAATTGTATTTACATATTTGAATTTTATAACGAACACGAAATATAGTACAAAGTATACAGTATTTTAGATTACAGAAGGCACTCAACCTTTAAACCTAATATTATTAGTTTTTATTATAATTAATAATAATAATAATGGTAAAGTCCTTCATACAAAAGTCAAATAATATCTATAATTATATATATATTCGTAATGTATATATAATTATCTGTAATTGCGTGTGTGATCGATGATCGATGATCGAATGAATGAATGAATGAATGGATGAATTAATTAATTAATTAATTAATGAGTGTGATATAATGAATAAAACTTTTTACCATATACCTATATGTATATATATAATGTACGAGAAGCAGAGATAGAAATTTGCAAAATTCTTTATTTATTCTACAAAAATATTTGCGACCAGCATAATAAAATTATCACTAAATTACCGTTGTTTTTATATAATTATAAATGTCGTACTCCGCTCGCCATATTATACACAATATTACATACAACTATATAACCGGTAAATTTATACAAAATCAGAATCGTAATAATATATTCTAAATAAGTATAATATCCTATTATACATACGAACGAATCATGTATTAATATAATATATTACAGAAAAATGTCCTATAGAATTTGCTATTTCAATAATTAAAAGCATAAGTCTTATCGTAGTATAATTAATTATCAAGGAAATGGAATATATATAAATAGAAGGGTAAAGAAAATTGAAATGCAGATTCTGAAGAATATATAAAATTGTTGAACAGTTTTGGTGCGTGTTCTGCAATTCTCATCGCGTGTTTGATGCGACTGAAAATATAACGAAGTGCATAATCCGATTGTGAGAAGTATAAAAAAAAAAATTAAAATAAAATATTAAAATGAGGGATATCCTTAATTAGACATAGTATAGTATAATATAGCTTGACAATATTATATATTAATAATATATACGTAACGTCGAGGGTGCAGATAAGCATATACCTATAAAGGCGATAATAAAACATGAAGAAATATACCTACTATACGACGCGGAATAATTGGAAGGGTTTCAAAAATTGAAAGCTCGAGATATCAGCGAGTAGAGATATTAAATGGGTGATTGTCGTTGGTCTATTCGTAAAAATCGCATATAGATTATATATCTTGACTATAGCGATTAATTAGCATTATACGAAAGTATATTGAATTCATTGAATATTTAAATATCCCATGCCATATGCCAGTCTCGCTCGCGATATTGAGTTACATGATACAATATTCAAGGGACAAACGGATAATTATATAATTTAACAAATTTATATATAGAATCGCAATTTTTCAGACACAGGTATATTTATAATGTAGGTATATACGCGGTTTTTTATCCAGGGTTTATGTGATATATAATGAAATTCTTATATCGCAAGCAAACGGTATAAAATGCAAACACCTCGAAATGCTATATTTATTTATTTATTTATTTATTTATTTATTTATTTATTTATTTATTCATTTATTTATTCTAGACCCTGATGGTCTTTGGAATTATTAACGATGAGCAAACACTTTAGACTTTAGAATTTATAGCTATTATATGTTATATGTATATAATATACATATATATATGCTACATTATCAACGCGATAACGAATAATAGATATACAATATATAAATATATCGATAGTAGGTATAGTGTGAGTACGGAAAAACTTTCACGCGCGTATATATAATAATGGAGTGGAAATGATTTTTCGCTTACATACAAATATATACCTATATTATATATTATGTATGTATATAGAATACCTAAGTGAAACTTCATCTTCAAATTCTATAACAATTTACGTATTTCGAGTAATTATTGAATCTGCATCGTGAGGTTTCAACCAATCCTGATGATCATTTGCAATATAATAATCTTTTTCAAAAATAAATAATATAGGAATAGAAAATTTCAATTTCGAACTAACGATTAAATCCGACTGTAGCTACCGGAAGTTTGAATATTTTTCAAAGCAATTGAGATTGTTCGAGTCGAATAGATAAATAATAATTATTTTTCTTTTGTTTCACGATTCAGAATTGCTAACTATATAGTTTTGTTATGAAATATAACTTTCAAATAATGAATGTTATGAATGAAACTTATATAATAATAAATTTCTTGGTTATTTATAGTATAGGTATATTATATATATATATATTTATGTACAAATATATATACATATACATGTAATACTATAATAATATATAATTATCAGTGAAATTGCGATGTCTGCGCGTACAGTATTACATAGAGTATTGAATAGTTAATAGATAATGCTATATATATGTATACAATACGTTATAGGGGGGCGGAGGGGTTTATTTATCTAAAAGTAAAATAATTATTATCATGCCTTGTTAGCTATGGCTTAATAGAACAACGATCTAATTATGAACACCCATTCTTCGGAGATTAAATTTGTATTTTCTCTATTTCTCTCTCATCTTTAACGTTTTAACGTATATATGCGTGTACTTATATGTATTGTATACAAAACTGTACGGATTTTAGTTCGTTTATTAATCAAAATTGTTGAAAAACTGAACGAACTGAAACACTCTACATAATATAATACAAGTAATTATTCTACATACCTAAACGTATGTATTTCCAACGTAATCATATAATAATCATAAAAGTAATAATAATAATAATATTAATTTAAATTATTTATCGTTACATTAATAATTTTAATACGACCTTGGCACAGCATATGAAAAATAACTATATCGTATGAATGTTTTTTGGTTTTTTTTTTGTTTTCAAATTTTTATCATCGTTTATTTCTTAGCATAGGCAAAATTGTATTTTATTGAAATTCTTTGAGCACAATTATTATTCTTTTTTTTTTTGTTTTTCGTTTTTTTCTTTCCTTTTCATTTTCTTCTTATACATATTATTCTTACACAAATACCTTTTTCTATTAACGTAATATATGTACATATATATACCTATATTTGTTAATTTTTTTAAATATATATATATCATATATTTATCGCGTATCTTATTTAAAACTGTTTAAAATTGAATTTACTTCATTCAATTCGTTTAATTTACTTATTTTTGTTTTCGCTAAGTTTTTTCTCTTCCATAATTTGTTTCAATAATAATAATAATAATAATAATAATAATAATAATAATAATAATAATCATAATTTTAATAATAATAACATGGCAGAGTTCTTTTGTGGCGCTTAAAATTATTAAAACTATATAATATGACAAAATACGAAATCTTCAAACCGTGTGTCTTTATAAGATAAACCTGCGTTTCATATTTGATAATAATATTTTTTTTTTCATTGTTTTCTCTTTTTCTTTCAAATTATATTCTTCTTCAATCTTTTCGATTGATTCATTTTATTTCCCAAGGCAGTAGACCGCAGGATTTCCTTTTCCCTTATCATCTTATGTCTCTTTCTTTATATTTACTTAATTTCACTTTAATCTTATACAGCCAACCTCGCGAAACGCGCGCAAGTCTTGTATTTCTTTATATAATATATTCGTATTTTACGCGGAATTCACGTCTTTCTTAAACCTACACCCTGATTATTTTATACAAACACACGTATTCAGAACATCTTCTTCTTATTTATGGATTTTTTTTTCTTGTTCTTGATTTTTTTTATTTTTTCAATTTCTGTCACTTTTTGTACCGTTTGTTCTCTTTTACGTCACTTTATTTTAAATGTACATCTACTGAACAACTGTCACACTCCTTAATTCAATATAATTGTCTATTATATATTTATATCATGTATTTATACATATGAGTGATCGAATTGAAAACTCCCACTGTAATTAAAGTCTTGAACTTTTCCCCAATAAAATGCGAAACGGTCAGATTTCAATTCGACGTAATAATCGCGGTTTGGTTTGGTTTTGGTTTAATTTGGTTTGGTTTGGTTAGCCACGTTGTATTCGTATACGCGGTTCTTGAGTTACAATAATAATCCGGTTATACTTCACATAGTAAACCACATACATGGTATTCAATCGAGGAATATTTTTTCATCGAAACTTTTTCCTTTTCCATTATTTTTTTTAATTTATTTTTTATTCATCTCATTCGTGGTTTTGACGTCAGGATATCGTCTCTGTGGTTCTACATTTCATTATATATATACACGTCACGATTGTACCGCGGGGTGCAAAATTTTTCTTTATTGTTAATTTCGTGAGCAAATACTTTTTAAATATCGAATTTTACGTAAGTATTTCATTAACTTCGGGATTCATCACGTATGCCGTTAATTGTTTAGTTTAATTTTCTATTTCTCTCCCTATAAATAGTTCTGAATAATAGAAATCGAACTTCGCTATAACACGTGACAATGATAATTGACAAACCCATTATTATCATGAAAATAAGAAAATGGACGAAACTGTTCGACCATATATATTTCTCAGGTTTTTATACTCTTCTTAGTCAGCTCGGGAGACGAGTAGTGAATTATTGATTCGACTTGCGGACGTAGTTTGAATTGAGGGCATAAAGAATTCGGCGAATTTCTTTATTCGGACTGTCCGTGATTTTTATTTAACTATTTATTTATTTCTTTACTTATTTATTCAATTTTTATCTTCAATTCGTCACTGAGGTTCAAAATTACTCTTTTTTTTTTTGTTGTTTTTATTCAATTCTTTCCCACTTCAGTCTTCAATCACACTTTTTCTTCAACTTCCTTGATTTTCTGGAACAAGTTCCGGTCATGGTAAGAAATTCTCATTTCGAGCATCTTTCTCGGCGATATTGCGAGACAGTATTCGGTCGTTACAGCTGAATCATTAATACAGCTTATTAATATTATCCGGTTGTAAAAGTGGTTCAAAATCATTCCCAAAATCAGTTTTGCTTGGGTATATCGTCTGCAGAACGAGATAGGCTGCAATTACTAATTGTTGCCTGGTAAAATTTTCACGCCATAATTTACAGCTCTGTTTTATAGAGTCACGTGGCCGGTGCCATTGATGTCGGTGGGGTGGCCGAACGCCATAATGAATTTGCCGATTCTGTGATCGTCGTAATCTGCATCGATAAACAGAACAAAAAAAAAAAAAAAAAGAAATCGTTAGAAATTATTCGATCCTGAATTTTATTTTCTCCAATTTTTTCTTTTTCTTTTTTTTTTTTTTTTATCTCTTTTTCGTATACCTTCAGGAAAATGGAAAGAACGAACGGATCATCCGGGATGATCTTTTTTTGTGTGAAAAATCCAACCCCTTGAGGCCATAACCCTTCCTCGGATTAGTATCTGTATAAATTCTATACTAAATTTCAATTACAGGTGATTAGTGAAAGCCGAAATTTCGAGATAAGCGGGGGCCGGCTGAGTAGATTGTCTGTAAAATAGGGTACGAGCAATGTGCTAAGCTATTTTTTGTGTCAAAAAGTTAGGGGGATTAATTCGAAAAACCGCGTTGAAACCGCACGAATGGACAGAGGGTGAACTTTGCTCTTATTCGACAAATAATCTGTCTCTGATGTGACTCGGACTTCCTGGTCACGTTCGCTCTTTCCTTTTTCATTGAGAATTTTAGAGAAAATTTTGTCCATCCGGTTCGGGTCAGCTCCATATTCTCTCGGCCCTCTGAATTCTGACGTATTTCCGATATACGAATTCAGATTACACGTCAGTTCGTCTAAAAAACAATCGTTTTCCCGACGATTTCAAAGCCTTCGCTCTATGCTTTATATATTTCCGGACACTTTGATCTTTTTTGATTCCTTTCCACGTGGGTTTCTTTCTTTTCATCTTTCTTTCTTTCTGTTTTTTTTTTTTTTTTTTTACTTCTGTGATTGATCTTTTTTTTTTAGAAAAATTGTAATATGCTGTCTCAAACGTATAGAAATCGATTCCCCAATTTATTTCTGTCAGATTTACTTTTGCGATTTTCATTCCAATTACAACTAGAATTTGGAATTACAGGATATCGCGAACCAGATGGACAATAACAACGGGTCAAGCACTCGTTAGTTTTAATCTGTATCAGACCTCAAGATACCGAAATTTGTCAGGATTTCATATTGTTTTTGGAATTCGAAATCAGTTCGGATAATTCTCACGAGTTCCTATAACGGATTTCAAATGAATTCAGACTTCGAATGATTTTGATAATATTTCGAATGATTCTACGTAATATCTAAATGGTTTCAAATGATTCCACTGGATATCAACAATATCCTTTCCCGAATATTTCGAAGATTTCGCGTGATTTCATTGTATGATTGCAGTAAATTTCAAATGATTTTGAAAGACTTCTGAAGATTTCGTATGATTTCAGAGAATCCAAAGGATTCCGAGAGCTCTTCCAAGGATCCCAAATGATTTCGCGCGATTTCGAGGATTTCCAAAGATTTTACGTAATCCCAGAAAATTTCAAATGATTTTACATGATTTCGACGTTTTCCGTTGATTCCAAAGCATTTCCAATGATTGAGCATGATTTCAAGGATTCCCAAAGATTTCAAGTAATCTCAGACAATTTCAAATGATTTCAAATGATTCTAAAGTTCTACGTTGATTCTATAGAATTTCGAATGATTCAGCATGATTTCGAGGATTCCTAAAGATTTCAAGTAATCCCAGACAATTCCAAATTATTTCACATGATTCCAACGTTTTGTGTTGATTTCAAAGGATTTTAATTGATTTTATACGAATCCACTGATTCCAGAGATTCCTAAAGCTTCGAAAGACTTCAAAGGTATCAATAAATTGCTATGATTTCAAAAGATTACAGAAGATTTCAAAAGGCTTCAAACTCTTTCAAATGATTTCAAACGATCTAATAACTGACATCAAATGACTTCGAAATAATTCCATCTAAAAGATCTGAACCTATTTCAAATAATTCCAAAGATTTCACATGATTTGAAGAGATTCCTAATCGATTTTACAAAGAGGGCTATCCCATATTTCAAGAGTGCTTGACCCCACGGACAACACCGTCCATCTTCGTAAGTATACCTAGGGGATAAAGTATAGGTAGGTAGAATGATCGAAAACAGCTAGGGCATGAGGAATAAGGGCGTTACCTTGTTCTCGCGACCGATGAGAGGAGTTTCAGCAGTGGTTTCGTCTACACCCCTAGTAAGATAGGGGTGCGGTGGTGGAATGTAAACAGACTTCCCGGCCGCGACCTGTGCGTAAATCGTAGGTTCCTGCAGGGGTTGCTGTCGACGTGTTAAGGTAGACATCGGCAGTAACTGAGGGCGTTGAACACTTGAAACTGGAACTGGCTGATAGCAATTTGGTGGAACTCGTCTTCCACCCCTTAGCGACAACTCGGCATAAGTAAGCTCAGTACTCTGTGGTACCAAGGGTGTTGAATCGTTCGTTAAACGTTTCGCAGCATCGGTCAGCTTTGGTGGAAAAGATATATCGTGGAAACTTACGTTGTTGCCACTGCTGAATGACGACTGGTCCATCCGTGGCTGCTGGACAATAAATCGTGGCGATGTTCCCTTGCAGAGTTCCGCGTACGAATTTTCTATCGCAAAATTATATTCGTATTTTACTTAATTCGTCATGACGTAAGGGATCGAAAAACTTTTGATTTTGTGTCAAAAACGACTTTCACAAATTTCATAAATCTTTGACGTCTATAAGGTGTCTGCGTGTATGTGTGATCAATTTTATGTTCCGGGATTGAAGTTCCGAAATCCATAAGTTCCGAACGGTCAGAATTCTGAAAGCGATTATCAGTTTCTAGAAACGTTAGAGTTCAGAAGTTGGAAATTCCGAAAGGTCGAAATGCAGGTAACTCAAAAATCCGGAAGTTCGAAATTCAGAAAGTTCAAAAATCCACAAGTTTAAGTAAAGCTCATGACGAAGCTGTCAAATAAACGATGTTGCATTTTTTGAATCTTCGCTGTTTTTGCATTCAGAGCTCTTTAAATTGGCTCCGTAGACTTTCGGGGAAATAATATTTCTAAAAACTGTGAGTCGGTAGTAGAAAAATTCAGAATTTTCACCGTCCGCAGCTTTTGAATTCCGGAATTTCAATCCTGCGCCGATATCTTGAAAACGATTTGAAAGATTTCGATAATGTTGGTCTCAATCAATGCGGTTTTTCGTGATTCAGAGCTGATTAGATTTTGAAATTCATAGGTGGACTGGCTTTTGAGTAATGAAGCGGACAAAATCTTACAAAAAAAAAAAAGAAAAAATAAATTTCAAATCGTCATATATATTTTCAGAACGAATCTACGGTTTTTCATGATTCTGATCTTCATCGATAGCATTCGCTCAAACTTCGAAATTACCGAATTTTGAAATAGATCGATACCGTATTTTGATCCACAATTTTTAATTCCAAACTTAAAAGATCTGCGCGTGAAGTTTTATGGCTAACCTGTTTGTGTTACGTTGATTTGAGTAAAAATTTCGAGTTAAATTTATTCGGAAGATATTATATATATGAGCTATTCCTTATGCATAGCTGCAGGTAGGAAAAACACTATTCTTATAGAGGTGAGAGGAACAGGGGGTTGGATACGAGATAGAAAACTAAGCGCGTGAATTCCCGCGCGACCGTGTATAGTATAAGAGAGATGTGAGTTATCGCTGGTAAGAATATAGCAAAGAGTAAAAATTGAAAATGCTCATAAATTCGTTGAGAATATATATACCAAGGTAATATTTTCCTGTTATATTATACCTTCTATATACGTCTATATATCAATGGTCTTCATCTTTTTACCCTTACCTACCAAAGCCGCTTATTCAACTATAGCATTATATTCCAAACACTGGCACGATCAAACACACATACATAAATACCTACACAAACACACACTAACAACGTTTCGCAATTAATTTGCCTTTATCTAGAAAAGCCAACAGCAGCCTATTATCGCTGCAACCGGGACCCCTCATGCTCTCGACTCCATATAGCGTTATATTTTTAAAGTCGGTAACAAACCACTTCGTATTATAAAAATGAATCCTTTTTCTGACTTTATTTTCAACGAATTTGTGCAAATTGATGCACAGATTTTTTATTTTTTTCTTATCAAAATTTGCGCATTTGATGGCAAAGGGGTTATTTTCTATTGTGGATTTGCACTGAAGACATGAGATGATTTTCCAAAATATATATTGTAATTGAATAATTTTTCGGCTAAAAGCACAAGAACGTATGTATATATTTTTGCGGATACGAGCTTTTCAATTTTACGTTATACAGAATTTGTTAACTCCGCACTTGTCACACGTTGATATAATTCAAATTTTTTTTATATAGAAAGCAAGAGGGCGTAAGTTTGATGACTTTTCGGATTTTCGATATTTTTCCTAACGCTGTGAGGACTTGGAATGAAATTTTATCTCTTTCTTTGCCATTCTTGGCTTTCTTTCGATCGATTTTTTTCCCTTGAAGTCAGGAATTGTCAAATTTGAGTTGCCAATTTCTGAAAAATTAATTTCAGAAATGTTCTGTTATAAATTCGAAGAAAGAAATAAAGAAGAAGCTGATGAATTGGAGAAGAAATTTGCAGACACACTTTCTTGCCGATGATAAATGTCACAAAGAAAGATAAAATGAAAAAGCTTTGAGATCCTGTCCGTCTGACATACGATTTTTGCCTCAACAGTAGGTACTGTTCAAATTTCTTGATTTTAATCTCGATTTCATGATAAATACGTTTCGTGGTTAATTAAAATTTTCTTTTTCCTCATTTGATAGCAAATACAAAAACGAATAGAAAAATACCTATGTGCATTTTTTTCCTGTTAAAATGGTCTTTTTGGCTCTTGACGTCCTGATATGCCATTCGATTTACAAAATATCATAAATTCCACGATTTGGTTGAAAAATCCTCAACTTACCATTAGCGTGGGGGATAATGTCCGGATTTTTCTCAAAGCTTTCAATGCTGTCGGTGTTCAGTGGTAGGCTGGAAGTCTTCTCGTGAGGTGCTGCGAGGTTTGCCATACCCCCATCGTCATGAGAATCTTTGTCGTCCTGAGGACGAGGCCGGTACCTCAATCGAACAGCAAGGACTATCACAAAGATGACTAGGAGAAGCCCAGCAGCTGCGCCCACCACAGCACCAAGCAATGGACCCGAGAGAGATAGCATAACGGGTGTCAGAGCTGTCGACATAAACTTCAGCTTTAATCTTGGACCTACAGGACCCTGTGCAGGAGCAATCCTTTCCGCTTAACAAACAATCCAAGCGACGGTGGTCCCCGTCAAGGATAACGTTAATATATCACGAACGGGGTTGCAACCCTTAAGGGGCAAAACCACTGAAACAGCCTGAGAAAAAGCGTTTTTTTTCACTATCTTTTTTTTTTTTTGATTGAAGAAATAAGGTAATAGAATAATATAATCTTTAAGGAAGTTATTGGGCAATATATCTTCAAGTATTGAACAAAAAATTATAATCGACAAATAATCAAAAATAACGACACTAGAGCTCCATTTTTGCGAGGCTTATTGAATTTCCGGTACGCAGTGTAGCTGGTGGAAATTTGAATTTGAATATGAAAACACGTAAATGATTTTCAATAAGTTGATTCGAACATTATTTTTTTTATTAACAAATGACTGTTTCTTTTATAGTTGAGAATTGAACGTTCTCATTCAAATACTCGCCAATCACACAAAAATGAATATTTCAAAAATCCCCTACGTGTTTTCCTAGCTATAAACATTTAGACTCATTGTAAGTGAATTTTTTTCACTTTGTCCAGATTCAAATTTGCACCAGCTACAACCGTGTAAGTTTTCCGAGAATGGCTTTGGTGTCGTTAGTTTTTAATATCAGTCAATTATCATTTTTGATTCAATACTTGAATATATGCCTATAATAACTTTCTCAAATATTATTATTCTATTACCTTTTCTTCTATAAAAAAAAAAAAAAAAAAAAAAAAAAGCTCAAAAAACGCTTCGTTTAGGCTGTTACAGTTACAGTTTTACCCCTTAATCTTACCTTGAAAGCGTACGTTTAAAAATTGCTTCCTTTTTATTCATTTTTCAAATTCTTGTTGTTATTTGTTTCAAACTATGGACTGGCGTGTTTTGTAATTAGAAAATTTCAATGCATACATGTATGTATGTATAAGTTTTTTTTCATGTGTTTGATTGATCGATATTAGTTATGTACGACGAAGGAATAAGCAATAAGCGAGGAAAATTAATGGAAAATATACTTTGACGTATATTGTAGAGTTTGACGAACTCCAGGTAGGTATGTACCAACCTATATGTTATACCTTCACATATAACCTGCAGGTGGTAATATTTTATATGAAAATTAATTTTCCACCCGAGAGTTGAGGTGGAGAGTTTGACACGAGTATATTACCGTTTATATTATAGTTTATATATTTTCTGTATCACTATATGTATATATACCGTATACTGTAGCTTTGCTTTGACGTTCTCTAGGCAATAGAGAGAGACATAGAGAGAGAGAAAGAGAGACAGTACCTCGAAGTAATTAGCTAATTGTGATGTTGGTCGTTTCATAATTACGACCTCTAGTGGTGCTTGTGACATAGAACAATCGCTAATAACTAACTGAATAATTAACTTTTTAATTGAAAGAGTCGTACACGTTGCAGCATTCCGCGTTGAAACATTCGCTGTTTCCATATATAATAGTATTCGCTGAAAAGTCTCCTCAAATTTTCATACATACTATATTATACATATATAATATATAATATATATATATATATATATATATATATATATACGTATATACATATAGTTATACGCGACCCACGTTTAATAGTTATAGCTCTTCAAAGTTAAGTCCTCAAATTATCCCCATTGTTCTCTCATCCTGGTTTCTTTGACCTGCCTATCCCTGATATGGTCATTGTCAAAGGAACAATGCCCTGGCTTGTTCATTCCACCAGAAAAGTAATATCAGACTGTTTCGAACTTAGATGAGGCCGGACTCGATTTTAAATCCTATGGTATACGTGTGTAAGAAATTACGTACTGACTAATAATGCGAGGTGATCGATTGAGAATAGTATCAAATCGATAAGGATAGGATTCTACAAATTTTAATAAAACATAGATGATTGATAAAAAAAAAAAAAAAAATGAAAAGCTACTGTTGATTCAACTCAACTTTGTAACTGCCTACTACATGGGTAAACAGTAGTCCAAATTTTACGTCAGAGTCTGATGTTAATTGGAATCTAGAACGCGTGCCCTCGTATTCTAAGCTCGCTAATTGCAATCAAGGTAGGTACGAGGTAAGAACGTGTAATTATATCTGTTAAGGGGTGCTGTTGACGTTGAAGTAATGAACTTTCCTGCAGACCGTTGAGTATACCAAGTGCAAAGTTGAAGGGTTTTTCATAATATTTGAACTATTCCAACTCGAGTAGGTATAATATAGCTGGATAAGAGCTGATATCGATGTAACATAAGCCAACGGGCTGAAGGTTTGCTTTAAAATTCAAACTTTACACGGTTTTTTATATACATATTACATAGTATACATATGTATAACTGCCACGTGGCAGGGGCATGAAGACACATGCAAACTTGGTACTGCATAAAAGATGAAAATGTATTATGCAGTGCGAACTTTACCTTATACCCACCTACCCAACTAACCATCTACCAAAAGCGTAAAGTCAAAAAGTATGTACCAGAAAAATTCCGTTTACTTTATACCGTCTGCAATTCGTGGGGGGAGTTAAGGGACGTATGTACCTAGGGGTTGTTGTTACTTGATATACAAATACGCGTGAAAAGCACATAAGAGGGAACCTCGAAGTATGTGTATTTAAATATCCAGACATTTTCCTTATACGGATTCAGGATCTCATCCGATATATATTCAAAACCCTATTCTTATACATCATCAGGTTATCGATATTCAAACAGTTTTCAAATCCTCTTCAAATCCAGATATGTATAAATCGAGCGAGGCTTATTCCTTCCCCACACAGTAAGAAAAAAAAAAAAAAAAAAAATTCTGTTCTACGATCGGAAAGACCGAGAGTCCAAATTTTTTTCGATAAAAAACGTAAGTAATACTTTTTTGTCCTCTTACAACAGAATGCGTTCAATTAGTTTGGATTCCGGCTGGTAAAATTGGAATTCGACATAGAACTTCCTCGAAACTTGACGTATATCATCGCATGGTTTTCATTTCACATCATGAAATATTTTACGACTGTATAGAACTTTACGCGAATGACACAGAATTGCTGTGAAAACTAGACCAGAAACCCGGGCTACAATTATCAACTTGTCATTTCGACAATTGTCAATCGATTGAAGTACCTAACGGGATGATGAATTGATTTTCGAGACTTCGATCATTGGAATAAATTAATGAATGTTGTATGTAAAATTGAGGAAATTCTCCTGTCGAATTCTTATTACTTTCAAACTCGTTTCAAACGTAAAAAAAGGAAGAACATCATTCTGTCACAATTCAGTCGAAGAAAATTACTGGAAAATTTGAGTAAATTTTTTTAGAAATGTGAAATGCGTCGAATTCCAACGTGTTTTTCGATACGGACAAGTTAAAAAACGAAAATGAATGAATAATGTGAAGTAATATAAGATAAAACACATATTAAATAACTACGTGTCAATCTCATGCAGCTAAATATATTATATGCTAATTATAAATTATAGTATAATTTTGTGTGTATATAAAAGCGAAGCGCAGAGAGAGCAGGCATCATCATCATCATTATCATCATCATCATCATCATCATCAGAATAATAATTACCATTAAACTATCGTCAAATCCCCCCGAAAAAGAAACTGTTCAAAAATTTTTTTTTTCACGAAGAATAAAAAAACCGAAGGAACGCGTTGTCCGTTTGCAACTATTTTTTAAAATAAATTTATTCATCAATTTCGTTTTTGTTTATCAAATTAAATTTACGCGAGTAACCGATGCTTGATTAATTAGGGAAGGTTTCGTCGTTGGACAAAAGCACTCTGGTTATAAATCGACGATAGATGGGATAGATTCGGAAAAATTCATCGTTTACTGTGTCACAATTTTCCCAAAGAGTATCTACTGACTTTTGAAAATTTCAAAAAGTGATATCATGGATAGTTGAAATCCTCGAAACGATTCAAGTTTCGCAATTTCCAAAATCCAAAAGGCACTCTTCGAGAAAATGGTTAAACCAGTGAAATCATGAAATTTACCTGTGATTCTAGCCCTTCAAGAATTATAATGCATGTCTCGGTCACTAATGATACAGTATAATACACGTATATACTATATATAATTATATGTAGAAGCACGATCGTCCTCAGGCATAATATCTTATTAGCAACACCTGTTCTATCAGATTGAACGAATCCTTGATATCCGTACCTGGGTATCGTTGATGTTCGAGGGTCTCTCCTTCCTGGACAGAATGCTGGCTCTTTAAAACGGTTGCATCGCTGGTAGCATGAGCAGTCATGATCCTTAGAGAAAGTACAAGTCCAGCTTGGCTTCTTTCAGCTGGTAGATCGGTAACCTCCAGGATACTAGGAGTCAGACTAGTTGCCGATGCCAAAAGACGTCTTGTTTCGGCATCGAATACCTGGAGGACGTAGGTAGCCGTATTTGGACCAAAGTAGACACTTTCGGCACAGCTGACCCTCACAGTAGTCCTGCTTTCTTCCCGGATTGTACAGTTCTCCGGTGATGGTGGACGGGTCAATCGTTCACCTGCTGGTTACGTGGATAATCTACCCTGAACGTATCGTCTATAGATCCTAGTGCCACCTGGGCACCCTTCCTCGATTTCGATACTATTAAATGGGTGAATATTCGAAATGGCACTAACTGCCGCTTTACGACCCTCGGGAAGACTTCGGTTACAATTTATGACGGTCGTCAATTTGTCATGCAATTTGTGATCGAGTCATCGACAATAGGTAACGTTTGATTTTGATTTGTTGTTGTTTTTTTTTTTTTTTTTGCTTTGGGAACTTTTTCGGTTTTTCGAGATATCGACGCGTAGCCGCATCGTTAGAGGAATCGGTTTTGTAGAACATGGCGAAAGCGACGATTCTATTTGCAAGCTCGTTTTTATTTTCAGTTTCTTTTTTGTTTTGGAAGTTTTTTTATACGGTTCATACGAAAATAGCGAAATGGATGGGAGAACGTGCGTCAGAATGAACGTGGGCGTAGAGAGGTCGATATTTGCTAATTGGACAAAATTAATAACGATCGAAATATCAAGTTGCCTATGTATTTTTACGAAGAAAGTGAAAGGGGCTGAAATTAAGGGAAGAGATTTTATGACCGAATAATTATTGGAGAATTTTCATCAAGTTGCAAATGTAACTTCAACAGCTTCAACGTTGTGGCAAAAAACTCTAAACTTGAAAATTGACAGAGATTTCTCATCGGATCATTGATACCCATCCAAAAAAACGTTCTACGAATGAATCACCCTAATTCTCAACGAAATTCTGAATAATTTTCATCATTTCTCACCGGAGTATTCAGTCTTTGCCTCTTTTTTTTTTAATTTTTTTTTTGTACAACATTCGAGGTTTTTACTATCGAATTCCTATTTATTGACGATTGACTGAATTGCAGAAGCGAACAGAAGGTATATAGGTAATGATTGGCAAAGTATGTCTTTTTGCATAAAAAACGCAAGAAACCGTTCATCGCAATGGAAAAAATAAGAAACTGAAAGAATTATAGAAAAACCGTATCAATTTTTAAACAGTGTTGCCACCCCCTCCGTTTCACAGTATCACGATATTTCCAACATTGATTGTGGTCTTGAAGACTCTCGATTCATAATAATCGAAGCTAAATAACTTCAAGAGCTTTGAAATTTTGTTCTTTTCATTATTTATTTTCAATTTCATTCAGAAAGCGAAATGGAAAACAGTATCTTAAAGGGAGTTCTTCAGGGAAAGAGTCTCTTTAATAAAAACCGACGAAACAGTGTCGCTTTAATATCGATTCCTCCAAAGGTGTATACAGCTCAACTATCCAAAGATAATTGTTATAGTTTCGAAATCGAAGAAGGAAGTACACAATCAATTTGAATAATGAACGAATGAACAGGATCCGATGATGACAAATTGTCATTTTCAAATGAACTGCAGTCATACATACATCGATCACATGAACGGGGACACTCATGTCGATATACAACCACTTCCAATAATTTTTTTTAAAGTTTAAAATGCCTCGTCACGTTTTCACATTTATTCCTAATAAACATACCGACATCGAAGGCTCTATAAAATATTCTATAACATCAGGGAATAATAATGGGACTCAACGTTTCCAGACAAATCGAAATGTTTACATTGAATCGAATTTCAATACAACTCTAATGATTTCTGTCTTTCTTTTGGTTTTTTTTTTGCTATTATTCTTTGTTCCATTTTGTTTTCTCATTTATTTTCTTTGCCATTAAAGAACCGATCAAGGATCGTATGACCTATCAACATTCACATTGTATACCTACATACGTATTGGGTGATTATTATCAGCTAAAAAACCAAGAGGGGTTGACATTTACAGTTAAAAAAAAAAAATTTGAAAATCTCGCGGATGATATTTATCATCCATGGTGTGTTATTTGTAGCTTGTAATAATATCGTGCCGAAAGAGGTGATATATGTGAAAATCGTTTATGGGATACGAAGTGACCAAGAGCAAGAAAAGGTAAAATTATCGCACCCCTTGACCCCTGGCCCCTCGACGACAACAGGCTTGAAACGTTTATTCGGTTATTCGTACCTTTTGTGGAGACCTACCCCTAGTCGTTTCATCGATTGGCACGCGGACGGAATTCGTTTTGTATTCCGTGTGAGTTGAAATCTTTATTCTAGCCGGATAAAACGATACAGTATATAGTAGGCAGCATAGCTGGCACTGTTTGTGCTAGTACTAGTATATTGGTACTAGTGTTGGTGGACTCAGGAGGGAGCAGAGGTCAACGAGCTCCAGAGTTTTTGTCCTGCGGCGAAAACTACTGACCCGATATATATTCGGGTACGTTTCATACATGACAATTGCAAAGGACACGTATATGTATGTCACTGTATGGTATATATATGTTATGTATGTGTTGTATGCGGAAAACAAACACACTGGTGAAACCGGAGCCCATGCATTAATTTCCTCGAAAACTTCATCGTTTAAGATATTCCACGGATTCTATAAATTTTCCTATTGGGTTATCGTTTTTTCGTTTTTTTTTTTTCTGTGAAAACTATAGAAAGGCGTTGGATTCGACAATTAAAACGAATCACGACTTTTTGACCCCCTATAACTACAGCCTAAATACAACACGACAAGTGAACAAAAAAAATTGTTTTTTATTTTCAGTTTCTATTTAAATTGATAAATTTTGATTCAATACATTGAATTGTAATTAAAATTTTCATTTATTATTTAAAAAGTCTGATTTTGTCTTTTTTACGTTAATAAAGAAGTCTTGAAGTTTTTGGTTGATTTGGTTGATAGTATAAAGCAAACTTTAACTCATGAAGCTTTTTTTTTTCTTTCCTTAGTTACGTAGAAGAAATCAAAATTTGATATCTAGAATCTACATTCAAAATTTATGTTGACCGGTGTAATTTAACCAAACACGTTTTGGTTTGTCCGAAATAAATAGGCTTGGTATTTTGGAAAATAGCTGGACCAAAAAAATGTTTAACTTCATAGTATTGTAGTCTGTCTTTTGACCACGAGAGGGAAATAATTGGATTGACAAATCGAATTAATTGACTACGATTTTAAATAATTCCGTTCAGTTCGAAACAATTTTGTTTAATCCGAATTGATTTGATGATTTCATCTTAGTCCGAATGGAATTGGGCTCGAATTTTCGGGTGATTCAGAATAAATTTGTTAAGGGCAGAAGATATTTCATTTTCGGTACTATACTGACTTATGGTGAACCAAACTAATTGTTAATTCCTCCAAAAATTAGAATGAATTGGACACAAATTCAAGCTAATTTCAAATAATTCAGAATAATTCGAAATAACTTTCGTTAATTTCATCTAATTCAATCTGAAACCGTTAATTTTATATCAATATTTTTCAATTAAGTTCTTTTTAATTCGAATTAACTCATGTAATGCGGAATATTTCATGTCAATTCAGAATAAATAATCCAATCCGTGACGTATTTTCTGCTCGCTTGACGATCAAAAGTAACCATTCCTCATTACGATTGACGATCTGTCCGTGCCGAAAAAAAATCTTAACGTTTATATCGAACGGAATAAAGATGGAAATCCGAAGGCAATCCGGCTGCGAATTTTTCGTTGTCATTGTCATTGTCATGATATGATTCTCGTTTCGGAATTACAAGTTAATTGCCAAAAGGGACTAATTGATATCGTCAATAAATACCGACCAAAAAGCGTGGGTTTTTCATACTGCAAGGGTGAAAAAATCCCTCGATCATGATTATTTCTCTGTCAACGTTTGGTCATCCGGTTCGAGTAAAAATCGAAAGCACTGGTTCTGCCAGTGGAAAATGGCGCTTAAGCCAGTTTCAGAGTGACCAGAGTAACTAAGTAATTAAGTAACGTGGTTAGGGGTCGTTGGTAATGGGGTTGTAAACCTAGGGGATGAATTAAAGCCTGTCATAGTCGGACGTTTCGAAGATTGAATCGAACAATTGGCGTAGAAATAAATTAGCGTATCTATAATCGGTGAACAAGAAGCAGGGGGTTGGTCTAGCTAGGTCTAGGTCTAGGTCGTCGAGTGACCGAAGCGATTTCAGGTTACGGACGTTGAGTGACCCGCGGAGTATGACGAATTAATTTTATCTAGTGTATGAAAAATCACAATAACCAAATACGGTGTGCTCTAGGGTATAAGGTATATATGGGCAATTCCACGTCAAGTGGGACATAGATTGTTGCCGAGGATTTGCGAATCTGTCGCCCCTCTAGTATTTCGTTCCTTAGAATCACGCAAACACTTTTCCATACTAATTACAGGTCCTAATTCATTTTAGATTTCCCTTGGTGCCTTACTAAATAAATTTTCTTAGGGTCTACTCGATTTACTTGAAAAAACAATTACTGAACGTAGTTTAAGATTTTACGAAAGTATGTGAAAATTTTCAGTTCGCCTTTTCTTTTTTATTCGTTGGGAATTAATTACACAAGATTCTTTCTTTTTTTTTTTTGTCATAATGAATTGCCAGAAAAGGTTTTGTTTTCTATAATTAATTGCTAGTGAATGAACAAAAATGGGCAATAGCTAAAAAGTTTACCATTCTTTCCTAAAATCTTGAACTACGTTTGGTAATTTTTTTCAAGTCAAGTCGAATAGACCCTAAGAAAATTTCTTCAGTAAATTACCCTAGAAAAAAAATCTGTCCCATTTCACGTGGAATACCTCATATATAATAATTACACAGCTATACGGACCCACGCGATTTCTACGATGCAAGGCCGTGCAGCGTAGCAAACAGTGCTTAAAAATGAAACGTAATCAACGCATAGTATATATATGTATAACTTGTATATAAATATATTATATGTATAGAAATATATGTAATCATAATAGTAACTGATATGCTAACGCGATTGCTATAGTATAGCGCAACGCTCAAGGTATTGAGATTTTATTGAATTTCTTGTTTTTTCAAAATTTGTAACTTGTATTTTTTTGGTATTTTTTTTTGTTTTTGTCTTTCATGGACAGCAACTTACCGGTTCGACGTTCGGGGAGATTCAAAGTGGTTGCTTTCAGCCTGACGGGTTCACTTCGTCCTTTGAAGTTGCTGGCGAAGACGGTTACGTGGTAAGTTGAACCAGGATCAAGACCGGTGACTGAAAATATTGGTGCCTTGCTAGTGTAGTTGTAGACGAGTGATCCAGCCTTGGTGATATCAGTTGATGCTTCTAAGTCCATTTCAAGTGTAAATTCTTGTGGTAGTCCACCGTCAAAACCCTCGGTACATTCAACGTGAAGTGAATCTGTTGTCTGATTCAGTACCGAACAGTTGTGCGGATTGTCAGGACGTCCTACAACCAAATCGACTATATACGGTGCATCACGAATCAGGATAAATCGAATATTTCGTATAAACGGAATAAGAGACCGAGGTCTTTTCTCTATCTTCTGGGTAGGGTTTGGGTATGTATGTATCTATCTATCTATCTATCTATGTATGTATGTATGTATGTATCTTTGCATGTACCTGATGTGGCTGAAAAATTGCATTACAACTTCTCCAAGCTTTCGCGGTTGGACCGAAACGTGCTAAGATTGCAAAGCGGCGCTTTTCTACTCTACAGGGTGTAACGGAATTAACTTGAGCATTACCAAGCCCATTGTCAGTCTCCAGTAGCTGGAGCATTCTTTAATTATAACCGAGCCGAAGTTCTCTTTAAGGAAAACCCCAATTTTGAAATTTTGATAAAAAGTAGTTTTTCATTTTTTTAATGGCCAGAAAATGTTCGGAAAAAAAAATTGATCCTAAGAATTTCAGATCATGGTAGAATATGTTTTGATAAAAAGCTTCAATTTTCTGCGATTAAAGTTCATGCGCAAAGAACCTTTCGCTGCCCTGCGATGAAGAGATTCTGCTAAAGGTTCCTTGCGCATGAATTTTAATTGCAGGAAATTGAAAATTTTTTTCAAAACATATTCTATACCACAATGTGAAATTCCTAATATCCGTGTTTTGATTGGACGTCTTTTGGCCATTTCAAAAATGTAAAACTGTTTTTTTCAATCTTTTCATAGGGTCCTCACTTAAAAAAATTCGTGGTTCTCGTACATTTTGAATTGGAGCGACTTCAAGATTTCATCATGATTTTCAACTATTATGGTCAACTCGAATTCGCTCTCATCCGAATATTATGTGGTGTGGTACCTTCGATTTTCTTTTCCAAGGAATATCATCAAATTCGTCTGCGTAATCATTTTTTTATTCCGACATTCTTTTACACGCTCTGTCGAAATCTATGAACCTTCCCCTCTACTCATTGGGGGGAAAAATAAACACTCGTGAACTATGAAAGCTTGTACTACACAGCATTGTAATTGTGGATAATGCTAACAAATAACAATAAGTATAACGCTTGTCACTCGACGTCCTGATCGGTCACGCTTCCTTATTACCTCCAAAATGAAAATAATGAATTCGGAATACGATGAAAGGAATCATTATAAGATCCAGCAGGTTTCCAGCAATGACGTAAAGTCAAATGATCTTGTAGTATCTCTACGTCAGTTGCGAATGACCGGAGTCAAATCATCACTTTTAATATATATAAGACGTTGTACCCGATGCGCTATAAGATGACCTGATTAACTACATCCATTACATGCGCGTGTCCACTATAATTTTGCATTGTAGAAATTTTCATAGATACTAATTTTTAAACACAAAGGCTTGAAAATGGCTAACCATCAGCCACTGATTGTTTCCAGAGAATACATAGCCTCGGCAGTATTCATGACTACGTTGTTAAAAATTTCTGTGTTGAACTTCCAAAACTGTATCAGAAGTTTTATGCATTTACAGGGGTAGTGAATTCACTGTAATTCATCGCGCAATTAATTTGTAAATTCCACAAGCTTACCATACAATTTAGTCAAATTCAAATACGATTTCGTGTTTTCGTCATAAAGGTTTCGTTATCAAATTAATGGAGAATTACTTGCAATTTCAAAAACCATGCCTGGCAATTCGCCTTGCTACGCCGAATTTATAATTTTGATCGAATTTCGAAAACTAAATGTGTAATAAATCCACAAACACTTTTAACAGTGATAAAACAACATCCAGGAAAATCACAATGTCAGTAAGAATCACGGGAATTGAAAATTCCTCTGATTCTCAATATGGAATTTGTGATTTTGAGTTCCTGTAAAGAATCGCGTGTCTCTTAAACACGTTCACGTATAATTCGAATGGTTTCTGAAGGTCTTACCAAAATTACCTAGGGGGCGTTAAGAGAAAAGAAAAGTAAAAAAATTAAGGATATAGACTCACCGGCCGGAACGATCGTATATACGCATGGTTCAAGTTGAGTGCCCTGATCGTTTGTTCCTGTGCAAAGAAGGCTTCCGTAGTCCAGCTCGGTCATGGGAGTATAGGAAGCTACGGATCTGGCTCTATCCGAGCTTACGTGAGCTTGAGCAATATCGACGGCTTCCATGCTGCTGTTAAACTTCCATGTGAAAGAGACGTTCGCTGGATTGGCTTCAAGCTCGCATGGTATCAGCACAGTTTCCAGACGACCGACACCGTAGACTTTGGTCTGACCTGGTCTGCAGACTGGAGCAACTAAGCCGGCAGAAGATGATCACATTTCTCACATTAATTGACAAAACAGAAATATAGTTACACTAGTCCCTAAAAAAAAGTATCTTTTCTACTCACACTTGATATCCAAATTCAATGGATTACTCTCGCCATCACCTTCCTGGTTACTTCCAACACATGTGTAAATGCCTGCTCTGCTACGTGTCACACTTTGCAACACTAGGCTTTGGTTGCTAACAATTGTGCCAGAGGCTGCGTTGTGGAACAATGGTTTCCCCTGGACATGGAGATTTTAAACGTATCAATCAACCTCAACGTAGGTACAGACAATGAGTTATTGATCGATCAGTAATCAATCGATTGTCACTCTTCCGTGAACCCTATATAAGGTCACACTATGTCAATCCTCACACGCTGGCGTCAATGACAATCATCGAAATGATCGTGTGAGAGTAAACGTACCGTTTTTTTTTCAGGCCACTTTGGTACCGTTTATGGCCATACCCATTAACCATGTGAATCAAGGCCTGCAGGCCACAAATGGAATACAAAAATCTTCTACCAGCTTCAATTACTAAAAACTCCGCTTTTGAACAATACTACTACTAAAAATTTAGGTTCAAGACTTGCTGAAGGGTATCTTTTGTCAATTATTTCAATAATTGAATACATTCAAAGTGCCAAAACTGAGTAATGTATCATTTCATTTCATTATCAAGTATGGTCACGAATGGCACAGTGGCCAAGAATGGTACGTCTACCCTATCCGAACGGATTAGCATATTTCAAGTGTGATTTTTTCTTTTCTAATATCATTCAAGGTACAATATAATCGTTCACCGAATCCAGCGCATGGTTTGACCAACGAAAACTACATCATTTTCCGAAAGTAAGAGACCGAAAACTCACATTGTGCCTCCAAGAGACTTTGTAGACCCAGGGATTGGATTTAATGTTGCATTCGAAGTAGACGTCCATACCTTCACGGATTGGGGTAGCGTTCAAATTGCTACCAAGTTCCAAGGTGACGATAGGCTGATCTGTAATTAGAGGTTAGAGTTTCAACAATTTCCGAGAGGGTGAGAGAATAGGATTTGATACCCGAAATTTCATCATCCGGAAGTACGTGGTCCTTGTTTATTAACAAAAGTACCTGAACTCGTTCCGTGCATAAGAATTGGTCGGACGGAAAATTAGGGCACATCGTGTCAAATGCGAGGGGTAAAGTCTGATCCAGAAAAATATATATATATATATATATTTTTTTTTTAACAGTCACTGAAAAACTTTCGAACATAAATACCAAAGGAAAAAAGCTCCTGCCTAATGTTTTCCAATGAATCAGACCTCGACGTGTAAGCGTTGTTATATCTAAAAACGATGTGTTTAGCCCGAAGATCAACAAGCTCGTGTTTTGAGAAGAAAACCTGCGATAAAACGCTCCGAAAGTTCTCGAGGTCGATTTTTACGATAGCAAAAACTGAAAAAAAAGGCATTCTCACGGTAAATATCGAGCTTCCATCCATCCTCCATGGTCGAGTGTGGGATCGCACTGACGCTGCCTCTGCAGGATAAGAATTTTCCAGCATCTTCTATGGTCGGGGTGAAAGTCAGAATGCTGGTCGTCGTGTTTCCATCAGGACTGGACTGTTGTACAGGATGAATGGAAAAAAAACAACAAAAAATTAGAAAAAAAAAAACGATTGAAACAGCAGGTAATTACGAACGACTGCAGAAGGACGAGTAATTACAAATGCATTTAGTGAGAAAGAAAAGAACAGCAGCTGCGAGGGAAGACTGTTCAGCTAACATTAATTACAATCATGTTAACCATAAGCTCTCATTGTTGCTATAAATTATCTTGAAAAAGAAATAAAAAATCCATCATTTTATGAATACTTTATATATCAATCATTGAATTCGATTGATCGATCGACTGATGAGAAATAATGAATAAGACAGATCTCGACATTTTTCTATAACGTACAATTGGCTCCGTTGATTAACGTTTTTATTGAATAATAGGCGAGTGGAGTATGTGAAAGAAAAATTAGTGACCCGATCAGCGATCCAGTAATTTTCTCATTAAACTTAAGCTTTTATCTGTATAAAACAACGGGCGGAAGTTATCGGAATTTTTCCTCACAGTTTTACGAGTTGAGAGCTGGAGCTGCGATGGAATATACCTTTATATACGTAACGGGTATTAGATACTTTTATCACTTTTTTTTTTAAGTTTTTTTTTGTTTTTTTTTCATTCTATTGGCACATTTTTCATAAAGCAGAGAAAAATTATTAACGTGTTTTTTTTTTTTGAAATTTATTTCTTTGCTTCTCTTTTCAAAGTTTATCGTTCGTCTCCGATATTATACTTCAGTTTATGAACAACAAACTGTGTTCACTGTATATAATCGCGTTTACTGTGAGAGCCGGTATTTTTTAATATATGATAGAGAAGGGAGGAAAAAAATAGGGCCAAAAAATTGATATAGTTCAAAACTTCGGCGGTATATCTATATAGGCATTTGGAGAATTACTTACGGTCTGTCTCGCTGTTCTTAGAGGCGCATTTCCTTTGGACCAAGTGACTTCGGGAGCAGGTCTTGCCCCAACAACTTCGCAGGCAATTTCATGACTGCTTCCAGCACTAAGCGGCTTGTTTTCGCCTTGCAAACGAACCCATAGTGGCCTAACTGAAATGCGAAGATTTTTAGGTGCTTTTCTCTATTATTTTTTGGATTTTTGAATTTTATTTGATGGGGTGGGATTGAAGTTCCGAATTGTCAAAATTCTGAATTTATTTGAAACGCGATTCTGAGTTTCTAAAAACGTTGGAGTTCAAAACTTGCAAATTTTGAAGCGTCGAAATGCAGACAGCTGGAAGATCCGAATTAAATTTCATAACTCAGAAAATCCAAAAACTCGCAAATTTAAGGGAAGCTCGTGACAAAGCTTTTGGAATTTTGAACCTTTGGTGTTTTTTAATTCGGAGTTTTTCAAATCGGCTCCGCAGACTTTGGGGGGAAAACTGTGACTCGGTAGAATAAAAATTCAAAATTCAGACCTTTCGCAGTTTTTGAAATTGGGAATTCCAATCCCACCTCTTTTTTTTTTTTTTGATAAAAGCCAACGGCAGTATATGAAGTAAAAGTTGATGTTGTAATTTTGCACTTACGATTCATGTTCAAAGTAACAGTCCCAACGATGGGAGTGACCATATTATTGTTCGACGCTTGACACGTTAGTGTCGCGAGAAGATGCTTTCTCTCCAACTTCTCCAATCGCAGAACATTTCTAACACTTCGATTGCCCACAGTTTCGAAACTCTCGTCTAACAGAACGCTCTCGTCCCACCAAGTTACTCGGGGTTGTGGTCGCCCTACAATATCATGTTCGATTGATTAAAACCACCCTCGCCTCGCATCCTCACCTTCGGACTATATATCATCTATGGACGAATTTGCTTGGCCATTTCTCTCGAAAATTTCATCCCCTTATTCCCTAACAATTCAAAGTTCCATCTTTGTTCTTCGGTGGATAGAAATTACAATTTAAGAATTTCATACCTTCTCACAATTTTTACGGTTTGAAGAAGCAAGATTATTTCTTATATCAATTACGAAACTGTCGAATATCAATGAGAGAAATTGATCGAGACCAAATGAGGGTGAGGTCAGAGTTTGAAAAAGTTTGACAATTAGTAACGAAATGCTAAATTCGGGAAATAGCCTGCACTTTTTTAATGATTGAAACTTTTGCTTTTCCGAAAATTTCTGATTTTGGTAGTCGCGCTCTTATGAGTAGCAAATGAGGAGACGAAACTTTTGGATAGTATTTAGTTAATTTAAAAATTCCGAAGGTGTAAAATGGTCTTTTTGCATAAAATTATCATTCGTAAATTTGTGGCTCTGTTGACCAAAGCCGATATAATGAATAGATGAATAACTCACCCCCAGTAGCGACGCAGGTAATGTTGACGGACGAACCCTCGGTATAGGGTCCAAGAATGTAATTCAGAATGTGAGCAGTCCCGGCTTCGTCGAGAATGCTCAATCGTTCCGGTGGAACTGTAACCAAAATTTATCGATAAATTTGGTTCCTGTCTATAAATCTCCCTCCGTCGACCGTAATATATTCTCTCTGCTGTGTGCTGGGGTTCTTCGGTATCCGTTATACGGTATATGTATATACGTATACATACAATACATACATATAAACCTATAGCTAGCCAGAAACCGCGTTTCGTTACCGTGAAATATAAATAAAACACGTGGGAATACAAAAGTTAAACAAAACCAACTAAAGCTAAAGAAACCAAAGAAGAAAAAAGAAACACAAAAAACCAAACGAGAGAAACAAAAAAAAAACTAACTAAAATTCAATTCCCTGTTGGTATAATTACTTGAAAACCTAATTGTAAACCGTTTCACTGTAGTCGTTTGAAAACCTTTTGTGGGGGTATAATTAAATGACAGAGATAACAACAACAAATATAGGTATAGTCTGGTAAATTTACTCCAATAAGGATGTAAGAAAAATCGGGAAAAGCTCTGAATAAAGTTGTAGTGGTTAAGGGGGTACTTTAACAGTGGTTAAAGTTGTAAAAATCGAAGAATACAAGATTAAAGGAGTAAAAAAAGAATAAGAGATCGAAAATAAGGACCGAAGCATTCCGCGGTTTCCTATAAATCGCTAATACTTCGGTGAATGCCTTGGTAGGTATATACATATATCTATAGATATATGTATCTACGTGGCTGGCGATTTCTTGTAAAAAGGAAGCGCGGGATTCCCAGTATAGTTGCCAAAGTGAAACGTTATCTGAGCTTCGGTAAAATCCACGAATACCGGATGCCAGAGCTGGGGGGAACCAGGGTGGCACCGGGCGCCAGGGTGATCGAAGAGGCATCCGCTTCGTGGCATTCAAATAAACCCAAGTGTTGTTTTGTTCCCGGGGTTTTCAATGGACACGTGATCGGGGTGGATCAAATTGTGATGCAAGACCACGACTTCGCGTTTTATCAACTTGTATTAGGTACCAATCTCGTTTCACGCAAAATAATAAAAAAAAAAAAAAATATATCCCCAAACACACAGGGTGGCCCGTTCGAAAAAGCATTTAAAAATTTCTCCAACAAAATTCAAACAGTTTTCTGCCACGGCTATGATTTGCCAATGTTCATTATGATTACAGATTTTCGCCGTTTTGAAAAAATCGTAACTTTTGTAGTAACAAAGAAATCCTTCTACAGTTTGAGGTGGTTGCAGAGGGTAGTTTAGTATGAGGAAAATCAAATATCACAGACCTTTTTATCTCAAATCGTTCTTAAATCATGCCAGTTTTATCTAACTCGTACATTTTTCAATCAATAGGCCGAAAACAAATTGCTGTGGTGATGACTGAGAAAAAACTTATAGAAACGAAGTGATTCTTCTTTGGTAGAAAAAATCTGCCGTTTCGAAAATAATGAATTTATCGAAAAAAAACGCTTGATCGTTCGGTAGTCGCACATTTGGCGAGCATGCACTGAAATTTTGATCCAAGTCAGGTAGAACTGGCATAACTCAATAACGGTTTCAGATACAGAGGGCTATGATAGCAGATTTTCTTCGTTAAGTTACCCTCAATTACCAACTTCATATGTGGCAAGATTTCTTCATTAACGCAGGAGGTATGGCTATTCAAAAAATAAAATAAAATCCCAGTACAAACTCAACCAACTGAAGGAAAAAAAAAAATAGTAATTGATACAATGGCGATTGCACACTCACTGATCACCGTAAGGTTGACTTTGCTGTTTCTTGTTGGTGATTGTTTGAAATCAACCCGGCATCGATACAATCCTGTGTCTCTCTCAGTTACAGATTCTAGTTTGAGTTTAGCTGGGGTGTCTGAGTACTTGAAAAAAGCTCTATTCCCCAAGCCAGAATCTTGCCAGTGCGTACCCTGTTCCAGTACAGAACGTCCTCGAGAGTCGAAGCTGAAAAGTAAAGTGAAAATGTATTGATCATACCTCTAATAATCCGGAGTACATTGTATACCTCAATTTTACTAAACCCATAGGATATCAACCGCATTTATTTCGCTAACGTTCAGATACACAAATTGAGATTTTGTGAAAAATTGTAAAAAGCTTTCAACGCAAGATCCTGAAAATTGGTCGTCCACAAAATGCGAGACTTTGATCATCGGATAAGAATGGTTCGTACGAACATATAACAGATTGACGCATCTTATTTGGATTTAGATAGCTAGGCGAGAGCTGATTCCCTTTTTCCTCGTTTTCCATTAGGAATTTAGCAATTTTGTATTTGAAAAGGCGTACGTGTGTGACACCTTGCGAACTAGAAGGATAAGGAGAAAAAAAAAGGAGTAAAAAAGAGAAGGATTGCACGAAACCATGCGTGGTCTTCCGCATCTCGTTTCTTTCAACCCTCCCATGAGATTTCCATTCGCTTAGTCACGCCTGCCTGATTTTTACCCGCAAAATTCTTCCCCCCCCCCCCTGTAAATTTGAAGGGAGAAACTTATCCCCTATATGTGTTCTGGTTCTCAGTTCTCTTTGAATTGGCCTCAGATTATAGTGTCGTAATCTTTTGTTCTTGCGGCTCTCTGTGCATATCCATACCCCTCGAATGACGATGACGATGATGATGATGATGATGATAATCATCGTCATCTTCATCTCCATTCTGCACTATACATCTCACATAGTCACAAACCTGTATATGGGTGTGTCTGTGCCCTCTTTGTACCAAATGACGAGATGAAGCCTGTCTCCAGAAACAGGAGGTTCCACATCGCAAGGAAGCTGTGCCACTCCACCAGCTACCGCTTGAGCATCGCTCATGATTACTGAAAGCAAAAATGGGAAATATGTCATCAGTTACAGGCTCGATGTAGATGGAAAATTTGATTTACATTGGAAGACCAGAGTCTACTCAAAAGATCTTGAAATCTGATGACAAAATGCTTCGAAATTAGCTGAAATTTTTTAAAACATGTTGGAAGAAGGTGAAATCAATTGAACTGCATCTGCAGGTCGGTTTAGACACTGTGAAATAAGGTATAAGGTCTGCTAAAGGGCATTAACCCTCTTTGCGAACACTAAATTTCTCGAGACACGGTGTGAACACTGGGTCCTTAAGGAAATAGTCGGGTTTTCGAAGTGTTCCAAGCTTTCGAAGAATCTGAAAAATTCAGGGTTATACTTCTCGGGGTGTCTACTACATCATCCAAAAATCAGCATATCCAAAACTTCGAACCTTTCGTCATTCAAAATTGAAATTGAGGGAAAGAAGGCTTTGAAAATGGAATAATCTTCGGAATTGACCGTGCTGTAAAAGACCCAGGGTACACATGAAGGGTTAAGTATAGTAGAAAATACGGTTTGAAACGTAAGAAATCGTGTCGAAAATCGGCGAAAGTGAGTCTCAAGTGATTTAAGCACTACTGGATGAAAACGAGTAAAACCTAATTAAAAGTTGTGTCAGACTTTATGAAGGGGTGTTGTTTCCCACAGGGATGTAATAAAAATGTGTTCTCCAGACGCGTGTTGTGTAGACAAAGAAGTTGAGGAATTGGCAAAGACCGTGGAAGCGAGGTTTTTGGCCTAATAGTAGCAAATATCGTTGTATATGTATACATACACAAATGTATACGTTTATGTATGTACATATACAAAATACACACGTAAGGTGTATGCGCATAGTTGGAAGCCTTGGGTTTTCTCTGTATAACCTGATGCGAATAGCTAATTACGTCGACGTGTTTACCGGTAAATTAATTACATCAACGGTAACGCTACTTGACTCGGGCATTGTGGTCGTTCACAAACAACCCGAAGCCATGACACACCTGGGGCGACTCCGATGAATGGGCAAATTACCGTATGGCATATGGATATACATATACCTACGCTCAGTTCATTTCAGTTCACATTCGTAAATTTGCGTGTTCATTCGTTTTATACCTACCACCATGGAAAGACAGAGAGAGAGAGAAAGAAAGAGAAAAATAAACAGAGACGAAACTCATGCCTCGAAAATTAATGAAAGGTAACTCGGAAGGCGGTGGTACTTTTCATGCC
The DNA here is from genome assembly GCA_963989295.1 of Ametastegia equiseti. Lineage (NCBI taxonomy): Eukaryota > Metazoa > Arthropoda > Insecta > Hymenoptera > Tenthredinidae > Ametastegia > Ametastegia equiseti. The sequence continues at coordinate 22,674,967 of OZ022390.1, read as the reverse complement.
TAAACCACCTACGTATCTCGTACATACTACGTTTGCATGGGGTTATAGGGGGTTAGGTACCATACCATATGGTCAAGACAACTAAAAGCAAGCCACGCGACGCCCGAGCCCCATAGGTGTATGGTGGGTATATGTACACGTATGGTATGGGTATAATATGGATATGTACATTGTACATGTATGTATGTATATAGGTAGGTATACATATGTATGGTACCCGGGGAAAGAGGCATTATGGAAAATTGAATCCACCACACAATACGAAGCAGGGACAAAGCGCGCTTGTTTTGTTCATATATAAGGACTCGGTGATGCTGATGCAAGGGTGCAGTAGTACCGCCATCAGGATCCGCCCCACGGTGTTCTTCCTCGAGGGTATATCCCTACGGGTCCCAGGACACGCCAACACCGATCCATACGAGGAAACGACGCGCCTCCGTACTATTCGTCCTGCAGGGACATGGCCCTCTTCGCCCGCGCTTTTTCTCACCCTCGATTATATGTATTATATAGACGAAGGCTTGATAACATCGTCGACATCACGTTCATTTTCAAAAACTGACGGTCTTACTTCGGCGAAAATTTTGGACAAAAATATTTCTCCTTTCCTTTTTTTATTTTTTTATTTTTTGTTCTAATCCTTTGGGTAGATTTTTACTCTTACTTCTGTTATGTTTAAAATTTATTAGTCTAGGTACTGAATTCCAAATTCAAAATACTCGGTCTGATCAAGAAGCATCTAATGAATATGATAGTGTAATTAAATTTTTATGACATTCCGTATACGTACGTGGTTGTTTTTTTACCGTACCATACCGATTTTAAAAATGAGATTCGAAATTCGGAATCCCTGGTACAAATAAAGTTCGATTTATATGAAATATCGCAGTAAAGTATATCGTTTTGGGTGCTGATTTGAAAAAAGACGTTCAAGGTGGAAGAAAAATATTGAAATAAACAACTCTGTTGGATTTTGTTAGGTGAGAAACAATCTCGTTAAAATTTTCTAGAAATATACGAATTTTTTCGAAGTTCTAGAGAGTTCAGCTCTCTTCGGATAGCTTCTGATAAAAAATCAAAAGTCTCATAAGCCATGGCGGTGATTCGTTATAAAAAATGGTAGATTTTCATAGTTTTTTTTTTTTTTTTTTCGAAAAAATTTTGTTTGTCAGCGAGACTAGAATATGTTACGATTTCCTATCGGCACTAGAGGAGGTTCATATTTCCCTGAAAATTCGTAGGAATTCGTAGAACTATTTCCTCCACGTGGTAAATATATGACCTCTTCCTTTTCACAAGCCTGATGCATAATTAAGGCGATATGGTACAATTAATTGTAGCTTTGAACCTAATTCAGCTCATACGAATAACTACGGGACTATGTTCGGAATTCCATGATTACCAATTGTTACCACCTCGAAAACGCGATTCGTAATAACTTCCAAACTATACAACCTACCGGAATGAAACTCAGTATCTCAATGCTTGACTACGGCAGAAAGTTGCTGATTATTTCACTGTTTGGAAAAAAACTAATAGAATTCCAATTAGAACCATATTTCTCATGTTAACTATAGGTTAGGTTTTCATCCACACGCTACGTATCTTCTGCTAGATACAATATGATTTCTCAGAGATGATATATAATTAATCATAGAGACATTCCATCAACTCGATCAACGATCTAAAAACCAATTGACACATCGCGTAACTAAAAGCAGAAGGGCTTAAGCGCCAAATGTTTTTTGTTTTTTTTCTTCCGACTATGCCCAAAAGATCTGACGTTGCATGAAAAAGATTTTGGCACTAAAAAACCTAAAATATATATATATATATTTTTTGGCGCTTAGACTCTTTTTTGTTTTTAGTCAAGCGACTAAATGTACATCGGATCGAAATTAATCACCCAGTATAAATGATCAAGTAATAATATCTAAACACACGTATCGTTTAATGACATTCATACGTGTAGGTACGTATGAGCGTACGAAAAGGCCCCGTTGTTTCACGTGCCTAGATATGGGTACCTAAGTGTCTCGTACCGAATACCTGAGCAAATACGAATTCCTCCGACGATGAGTAACCCAGGCTCTTTTGCCTGTATACATATATATATACATATGCATCTACCTACCTGTATGTATCATACCTAGATGCAGGTTCTACGTCCAACTCCACCTTTACCTTAACCTATCTACATAGTACGAACACCATGATCGTATATATAGGTATGTGTGTAATAATCAACACGTTTGTAAGCGATGTGAGAAACAGGGTTTGGATCGAGTATGAGGACCGGGCGAATTGTCTAGCCCGTAGTTTGTCACGTTCAGTTTAGAGATATATAGAAGATCCGGTTGCCCATACTGCATATTGTATGCGATGCAGATAATATATAGGCACTCTGAAGAGGAATTATACTTGACGATCTATAGACTCTTGTTTGACGAAATTTAATTGAAGGAGTACACAATGCCGGATTCAAGCCATGATCGAGGAAAGACGAATGCAGAAATTACCATTGGAATATAAAAACGGTAATACGAAAAGAAAAAGGAATTGGAATCGAACTGGTTTTGATGGATGAATAAATTCGTTTCTTATGACTCGTGACCCATAAATTGATTCCTGATTAAATTCCCTTAAAATCATTTGAGTCGAATGATCAAAGCCCTTCTGCTTTACAGAGGGTCAGGATTTTTGTTTGTTTGTTTGTTTGTTTTCTTTGGCATCTATAGGTATATATAAGATTCCAAAATCCATATATATATATAATAATCAGAATCTCGGTGGTCTCGGTCCCCGAGTTTCTCTCCTTTCTTCAAGATTCACGAGCCCATTAAATTTTTGGACATTTCTTAACGGTAGCCTGAAGAGCTCAAACCACTTACGGATCATAGCTTGAATTTTATTAGCATTAATGATCCGAGGATACGGTCGAGCCATGATCGAGATCTCAGATTATAAAGGATCGAGAATAAAATGACAAAAGAAAGAAAATAATCAGAAAAAAAAAAGAAAAAAAACCGTAGATCTTTGATGTTTAATCTTTTGAACAAACGGGGCGAGTGGCTCAAAGCGCACACCGGACGCGGCGGATAAGGATCAAATTAGGACCAAGCTAATGAAATTAGTCCTGAGCCTAGCCAACGAGCTTGTTGAGTTGTCCGTCTCAACGGAATCCAACTTTACTTTATACAAGTATGTATGTAGGTATGTATATATAATGTTGTATATGGTTTGGTACATCAGACGTGAGTGAAGATGGACCGCAGCATCAGTATAAGGGGGACTGAGAGAAGAAGGAGGAGGTAACCCTGTGAAACTCAAGTTCCTAAGCCGCACGGAGTTTATTTACGACGGTAGCCGGTGGCGTCATCCCTCTAAGGACGAACCGAAGGTTTGGAAGTTCCTTCGAGATGCTTAAACCTCTCGATGGTAACACATACGTGCCTTTCCGTGGTATGTAAATTGCGAAGGACGCAAACGCTTATCTACTTTGTGTGTACCGGGAGGCCATAGATACTCTGCCCAGGCTACTTACTGTATATCTACCCCGTGTCTATAAGGGAGCCTCATATTTCACAGCAGCACAGAAAAGGGGCCATTTTGCAGTATAAAATAACTCGAAAATGAAGAATAACATTTTCATCGTTACCAGCAGCACTGTGTAGCCTTTGCCCCATCGATCTGCCATCCTTGAATTTCATTTCAAGGTGGAGATGGAGATTCAAAAACTGCGAGCTTTAACATCCTTTTTGAAAACTGAATGACTATAAAAGTGTTGCGAAATAATTGGCACTCTGAGAAATCTTGACGAATTTTTAACCTCGGTAGTAAATATACGAGATTCGAAATGGTCACCGGCCAGGCTATATCATTTTTCTCACTAGTCATAAAAGGTGTGGTGTGCTTTGTGGGACCAGTTGGTTTCACACGTTTGACGTAGTCCGAGCTTTACCAGGAACTTGAGTTTATTAAATTTTCTTTTTTGATGTTTCTCGAGAAAATTATACCACTTCAAAGACACGCGGGTACACTCGATTCTCAGAGAGAGAAAAACTCGAATTGAAATTTTTTATGTTTAGGAATCGACGTGGCAGAAGCTATAGCAGCCAGAATTATTAGTAGCCCAACGATTCTTATTGTTAGTTAATGAAAATGAGACAGCGGAATTCGATGAATCTGAATATCCCTATGGTTTTTGAAAAGTGAATGAATTTGACCAAAAAAGTCATAAATCTGTGTTGTATCATCCAATTTGGAAGACGATTAGCTCGTTTGGTTACTAGTTCCAGCTTTTTTTAGGAATCGTTGACACTTGCATCGCAACCACAGCCGCAATAGATGTACAAAACTGTCTGTAGATTTTTCGACCTTAGATTTATCAATTGAATATCCGAATTTTTCTAAAACTGTCAAAAATTCAACAAAGGAAACAGTCGGCTTTGATTTGTCTGAAACATGGTTCGAATTCTATCCTTCCTATTGTAGGCGATCATACACGCTTTTACGGTGAAACGGGGTTTGGCTATACCGTCCTACACTTTCCTTTCAAATCGTGATATTTTTTGAAGAAAATCTTGGCCTCATACGAAAGAAAAAAAATTTCATCTAAATCGCACAAGGGTTTCACGAGATAGGAATAGGTATGTACTCTTCTTTGCAAACACGTTTCGCCCACCAAGCTTCTTATTCGATTTTGCTTACGATGGAATTTAACAAGCATCGGTAAAATCCACACATATTTTCCCAGTATATCTGATTGACAATTTTTTTTTTTTTTTTGCTCTCGTCTTATCCATTCCACGGAATAGAAAAACGATCCGACTTTGAAAAGTGTACCGTTGCTCTAAGAAAGTGAATTTTTCTTTTCAAAAAAGAATACGATTTTACTCTTCTCGAGTAAAACTTCACTCTTGATCATTGTGGTTTTCCACCTGATGTAAAAAAGGCATTTACTACTTATCTTGAAGAAAAATTTTGCTCTGATCAAAGTAAAAGCTCGTTCTTTATCGAAGGGACAATTCACACCCCTTCTGACTGATGCAGTATTCACTTTTGAAGGGTGAATTTCGAGTCGTCAAAACCCCACTGAAACTGGAGTATTGAAAAGAAAAAAGAAACCGAAAAGCTTGAGACTTGAAAAAGCTGCTCACGTCAGAAATATTGAGTTTCTCAATCTGACTTTTCCGGCAGTTCTTATGATGCAATTTGACGAGATTGCGAGATCCGATTCCATCGTCCCTATTCCTTGGAACGATAAAAAAGAAAAAAAGAAAAAAAAGAAAAAAAAAATTGGGTATCTATTTCCTGGTAGGGAAAATCAAATTTGAACCGAGGTGTAGACAGAAATTTTCAGTGCACAAGAGGGAGTCTGCAATCTTGAGTAGGTTGGGTTGCAAAAGGGGGTAGATTCCGGTACAACATCGACATTCCGGGTTCCTGCACGTGTCTTAATTACCCTCGTACCGAGTATACGAGGTGGTCATGAGTAACGGGGGGGGGGGGGGGGGGGGGGTTTGTTTCAAAGTGAAGCTTGGTACAAGGATGAAATGAGTGAGAGAAAATAGGGGTGCTTAGTTATATGGAAAATAAATATATGTATGGAAGTGTAAGTCGAGACACTCCGTTTTAATTGGAACGCCGCGTCGCGTCGTCTCGCAGTATACGCGTGATTTTTAAACAAGAAGAAGAACAAGAAGAAGAAGAACAAGTAGATGAGGGTGAAAAAGATTTTTTTTTTTTTTTTTTTTTTTCCCTCCCTATATACGAATGAAGGGCCGACACCGACAACTATCTCCTTGAAAAAACGACAAGTCCCCTTCTCGTAACAAGGAACTGGTCCTCTTCGCATCCTTTTCCACGTGACAAAGCCCCATATATGCTTTTCGTCCTTACGACGTACGTACGGAAAGCAACGTGACGCGTCGAGCGACGTATGTTCCTTCCAACGAAACGGGGACCATCATATTCAAATTCTATGGCTCTCGGAGGTCGTTGGCATCCCCAGGAACTCGATAGAACAACACAATGATGTGTAATTTCTCCCACGCGACCGTAAAACTCGAGTCCTGCATACTACACTGTTAGAAAAAAATTAAAAAAATAGTTTCAGTAGGTCCACTATAATTTTTGTGTTAATTTTGACACTTTTTTTCTAAATAAAACAACATTAATTGATCGTTGTTAGTGGAAATAATATTGTCTCAACTACCAAAACGTGTCAAAATGACCACAAAAATTATAAAGGATCATCTGGAACATTTTTTTTTTTTTTTCTAACAGTGTACCTCCTGGTTGAAATTCTTGTAAATGAATCTACAATTACTCGGTGTATGTACTAAAGTCCTAATTGAATTCGATATTTTTTTTCATTGTTAGATCTGGTTCTTCGTTTTCCCGCAGGACCGCTTCGCCTGGTCGATAATTGAGCTTTTTTTTTTATAAAAGCGGAGGATGAATTTTTAACCCCAAAAGTTACGGAAGTATTTACCTAATACCGATGTATCGAAAAACGAGACCCCCGCAACAGGGGTGGCTAAAATTACGATGTTATATCCTGAAATAACGCTTCCTTATTGAAGCAGAGCTTTCGGTATGTACGGAACGAGTTATAATTGAATAAATTCATCATTCGGCTGATCATGGTGAGATTTTCGAGCTGAAAAAATTGGATTCTTCGATACGAAAGTTTGATAATTGGAGTTAATTATTTTGGAAATAACTCAATAATTTCGTTGATTTTATCCAATTTTCGTGTCAATTCAAATTAATTCACGTCAGTTGAAATAATAATTCATTCAATTCTAGTCAATTCGTAATAATTTCGATTGATTTGTATCAATTCACTTGACTTTTGGCACGACATGGACAATTCAACATGTTATTTCCTCCTCGGTTGCAAGAAATAATACAAGGACTGCAAGAGAAAAATTCATACTTTTTTCGCAACTCACAGACTAACAAATCTATAATCAGATAAGTTTCAATTTACGTAAAACCACGTGGATTGCGAGCAGAATGATTAAATTATCAAAATATCCATTGATCATTCCACAAAATATCGTTGGACAAGAAAAAAAAAGATCACCTTTGAACGTCGATTCAAAAACGATCGAGAATGATTATCTCAACCTTAGAAGTAGGCATTAGGTTGAACTTCGCCCTTTCAAGTCTGAATTGAACACACTATAACTTCCCTTCTTCTGTAGCTAAAATTTATTCTTCACATCTGTCACAGAGGTACAGAATGCCGCGGTAGGTGTAACTTCATTAGCGTAATAATAATCAAGATAATGATCATTCTTGACTGACAATAAGAACCGGTGAGCTTTAAATGTAACGGAACTGAATGACTGTATATTTACAATTACATTATACGCCCCATATAGCCTAGCTTTGGTCCTGCAGGATTGCAACTGTAGGTTTTAAGTACCTACCGATGTTGTATTTAGATATAGGATTGCGTCCGTCGAGTGTCGACCTAATGGTTCGTTCAAGAATAAGCTCTGAAAGTTTGGTATTTGCGGTAATACGCGTTGCGGAATGCACCGTTGAGGATGGAGGTACCTTTTCTTGGTGGCTTGAAAACCACCGCGTGCACGTGGCCCTTATACACAGGTTATAAATGAAAAAAAAAAGACCCACATGATTATTTCATCGGGCCTGCAGTCGAGGCTCTACTGTAAATACATACTTAGGTACCAGCTATGGTACCCCACCGACCAAACCCACTACGGAACTTGACACCGGACCCTTTATATAGGTATATATCCTTCGTTCGTACCCTAATTCCTGCACAGGCCTTTGTAAAGCTGGTGTAAACGCGGCAGCCCATTTTCAAGATCTATTCACCACACTCAACTTCTCTTGGCCTAGTAGGTACCTACTACTACTACTACTACTACTACTACTACTATTTCGTGGTACGTGCTATACGCGGAATTATATTCTGTTTGCACTTTGATCAATGGAACAAACCAAATGTTATAAAGTGGGATTATTCGGTTTCCATAACCTACCAGCTATAGGATCTTGGACCATTTATCCACATATTCGTGTATTGTTTTTCTGAATCAAGTTCTTGAAATGTGCGTTTCACTTTTGTGAATTGTTATTTCCTTTTGTTATCGAGGGGGTTGAGTTGTACGAGAATTCGCAAAATTAACAACACAGTCTTTGGGCACAGTTGTTCTTCATATCATAATACAGATTTTCTGCAAATTTGAAATGATTTTGAGCTATATAGGTACGTTGTTGTTTCCTGTAATATGCTTCTGCAAATAGCCTTCGTTCGACCACTTCCTCGCACTCGATTCAGCTATTCTCCAATCAAGCTGGAATTATGAGATACACATTGCTGTACCAATGCCATAAGGCCGTAAACACCGAAAATGCGATATGAGTGCCAGTAGGTCTTATAATTTTCTTTTTTCTTTTTTCCTTCTCAAATTTTACTGGACAATATTTGTAAATCGATTGAAATTAGATAAATGAAAAATCACAAGTAGAAGGTCGTATCTATGAAATTCATCTAAATAACGCCATTTATTAGCAAAATATCAATCGGAAGTGATGTGGTAGATAAAATAAGGCGTAAATATAAATTTTTGAAGATATACGACCTTCGATGGCTTTGAACGAAAATCGGTAAAACTACAGCCAATAGGTCGTGTATCCAAAAACTCATTTTCATGTTCTATTCTATCGACCATGACTTCCAATCGATATTTTCCCCATGGATAAAGTTATCTTCAACATTTTTCGAGATACTTCCTTCTGGTTTGAGTTTTCCTAATATTTTCTAATAGATATTAATCCAGAAGGCCGTATCAACAATAATTTTCGATTTTCAAAAATCCGATGGATCCATTCATTCTTGTGAATTTTTCGGCATATAGCGTTGAAAAAAAAATTAGGTATAAGACCTTCTGGTTTTAATAAGACGAAAAGTTCGTATATTGTCACTTACGACCTTATGGCATTATAGTAACGCGAAATGTCTGGATAAATATCTATCAAGCTACAAAATTCGGTCGACTTCACTAATTGGCTGCAATATTTTGATTTCCAAACTTCACTTTAGATGATTTGAATAGGAAAATAAGAAATGTCTCGGAATCTTTTGTACTTTCAAATCACGAAATAAAATTAGAATACATGGAATAGTGTGCGGGTGAAAGGGGAAATAAATTTGCAAAAACAATGCATACTTTTTTGTCCCCATTCTTTTTCCCTTGCCTGTCTTTTTTCTCTCTTTCTATCAGCTTTCCCGTAACATGAGCGCGGAAAGAGAGATTTATTTATCACTGAGAATCAATTCGCAAAGCTCTTTGCAATTAATTCGGACAATATATATTGACCGGGAGCAGAGAGGGTCGTCGATGCGTTACACAGAGACAGCTGGAAGAGCACACGCGACTATACTATACGCGATATAGATGGGAATTTAGGAAAGATCGAAGCTACACAAACCATCGTGGTAATCACATACCTACTAGCAATGTTTTCTCTGTTGGAAAAATATTGACAAAAAATATCTCATCTTAGTACCGGCATCCTACTATGCCAACAGAAAAAATGGGGGGGGGAAACGCGTAAACAGAAATCCATCAAATCCCAGAAAACGCGGAGAAATTCTTTCGCCATAAAAAGAGAAAGCAAGAGTAAAAACAATCGAGAAATATGCTATACGAAGAAGAGGGCTGCTTCTAAGATACCTGATCCAAAAAAAAAAACATCGCTAATATCCTTCCCATCGCCTCTAATGATATTTTTCTATGTGTCAATATATTTTGTATCCTCGCTTTTTCGTACACGAGGTAGGATTGGAGTTCCTAAATTCCAAAAGTTCCGAAAGGTCAAAATTCGGAATTTCTTTGAGACGCTATTGTGAGTTTCTAGAAACGTTAGAGTTCAGAACTTGCAAATTCCGAAAGGTCGAAATGCAGACAGCTCAAATATCCGAAAGTTGAAAACTCAGATAGTCCAAAAATCCGCAAATTTAAGCGATGTTCGTGACAAAACTGTCAAATAAACGAAGTTGCATGAGCATGAAATTCCAAGATTCGGAGTATCTTTGGCTTTTGGAATTTTTACCTTTCGGTTTTTTCCATTTGGAATTGTCAAAATTGGCAGAAATAATTTTTCTGAGAACTAAGTCAGTAGTCCGAAAATTCGGAATTTTAATCTCCCGCAGCTTTTTAAATTCCAAATTTCAATCCCACCCCTCGCACAGAACGTCTTATTATTAGTTGCAGAATTCCACAATTTTGCAATTCTCCATATTCCATTCTGCTTCTCTTTATTTTATTTTTTTTAATTTTGGTTATTTGTCGGTTTTCTGTTTTTTGAATGACACTTTTCTAGGGGTTAAATGGATGCGTGGATAAAAAGGCGAGTGTATAGAAACGCGGAGTATGTATTATATTATAATACCGTTGGTGGCGTCCCCCCGACCCAACCCAACCCAACCCAACCCTTTTTACTTTAAAATCAATGGGAAATCAACGAAGCGGTTCATTAGGCGTGTGAGTCATTAAGCTACCGTATGTCCCCTTAGCATGTTAAAAGGTTTTCAATAACAGTCATCGCTGGGGAGCGACAATGGTCATTGTGAAATTGGAGCAACACCTGGACCGCGATTGCAACCCCTACGTATATATCCGCGATTCTCTCTATCACCACGCGCAACAACGCCTTAATTCATTTCCAACACTCTCAGTAGAAAAGGCAATTTTTTTTCCCTCATCCCAGCATCATTCAAATTTTCGGAAAATCTCGTATTCAAAATGTCGACGATGAAAATTAAAAATTATAGAGGAAAGATACAAACGAAAAATACACACGAATCTCCCACAAGTTTGCTGTAAAAATTTTTCAGCTATCCCACGTTTAGTTTTTCAATTTGATGATTATTCTAAAACCGCGCAGGGAAATAGTCCCGATGAATGCATTCGTACCTATGATCAATTCGATATTCAATTACGCGGTAAAATATGACCAGACTATTCCCAAAGGGTTCTCTGTCCACAGGGTTGCAGGATTTTCGATATCATCCGGAAGCTGCAAAATCGAAAGACGATTAAAACAAAACAGAGGGCTTCATTCCAATAAAGGGTATTTTGATATGGTCAATTTTTGAATGTTGATTTTCCACAGGCGTTTTTAATGGGTTAATCAAAACGTGGGAGAATCGTTCTGCTGATTTTTGCACCCTAATCAAAATTCTCGATTCATTCGTGCGAGTGTATTGTTTTTGTGTTGTTTTTTTTTTCGTTCACTCATAATCGACGTGCCAATCGTCGACGGTTTATTTTCAATACCCATGAACATTTTCCTTTCAAATTTTGCCAAGTTTCGAGTGGTTGAAACAAAAACCCTACAAACTTCGAAAGATTCTTTATTTTTCTAACCACTGATTAGAAACGTCTGAACTTCAAAGTGTATATAAGCTACAAATGAATGGATCTGTTTTCTTGAACTTTTAGGTTTGTCTGTCAGCAGAAAAAGTTGCTGAATTTTCTAAAGAAATTAATTGAATGATGATTTTTCATCTCCAAATTAGTTTTTTACTTCTTTACGAAATGAAAATACGACAGAATTATCGGACCCTCGTCTGCAGGCTGTACCAAAACCAGGATTGAATAATTATAGAAGAAATAACAAGGGAGGAGGATGAGGGATTGACAATTCCCTTGTGAATTTTAATTACTTATTAAAATGAAAAAATAAAAAGATGGAAGAAAAAAGAGAAGTAAAAAAAAAAAAAAAAAAAAATGAGAAAGCGCTTTTGGCGCAGGATTTCATTAATTTAACGTTGGCGTTGGGTAGGTATGGGATGAAACGAAGGGCCCCATATTATATAGTCGATCGTCGGAGTGCGTCGCGACGCAGGCGTTCGACGGTACCTACTGAGGGGGGGAAGTTTGAAACGGTGGCGTCGCATTTACCCCGAGTGCAAGCGCGCGTGTCAGCATTGTACGGTATAAACTCGCAGTGACAGGGGGGCGAGCCGTTGTCACACCCTCGCCTCTGAGTATTATTCCTCACCCGACCCTCGTCCTGGCGTAGGTAGGTAGATAGATAGGTAGGTAGGTAGGTAGGTACCTACACTACCATCGCTGTTTCCAACGCCCGGCGTCGCGGCGCGTCATTTCGTCCTTCCGTCCTTCTGTCCTATCGTCGTTCTTTGCTCGAATGATGATCGTCGTCAGCGTTGTCAGCGTCATCATCTCCGTCCTTTCGTGGCGTCGTTGAAGGACTCTGCACACCCTGTACGTCCCGAACCCCCTTAGCTTGAATCCCAACCCCTAAGTTTCTATTCCTGTTCGGCAACCCTTAGAGCTGCCGAAACGAAACGAAACGAAAGGAATGGAAAGGAAAGGAAAGGAATGGAAAGGAAAGGGAAACGAAGCGAAGCGAAGCGTTCTTCTTGAAAAATATTCTACGGTAATATACGACTACATTTTGACGTGTGGATATGACAGTTTCGGTGACAGAAACCCCCCAAGAGAAGATTGCCTGACGGTATGGCACACTGGCTAAGAATTTTTATTCAACTTTCAACGTCTCTTTTACGTTCGAGTTTTCACCCACCGAATGGGCGTTGCGGCGGTGTATTTGGTATAACTATATATATACCAATTCGTATATACGACGCGACGTTTCTCTAGATATTTTTCACGATCTGTTCAACACCCTCTCGCGTAATTTTCATAATGCTAAAGATTTCACGACGAACTCGTATGTATGTATATTAGAAGCTTTTATACGTTTTTATGTACTATAGCTCCTTTGCGAAAATTCGAATGCGAAAAAATGAATTCTTCTCTTAATTCGCAAACTACTGAATCCATTGATGGGAAAATTTAATCAGATTCAACTTTGAGCAGATGCTATCAATTGAGACTAATTGTAAGATCATCAGAATCCATAGATCCGATCTCGAGAAACCATCGATCAAAGTTGTGTTTGTTTCTCAAAAATTTGTTGGTCAAGTAACTCGAAAACCACTAGACCGAATGGATGCACAATTTGATCAATTCCAAGTTACGAAGAGCCATATCGTTAGCAAAATATCGCTAATCGAAAAATTGATCACATAAATCAATCCATACGTCGATTCATTGAAATTCAAGTCACGGAAAAATTCAACATTCAATTTTCGGAGTGACCAAAGTACAACTTTCCTCATCATGAAGCGAGAAGTTGAAAAATAAATGTAAAAAAAAAAAGATTTAAAAAATTTGGTATTCCTCAAGGGGTTTTGATGGTGTATATGAAATCTTGAGGTGAATTTGCAAAGTCTCCTTCTCGTTACACAACACCGTACTGCAGACGAGAGTGAAGGGAATCTCACAAGGACCGTATACCGTGGTACATAGGTAGGTAGGTAGGTATACCTAGTCGGTCGTGTAACCCCCGAGGGCTGGTAGGTGTCTGAAGTCCGAGACTCGGTCTTCACACTTCAATTCAGAGACAGCACTTGGCAAACTAATTACTTGGTTCAACTAATTCAATTGGACAAAGCTCTCCCATCTGTCGAGCAGATAGCAAGGGAATCTTATTAACAAGTCTTAGGCCTGTGTGTCTAGCGGAAGTTTGACTTTAGAGTAAATGGAAGGGATTCAAATTAGCGGGCGTCACAATTTTCGGCTCAACGTATTAAACAGCCTCGCTATACCAATTCCTCTAATCCTCTTCATTTCTTGGTTTATTTTTCTTTTTACTTCTTCTCAAGAAGTTTTTTGGATTACACAAACTGATACTCACGCTCTATGACTTCATAGACATTTCAGATCATTTCAAAATCATTCCGTAAGACTATGTGTTAACCCTCCGTAATTACTGTGGGTTAAATTGACCCGCCTTCCAACTTTGGGGCTGAATATCTGTATGGGAATGGCTTCGCGTAATGTGTTTTGTTTCTACTCCAAAATAGATCCTCTTTAGATGTCAGAATAAATTCCATTACTAGAACTTCCACGATTGAGCTATTTTTTTTTTATTGAAGTAGCATGTCTTGTAATTATCACCCTGAAATTTTGTTCAAAAAAATTGGGAAATGAAAAAAGTTCTGAATATTTTACCGAAAAAGTGCATTTTTTTACACATTCACATCTTTGTGAATTTTTCCAGACACATTGACATTCAATTTCGGTCAAATTGACTTTTGGCACATATTCTGCAATGTTCAAAGTTCGTTTCATAATTTTTTGAAAAAAATCGGACGGATACTTTTTGTACGGCAGCCAATTGAAAATTAGTCGTGTCGATTTATAGCCCAGTGTGACTACCATGTGATTCTATCGAGCTGTGACTAAGGAGTGTGAATAGTATTTTGATTTTTTGGATTTTGAGCCGAAGAGATCCAACTTTATCGATCCGGAAAAATCAAAAAGCATTAACCTGATCGACTTGAATTGATAGAAAAATCGAGACAGAGATAATTTGATAAGGACTTCTGATATGGTTTCAATTCCAAGCAGAGCATGACGCATTTGTGTCGCTGAATATATCAGCCAGGCTGGACTGATCATACCGTTTCCACTTAACCCTTGGGAGTATAAGATCACTGCGTGACAACAGACGTTAACGAGAATAGTATACAGACGTTATTCGAGCTCTGTACGGACGATAAGCCATCTTCGAAAATTAATTTTCTGTATGTTTATAGCAGCTGCAATATCGTCTGTGTTGAACAAACTCAAGACTCGATATATCCATCGACTACACTTATATATTTTCATGAGCTCTGAGCACGCGATGAACAAAAATTCTTTGCAAAGAATTGAATTTTGAAAACAGAAGATTTGAATTTGAAAAAAAATTCCGAAATGATAACGAGCTGTTGAAAAATGTCAAAAAATTTGTATTCCGCTGTTTCACATCGATTTTTTAATAAACCAATAAGTGGAATCTTTCTTCTTTGATGCATGTTCTCCAGAATGTTCATTCACGTTATGTGACATAAAATTGCTGATTTCCTATTCGAATTGAGTATAAAATGATATGCTACAGTTTGTTTGAATAATAGTTGAGCCAGTGTTTCAAAGTGTGTCAATAAAGCCTTTAAAATTCCATTTTCTCATCAAATTCCCTCGCTTCGCTGTGCGACTTTTCCATATAGCAACTCAGAAATTCTCCAACTTTTTCCCCCCGGCTTATGACGCAGGTTTGTAACTAGAACTCTGCAGAGCGTTCAACAAACTGTTATTAGCTGGTTACAATATATCCTAGAGGCAATGTGCTTCGAGCAACGTCTATTGGAAAAATAACCATAATAGAAAAATATTTCTATAAATTCTCGATCGAATTACATATACACATAGGTAAATAAAGGTACTACATATACGTCCATACATACATACCCGTTTGATGCTACTAAAATAGTATACGGCATCTCATTGCTATCATATGGTTCCCAGATAATTGTGCATAACGTGAATACGTGAAACGCGATATAGTCGAATTATATTTCACCTTTCGGATATATAACTTTATACAGCAAATACGAAATGTAGTTAAAAGTTCGTAGAAAGGTGTTTGTGAAAGAGAAAGAGAGAGATAAACAGATAGAAATCACGGTAAAAGTTCAACCCATTTATTTTCTTCTTTGCTTCTAAAGCTTCGTGTGCTATAGACGAATTAGACCCACATAAATATCATAAGTTTGAAATAGGATCCGAAACTGTTTGAAATTTGGGTTTCGAATCATTAGAAATTCCTACGCGGAGAGAGAGAGACATAAATTATGTAACGAAGATCGAAATTCAACTATTTGAATCATCCAAAACGATATGTGATACCGAATTCATAGATAGAAACACGAGAAGATAACCAACTGAAATCTCGCTTTTTGATTTTTTTTGAAATGTATCTTTTTGCATGGCGCCTCCTCAATTTAGAAAAATTGTGAAACTCCATACCCAGGATTCACAATTTTATGGATTCCTATTCGAATTTGTTAGAGACGATTGTAGAGTATTAAAACAATATGAATCGAACTTTGAAAGACAATTTTGTAAATTCTTCAGACCGTTCTGTATTTTTCAAAGAATCGATAATCAGTTTTCAAACCCAGTCATCGAAAGCTCGAAAACGTCCGCATGTGTTTTGAACTTTCAAGACGGTTTCGTAAAAGTTTGGCAGAAGCATGTCGCAATATACCTAATTAAATATTGATTGAAAATTTCAAAACACAACTTATGAAATTTCGAAATTTTGTGTATATTGATTGAATTTCATTGCGATAACCGAGATTTGTGAATTTTATCATCAATTTTATTTGATTTTTTGATTTTTTTAGCTTTTCTCTAACAGCTCTTTGACAAAGCAGGAATTATATGTACGTGCGTATCGCGAGTAGAAAAATATATTAGCATTCGAAATATAAGCGCGCGTATCCTATGCAGAGGTCGCCTTTCAGAAAATCGAGGGAGAAACCTCGGGGAGGATTCCAGTTCTGCGGTTCTTTGAGATTAATATAATGAATATGCAGATTTAATTTTTCGTTGCTGTGCGGATACCTTGCGGAATTCGTTCCTCCGCGAACTAATCCAAGCTCCGCCGTCGTCGTATCCAACTCGCCTCGCCCCTCCCGTGTAAGCCGAAGGAAATTCCTCGGGAAATAAACCGCAACAAGATTAACAAGAAAAAAAAACAAAAAAAAACAATAAATAAATAAATTGCGCAACAAACAAGGCCAACACAAAAGTAAGCAAAACTCTGACGTATATAAGTACCGTTACCTACGTATACTTGTGCTCGAAACCGAGCTTGAAACTTTAAATCAGACGACGACTTTTTCAATCCGTATGTATATTTGAATTGAATTTTTATTCGGAAAGCGAATGAAGCAAAATCAAATGAAATGAAACAAAAAAAAAAAAAAAAACAAAAAAAAAACAGCATTCACATACTATTTTTTGTTCCTCGTTTCACCTACTTTTGACAATAAATATTATACCCTCGTAATATGTACATTTCTATGTATTTATGTAAGCGTGTGTTTGGATTATACGTTCATACTCCTTTCCGTCACCGAACTTTTTACATTATAGTACTTGGTAGTTTGAGAATTTTTCGAAATTATTATTATCATTATTGGTATTCTTTTTCTTTTTCTTATTATTATTATTATTGTTCGAGTGGCTGTGTGGCTAGTGAAAGATTTGTTCTTTGGTTTGTTCGTTGATATATTATAGTAGTGTGTTGTATCCGGCGCCCTCAGCTTGGGATTGTTACAGCAATTCCAAGCCGCCAGTTTATTGCCAGTGTTATGACAACTCCGTTGTGATTGCCGTTAACTATTTGTAAAGTTGGCACGAATACTTTGCACTGAAATAAAGCGAATAAAGGCAAACCGTTACGACTCTCATTTACAATCGAAATTCCGTTCGCTGATATGATTTGATTCTTCTTCTTCTTCTTCTTCTTTTTCTTTTTTTTCTTTCTTTTTTTTCGGCTTCTTCTTCCGTTTGTTATTTCTTTTTTTTTTTCTTCCCATTGCTTGATACCTTTACATCCCCCTTGGGAAGGTATTCTTCCCCTAAAACCGCAGGACCATTTCGAGCCGGAGAAAGAAATTCATAGAATTATTGATACGATGTTCATCGTATGGTTTCGAAACTGGCCAAGTCCAGACATTAGAGAAATTTTGTGAGTCATAAATTCTTTTTCTGTTTACAGTGTTCTATCATTATTGCAGAATAACGTGACAAGCCCCGAATAGTCTTTTTGAGACGTTACAAAGATTCTCTGAGAATGACGACGATTACAGTCCAATCCGGATCAGTTTTGCTCATTTTCAAAACCGATCATCTCTCAAGAAATTTATGTTTCGAAATTGAGCATGTTTCCTGAAATTTCTTGAAAGTCATATTTTGTCCTTAAAAATCTATATATGTACTGAAACTAGCTATCGCACGTAAAGTTTGTTCCCAAAACCGGACATGTCCTGAAGAATTTGGTTTCAAAAGCGTCCATGTGATCCTTACAAATCCGTCTCAAAATTAGCCGCATGTCCTCAAGAATTGATAGCGAAACTGTCAATGTGCTAACAAGTAACTTGTATTAAAAACAAACAAAATCCTCAAGAATTTGAATCGAAATCGACCATGCGCTTTCAATAGTTCATCTCAAATTTGAAAGAATCTGATGAAATGAATCCTCAAAGTGGCAAAGTTCAATGAAAATATAGCAATAGTTTTGTTGTCTGATACTATCGATTCAACTACTTTGCACAGCTGAGAATCGATCCTGCAGGTAATAAAATCGTGATTAAATTTTTATTTTTGATCACAGATTCATCTATGGTGGATTTGGTTGGTTTTGAAACAAGGTGACTTGATATATACGTAATTGCCATGGCCAGAGTAAAAAAACTATTTCTGATCATCTGTCGAATTTTACAGAAAAAAAAATTTAGCCATTAAATTAGCCATTATAGATTCCCAACAGGACTGTATCTATTCCTGTGTTATAATCGTCACGCGTCGTCCGCGTGTCGGGGGTGTCTGAGATTTTTTTTTTTTCATCTCGTTAAAGATGGGTGACGTGACCCAAGTATAGCTGCAAGTCGTGGCTCTTAATTGGCTTCAATTTGCCTGTGCAAGAAACTCGTTGAGTAACGTACGTCATCCGCAGTAAACCAAAGTAAATCTATATATTATATGTATACGTATATCCATAAGCATGCGCGACTTATGGCAATTCCAATTCATGCACGAATACATTTCATAACACGCATCTAGTTTTCCCAATAGTTTTATCGGGTTTCAGATATTCCGATTTCCTTTCCAGTTGCTGAAAAGAAATTCAGCAAATTTTCCGTTTCGTCATCCCCTAATGGCGGGGAAAAACATAAAATCAAAAAACTGAGACTCGAGTTCTCCGCACTCAAAAATTCGTTTCAATATTTGATTACATCTGATTTTCTTTCTCCTCAAAATTCGAATTACTTGCAGGGAGAAAAATTCGTTGTGTACTAAAGTGTCATTTGATTGACGTAGATCCTCGAAATATCAGCTGTTTGATTGGACGAAAGTATATAACAGATCGAATACAAATGGTTTCGGGACCGTTTATCCACCCTCGATTTATTTCGTCCAAGTTCAGTGGAGCTCGGTGTCAAGGAAAAAGAAAAAGCAAAAAAAAAAAAAAAAAAATACGGAAAAATGGTTGGACAACTCGTGTACAGTCTGACATGTTTGAAAAATGAAAGAAGTGTTATTATTTGTCCATTAGTCTTATTGTTACTGAAATCCAAAGACGCGAGACCCCTGTGGTTCATACATACTTATAGAAGTGATAAACGTACCTACACACTGCAGGATTCTCCTTTTACTTCGAATTCTACTTATACTTTTGGGTACCTACCTATAGACGGCGTATGTATAGTGAAACTACGTTGTTAAACGAGGTTTGCGAGTTACCGAGACGTTCGGAGTACCGCAAAATCATCTAATGATACTTGCGGTGCTTCTGGGGGCTCATGCGGGTGACATACACCAATTTTCCTCCCAGCAACCGTAGAAGCTGATTTTCGACAATATATTTGAGACCAGATTTCAACACCGCAAATTACTTGAAGCCATACCATTTTCCTCATGCGGCTATAAACATCCTCGTTCTGTCATTATATTGATCCTGGAGACCATTTCCATTTCCATGAGAATTTCCATGTCAATCCGACATCTCCGCATTTCAAGAACTACATTCTTAATTTGGCATTTTGAACACTTTTTTGCATACAACGAAACAGAAGATACGGTTCAGAAGATCTTGACGTTTTTTTTTCCCAGACCAATTATTCTGAAAATGGCTACAATAGTATGGCATAAAAACTCGTGCAAAGTACCGTTCTGATAGTCTTGTACGTTCTATACAGAAAACCATACGTTTCAATTGGTTTTTATTGATTACCAGTAGATGAATAAATTGCAGACTCGGTAGTCTCGAAATTAATTTCGAATGATTATCGAATGATCAGAATTTCGAATGGTAAAAAATGCGAATGTTGAAATAGCGATTTTGTAAAACGTATCAGAGTAAGGCTTTGAATGACCTACAATAATCAAAAATTAATTTCATCCATCGCTATTACAGTATGTATTCGTATTTCAAAAACTCGGAATATTGGCGATTCTACACATTGATCTTTGGAAATTTTGATCCTCACCCTTCGGTTCGATCATCAAATGGATTATAATTTTCAAGCAGGTTTCCAATAACTGAAAATTTGCTCATCCCTAAGCGATGCAGTTCCGTGAGGTACTTGGCTGAAAATTGGGGATAGAAAAAATTCATGAAGGGTATCTTGATGTGCCAAAAAAGTGAGATTGCTATAAGGGTAGTTTAAAACTACCCACACGCGCTAGTATATACGTGGTTGTGTTCCATTAGTTGTAAATTTTATCATTCAGCGAGGAAACCGTACATTCAAGACGGATTACGCGTTTTATTTTTTATTTTTTTTGAGGTTCATTACTCGAGGACGTAATAGGTATATGATAAGTTGTTAAAAATGAACTAATCAAGACATTAATCTCTGACTCAGGTGTTTAAATGTAAATAAGTCTAATTCCCATTCTTTCAACGGGAGGCTAGAAAGGGGGTTGGTAGAAAATGAACCCATCGTAAAAATGTAAATCTCATTTTGAATAATATTCTCGGTGGTCGGCAGCAAAGCGACCTTACATGATATATACCAAGCTCGTCGTTCACCATATACTATACACCTTCTATACACCCTTCACCCATATATCCACATCTATATCCTTATACACATACATATAATACACGCTGCCTATACGCCTAGACTGGTTATGCGAAGAGCTGGTCGTACGTACCTATACGTATGTATATAGCGAGGGTGAGAAGAAGCCTTCAGGATTCAGAAGGATCCTGCAGGACGAGGTTTGGGTCGCCATATCCTCCTTGCCAAGGATGGCTAGGCATAAACTACCCCCTGCCCCGAAAGGACGGGGCTGAGAAGAGCATAACAGTGCTGGGTCCCTAGGGAGCCAAACTATCCTAGTTCGAGCTAGCTCGCTCCTGGAAGCTTATACAAGTTTACTCGAGAAACATGAAAACAATGCAGTTCCCACGTTAATTATCTTCACAGCGTCTGTCTGGACTGTTACTTTCTAGTCTCTGAGAGAAAAAATATTTAATTACTGCTGAGTCGTCGTTAAAATTTCTATAAGGGATTAGTGGCCAATTATTCGATACGTCGCAGGGCAATTGGGTATCTATCTATAAAACGACCATGTTCATTTATTTTTATTCAGGCATTTTGGGGTGGAATTCTTCAATCATATTTTCAAAAGCAGCAATAGAACATAAGATTCCTTATTATAGAAATATTGGAAAATACGTTTTTACATTAAAATTTGTTGTTTCACTTTGCACATATCGTGAAAATCGTATAATGATTTCGGCTTGAACAAACGTCAATGAATACTGAAATCGAAGTGTTAGCAAGGGGTGGTTATATTCCGGTTCGAAAGGGATGATCACTCGATGAAATTCCTACGGTTTTAGAGCTGACCCTGTACACCACAGCGCCGAAGGGTGTGGCGACGCCCTTCTCAACGGATATATCCGATCACCCTTGAACTTTATTCTTGCCCAGCCATTCCTCCGCTTTCAATCCCATCTCTTCTGCTCTATTCGACCTTGCGGATATGTCCACTTCCTCCTTTTATTGCCAGGATTTATTTTTCGACGGTTAGTATCGGGTTTTGCTGAATTCTTTTTCATTCAAAAAAAGGAAAAAGACACAAGTTTCGTGTCGAAAAACTACCCCTTCCAATTCCAAAAGTACAATTTTCGGCTTCCCAACCCTTCAACTGACTCCTCACATGTTTCGGAATATACTTTGGCCTGTCTTTCTGTCTGTCTGTTCAACAAAAATAAACTCAGAGTTCTGAAAAATGGCTAGACAGAAAAATCCCAAATTTTGAAGGATTATAACTTGTGCCTTGACAAAGAAAAATTGCCATATTTCAATTTGATTGACTGAAAGGTTCGGTCACAGAAAGTCATAATGTCCAAATGGAAGGGAAAAGAAACGAAGTGATTATAGACATATCGCGAAATTAAGTCCCAGGTGACTTCAGATTATTTTTCAAATCCATTTTCTCGAATTGCAAGGGATGTAATGAATAATAGAAACATTCAGGTGATCAACTAAACGGACTGAAATATCTCAGGTTGTAGCAAAATTTGGCGTTTGCAAATCTCTCGCTGTTTTCCTCTACAGTCTCTCAGTGTTTGGGGGAATGAAATTTGAGGTAAAAAATAAACCTGCGAATTTTCGCAGGGGGCCAAGAATTGGGAAATAATGATAAAAAAAAAAAAAAAAAAAAAAACACGTCGTGCCGCACCCCATTGCGTAATGGATTGATTTCCATCATACACTCGGAGGGGTATAGGAATTTCTATTTTTTACGTAAAGAGAGAAGAAAAATAAGAACCCAAAACGATAAAACGCAGGTTCTTCATATACAACGGCGTAGGTATATATCAAGACAGGCAGTGAAATCGATTCGTTTTACTGTTATATTTATATATTTATACCCTGGGGATTGACAATCGGTCTATTTGTGATTTGTCGTCTATGTTTCTGACTGCAGACTTTGTTTATCCCCAAGCCGCATGCATAGACTCAAATATTTACTATTCGCGGTTTCATGTTCGCGATCACGTCTGCATATACAATGGCAATTCTTGGTATTCTATACGCATTACCCTGACGTATAGACACGCAAATACATATATATATATATATTAATACCCATAGAAGCCTGAAATTCCATAGAAGGAAAATTCCAGCCAGTTACAGAGTTAAATAAGACGTGAAAATAATTACATAGATTCAAGGAAATCCGGGACTAGTCGTAGGTTCCCTAGCTACGTTGCAGAATCGTCAAAGTGCCCTTTTGTAACAGTGTATAATGCGGTAGTTTAAAGTTTCAAAAATCTCTCCCATTATTCGTAGCAAAGGTGTATTAAAATTTCGCTAACCGTTGAATAACGAAACGTGAAAACTTTTTTTTGTTTTTTTTTTTTCGTCAAATAATACTACAAGTAAGTCGAGCAAGTAATTTACAGAGTTCTGAGCTTATTCCACTGTACCTCCTTGCCGATGAATGAGGCTTGGTATAATTATATATGAGAAGTGAAAACCTGGCCATTTTCATATAATACAAGAAACTTATATTCAACGTTAACAAAAATTAAAGAAAAGAAAAAAAAAATGAATGTCCGTTTACTTTTGAATTGAAAATCAAGACCTCAGCGGCTAAAATTCTTAGCGTGTACACCCAAGAATTGTAATTCTGAACCAACCTCCGCGGTTTTATTCCCTCAATTTTATTCCCGGGCAGCTAACATGAGATCTCAAATTATACGAAAGCTCGATAACAATATCCGAAAAAGTTTTTAACCGTTTCAATGCCGGCTAATCTAGCCATGGAAAGAAAATGACACAAAGCCATAAGGATGTGTTTAAAAGTAAAATTTTGTGATTAATGATACCGGTATAAAGTCAATACAGCATAAAGCTTTTCTGATTAACGAGCTAAGGGGGTAAAAATGACAAATTGTTTTAACACGAAAGCGAACTAGCAGGTGATTTTAATACCCTTAAAGAAAGATAATGGCAATAATCGTGGTGCTTTTGCATTTTCTTTTTCAAATTTACACCCCCTTAGGTACTAAAGCTTGACGTGTCCGTCCAGTCACGTCTTTCGTACGGTTTATCGATTAACTCGTTGCTGTGGGATAAACTAAAGCAAGTAAGAAAATGGCAGTAGTGGTGTTTCCCAGTTGGCAGCTATAACCATGGCTGACAAGGAGTTAGAGCTTAGCTAGCTAGCTAGCTTCGGTTCCCTACTTTTAGTTTATTTTCTTGCTTCCCGGTCCCGATGAAACAGGATGAAATATGAAAGCCCACGGAGAAGAGCGACGACCCGCGAACCAATAAACGTAGACAAAAAGTCACAGCTTCATGGCGTACCTTAGGTATATATATATATATATATATATATATATATATATACGTGCGCGTAAGGGCAAAAAGGCCCTTTGTAAATTTAAGTTCGGTTATTTTGACCCACAGGGTCGTTAGCGTTTAAGGGGTCCTTTTTGCCCCCACTTTGCAGTATAACGTGGTATATAGCAGCTCTTGTTTGCTTTTCTAATTGTCTTGATAGATTATATTAGAAAGTTTACCCCACGGAAACAGGCAGGGGGTTCGAACCGCTATAACTTTAAACCCTTATAGGCAAGACCTGCAACAATACCATCGATCCATGACGATTTCCAACACACGTAAGGTTATATATAGTCCACGGCTATCCGCCAAGTTAATAGAAGAAAAAAAGTACCTATTTTTTTCCGCAACTTCCCACGGGCAAATAAGGTTCTCGTATTAGTTACGGTGCTTTGAAGATGAACAACTTCTCTCTGACTTTTGAAACTTTACCCTAACACCGCAAAGAACAAACTAGATGTATACCTACTGGTGAATGAAAATAAAATAGATGAAAAATACAAAAAAAAAAAAAAAAAAAAAAAATAGACAACACTATATACTATGCCGAGTGCCTCTGCTACCTGCACAAGTATAACTAGTGTCTGATGCTGCAGAACTGCTGCAGGAGCCAATTTCGCAGATGTATGCATAGTACCTAGTTCCGAGGAAAAGCTTTTAGGTAGGGAAATTCTTTGTTCAATTTCATTCTGTAATCCTATGCGAAAAGTCCGTGTGTTATGCTATATGGTGAAATGATGTATTCTAGTACATGGCGGACGTATAGGAAAGACCCGGGCAAAACGGGCATCAAATCAAAAAATAGAAATCGATGACAATACGGGCACTTTCTCAATTTTCTGAAAAAACGACTGATTTTACTTTCCTGACGTTCTTCACGTATAAGAACGATTGGAAAAATGGGGGTGATGGAAAAAAAGAAGACATTCAAAGATAAATGCAAAGATAACATGTTCGGTCGAAAATTCAAAATCTTTCAGAAAAATTAATTCGATAACAAATTTTTCGTATAAACAATCAATTTGATTACAAATTTTCGAAAGAAAATTGATTTGATCAAAAGATTATGAGTACAAAAAATTATCAGCCTGACAAAGTATTGAAAAAAGTTCTGGACGAATTCAAGTAAAAATTAGTGAACAAATTGGACTATTTCCGCACTTTTTTTTGTGTGAGTGACGTGAGAAAAATAACACAAATAGTTTTTGAGAAAGTTAAGACGTTTTGCCCTTAATTCCAATTTTTTGTTTTGGTGCCTGTTTTGCCCGGGTCTCCCCTATACGTATTTTGTAAAGATAATTCACCCATATAGCAATTTATTTATGTCCCTTTTTACAATACCAAAATTACCCTGTCGGTGAAATAAACAGGAAAGGAATCACGACGTTTCGGAGGAACTTCATGGTTTGCATATTTCATCCTCTGAGCACGTAGTATGTACTGTAGTATATAATACATATATGTATGTATGTATTATGTACTACGTATAATCGGAATATATTCTCTTCGAAGCTTTTATTATATATATACGTATATGAAAACGTCATGTAGCGAACTTTCGATTATATCCTGAAAGAGATAAAAGGAAAGCGAGGGAAAAAAAAATCATCGGTTGACAAACCCTCGTGACAATGTGTAGCGAAAGAGAGAGAGAGAGAGAGAGAGTAGGGGTTGAAAAAAAAAAAGTATTAGTGAACTGAAAACCCTCAATCCCAACATCTTGACAGGTTAATACGAACACCCTGATTCAAAAGCACGCGTTGATGGGGTGCGGCGCCAGCAGTGCTTTCATCAGTCGCCTAAATTCCCGTTCGATATTATCCTCGCCAGAATGCTTTCCCGTGTTTTCGGGGTGCTAATTGTTCCGCTAAAATTGTTGATACGATATAGAATCTCTGCGAATATTTGATATTCCGATGGAGAATTAAATGGGAATTCAAATTCTCTGTGTAGAGATTGACAAAAATCCCTTCAACTGATATTTCAAAATTCACCTATATATATGTGCTTCGAATCTATGATTTATCGAGTTCCGATAATACCAAGCCCACCATAGATGAGTTACAAATAATCTAAAGGTGAACAAATAATTCGATAACCAGTACATGATCGGCTCTGAAATGAACTATAATTTGGCCAGATTTTAATTGGACTCTGCAATTGATATGGTCGGTTTTGGAAAGAGTCATGACTTTCATGATGACTGGAAATAACCTAGAAGCTCGATATAATGAAACTGTGTGAACGGTACAAGAATCTATAAGTGAGCCAGTTTTTTCAATCGATTCTCTGGACCTCAAACTGTAGAGATCCGATGAAATTCCAGTTTTTTATTTTTGGGGTGATTAGTAATAACTTTCCTTCATTCAAAAGAAGAAATTAAAAATGGCTCAGTATGAAATTTGGAATTTGATTTTCAAGCTCTTGATATGAAGATAGATTTTTTCGTCTATCTGTTTTCTCTGGTGAAACGAACACGTTGACAAAAAAAAAATAAAAAAATAAAAAACAACCTCAGTATAATTTGACATAAATATATATAAACGTATAAGTCTCTGACCTAAAAATTCTATTCAAAAGTTCTGATTGTTCACCAATTTGTCTGTCACATGTTGTCGACGTGGCACAAAGGATATCACGTTTGCGTACCTAGAATATAACAGAGAGGGCTGTCAAATGGACGAGCACAAAATCTATACCTACCCATTCACCATGTCCGGCTGGTCAGAATGGTGCAAGTTTTCGAGTGGTGGATGAGAATTGGGAAAAACAGAAGATTTAAAAAAAAAATAAAATAAAAAATCAATAAATAAATGAAAAGAATAACAACAAGAAAAAGCAACAGCGATCCAATCCAAACGGAAATGATACGTATAGCTATCGATTCGCTGCCAACTCTCTAGCCCGCCACGATATATCAAAGATTCATCTTTCTGATGCAGCAAAAACATCGCTGGGGCATAAAAATTCAGCTATATATCAAGTTGTCGTATATTATATATATGGTATATACCAATGACATTTGTACCTATCCCAGTGATATTTCCGACGTTCAACCAACGTCCACACAGAGGCTTATCCCACCCTCGATCCTTCAATACCACGTTGCTTCGTCCTTCTCCTCCCCCCTTACCCGCCGCTTGGAGGACCAGGAATTTTTTTTCCAGGCGTCAAAAAAATCCCCTGTTTTCGTCTGCCTCCAGGACTAGGACAGGTCCCTGTCCTCCTGTACTTGATATTTATGATTTCAACCCTCGATAACATGGAGATTCGTAGGAGGAAGGCGTAGGGGTTGTTTGTCCTGGGTCCAGGCCTCACCTGTCCGCGTTAGTTCGCATCAGTTTCACCCTCTTTTTCATATTTTCTTCTTTACTCATATTTTTTTCTTTTTCTTCTTTTTCTTTTTTTTTTCTTCTTCTTTTGGTTATTTTGTTTCCGTATTTTCATTTCTCCTCGCAACGCTTTTTCTCCGACATTTTTCAATTTTTCTTTCTCGTTTCAACGTCTCGTTGTTGTACCTACACAGGAAAAAGCCCGCGGCAATTTTATATGGCAAAAATTTTGTTTCATTATTCTTTTTCTTGGCCCCTGCAGTAGGTATGTATAAACTGAACTTGGAATACAATATACATATAGGCTAATGCAAATATTTGTATTATTTGCGAGGGAATCTTCGATTTCTTTTTTTTTTTTTATACGCAATTCGCGAGTTGGTATATATGAGGGGAAAAATATTTGATATAGAATACAGGGAGGATGACCCCCTCTCAATATTGTCATTTTCGCATTAGTCGTCGTCACTAGTGAATTTGGGACCGTTTCTCTTTCTGTCATTTTCCTTTCCCACCCTCTGGTCACCAACTCACTTTTTTTTTGTTTTTTTTTTCTTCCTTTCAGGATTCGGCTCGATGATCACATTTCACTTCTATCGTCGGTCATTCTTTTGACGGATAGTGCCCTGGCCATGGCCGATCTCAGTTCTTAAATGTGTCACGGATTGATGTGAAGCCAGTTTTTCTCTATGAAACTGAGGCGAAATGACAAGGACGAATTCCATTCCTTCTACCACTTTATTTTCCTTTCCTTTCCTTTTCATTTCATTCCTTTGCGACAAAGACCGAAGACTGGTAATCAGGAAATCTATAGCTGCGGGATGCCAAACGTGGGCATAATGACGCCCACCAATCCTTATTTTTTTTTCTGAAACGGTGAACGAGGAAGATGTACTACCTATAGAGTTAGGCAGAATCGAAAGTGGTAAAAAGCTTAAACAAGAAGAAAAAAAAGGACGAGTAGGATCCTCGAGCACTTTGCGGCACGTAAGAAATGACGGGAATTTCATTCCCCTTCGAGTATTCCTTCTTGTGCACACATAAGGAGGAAGAAGATGTTGACAAAGAGGGACGAACTTGGTAATATAAGAAGAATAAGATCAGGCTTAACCTCCGGGAGGAAATTCGACTTTTGTATGTATGTACATATATGTATACGAAGTATCAGCCTATATACGATCATCTTGTACACCTTGATACATGTAAACATTACATACATATACGAACATCCAATGCAGATCGACATCCTTAAACCTGGTCGATATTTTCTCTTTGTATTTTCGTTTCCTGTTTCATAAACTCAAAGAATACGAACTTATCGTATCCTTCAATACGCAAATTGGAGGATTCCTAAGGGTGGAGTGTCACTTGATATCCGCTTACAGTCTGTCGTATAGAATCCACAGCAACCGTTCATTACCCTTGCTTTGCGAGTTTCCAGCTTCTTTAGATCATCACTATAGAGGATGTACTTGATCACGAGATCGGTAATCCTCCGGTGCTCGATCGCCTTTCATGATTCAAATCTCATTGGTGATATCCTTGAAGTGAATTCGACCTTCTACAAGGACGACTGTGATCGTCATCAAGCTGTAATTCCGCAAGAAATAATAGCTGGAAGCAAACTTGCACCGTGACCAGGTCAGAGGCTCTTGTCCATCGGGCAATTTGTCATCAGTTGCTAACCAAAGTGACATTTTCTCTCCCAATACTATAGATGATGTGTACCTTATACTGGTAGCTGGTCTGTCCCATAACTAAGTGCCTAAGTGCAAAGTTCGGATTGGGTCAAAGGTTCAGTGTCACATCTAGGCCATAGGGTCACAGCAAAGGAAAGGGAATTTAAGGGAGAGAAGCGGGTATAGGTTTAATCGAGTTCCAAGCGGTTAATTTGCTGGCCAGTCGCCCTTCTACTTTCGCCTAGATTCGCTTGTCCCTTATAGTACCGCAGCTGGTAATAGACCTACGTTTAGGCAGTTTTGCCATTCCGAAGGGTTCCTACTGTCTCTGATGATTTTGTCCAAGAATTGGGGGTCCCGCGGGGGGGGGCAGATGAAACTGTCACAAAGATGAAAAAAATTCATTCGATGAACAAATTGGAGTCCATGAACGAAACAGTCCCTATTTTCCACTCGTCAGTCCTCCATAAGCGAGGCAAGAGGTTCGTGTGCCTTATTTTTTCATCGAGGTTAAAGCTGATGTAGTAAAGATCAAAGGAAGTAGAAGCTTCAACGCTACTAGCCCACTTGGTTGAAACAAAAGCAAAATGGAGGTAGGATATGGGGTCAAATGATAATTGCTCGTTGCCGTTACTGAAATTCATGAACCGTTTCCTTTTCCATTCGAAGCCCTAATGCATTTACTTTACTTCTTCATGAGAGAAGGTTTTTTCCCTTTTCTTTTCTTTCATTTTTTTTTCTCTCCTTTTTGGTATTTCTTTTCTTTTTCTTATTCTTCTTTGGAGTGCTAAGTGAGATGCTAAGACGGTGATATGTATTCAGAGGTAGATGTCGATAGGGGTATATATTTTTGTACGTGAGAATAGCACACCGGTGTGGAAAAAGAGACGTCGCGAATGGTCAGAGCACGTCTGCATACATCTTTACGAAGAAAGAAAAAACATGAAATATTCAATTCCTATGGTGCAGGTGTCGTTACCATCGAGAACATAAAGCTTCCTATACCCATTCAGCCCCTGCTATATATTGGTTTTGGCAAGTTTTTCAGTCCCAAAAAACCATTCATACGTTTTCAAATGTCCGTGACATTTTTCACAAATGTTTATATTCACTGCCCAAGGGGGTTGAAGTGTTATTGTGACACGTTTTTGCCACTGATCCGATATTCTCGTATGATCATTTTTAACACCCTGTCATAAAAATGATTTATCAACACTTCGATTATCCCTCGGAAGACTCTAAACCCCAGACAAGGTTCATTCTAACCAGAACGAATCTATGCTGATATATGCATAATTAACTACTAAAGATGGGATGCTGAGGATAGGGGATGATTATCGATGGACAGGTTCGGGTCAAACTTATCCGTTACCTAAGGGCGACCCTTGATTACATCGTGTCAGGGACTTGAAATCAGTTGGAGAAATCTTCGACGGATGGTCTGGTGTTCAGAGGCGTCTTTAATCACTCAAGGTAATTAGTCAAACCGCATGAGGGCGCGTAGGAGAAGCCGGACGCTTCAATATATCCACGTTTCAAATTGACTCAAAAGTAGAAGTCAGCTGAAGGGAGAAGTTTCAATCGGTACAGTTTCGGGTTTTAACTATAACCTTAAATTGTTAAAAAGCAATGGATCCTACTGTATTTGATCAATTAACTCCCCCAAGAACGTGGCTCAAGTTTTCATCTTCTGGCAAGACGTGCCCACGTCATTGACGATAATTCGCCTTGAGAATATCAGTTCGGGAATTCAAGTAATTAGATCATCACTGGCCCTTAGGTCCACTAATGTGTCCACTGTCTCTTTTTTCGTGCCTTTTTTTTTACTCTTCCTGTTTCTTTCGTGGCTCTAAATTAACTCAAGAAAATTCCTCGGTCGGGTTTTTCGTCGCTGCATTAGTTCATTCATGGTTTGACGAATCTAATTGATGAATAACGTACGGATAGTAGGCGGAAATTTGTAGTTCAAATACACCGTCAATTGATTTTCGGGGGACCTTCTCACACCGTTTGGGTTCGGGTCCTGATGGGAAGTTTGTATTGCGCTTAGTCGATCAATTATACGTGTTCGTACGCTGCAGGCGAGGCCAGTTAGACAGCAATCATTGAGAAACTCCTGCAGCCACCAATACAATACGAATTCCGTAGAGTAGTTAACCGATTAAACCATAATTACAGAACCATCGTAGCATATACTCCAGCGAACATTTACCATTGTATATACTTTTTGTTCACCACTTCTTTGGTATATTGCCGCAATCATCCTCTTGACAACTTACTCCATGCTTCACTTTCGTTCATTGTGTCTTTTTTTGGTTTTTTTTATGTTGCCATCATGCTCTAAAATTCTAGGACTGATAATGAATGGTGCACACACGAGATTCTCATTCGTTTTGAAATGTGTTTTTCAATATCGTTAATCACCGTATAATCAATAAAGGAAGGAATCTTCCCATGGTTGAAAATGAACGGTAGGGTATGAGTATAGTTTGATGAAGAAAATGAGGTGACATAGACTTTTGTACCTGAAATCATTACTGACCTATCCCAGTTACATCTAATAACTTTTGTATTTTCACTCTGACAAGTATTGCAAATGCATATCCTCTGAGTTAGAATTCGGTGAAATGATCAGTGATGGCTCACCGAGTGTGTCAGAATGAAGCCATGAAGCTGCTTCCTGAAATCACCATTATATTGGAGAAATTGAGTTTTCTTCTGAAGGGAAACCCCCCGATTTAATGGGTTTACTCTTCACAAGAATAATATGAAAAATGTACCTACATTTTTATGTAGAACTGGCATAACTCAGTAACGGTACGAGACAATCATTCAATCAGACTATCATCGCCTTCGATGTTAAGAAGACTCCTTCATCAATACAGAAGTGACGACTATTCGAAAAGACCTTTTATGATGAGGCCAGCTGTCCTTACACATATGTACCTCATGGAATGCGATTGGTGTGATAGAAAAGTAAGTTAGAGGTACTTGCCCACTTCGGTTAACAGTGAACAATACATAGTGATATCCTCTGCGTGGATAATTTCGATTGGTATACAAGAAAGAAAGAACCTGGATTTAAGGAAATGGCTCCGTGGTAAATTTCGCTATAAAGTCACGCAAGTCTGCCAATTTACTGTATAGTAAAGTGCTCGTAATGGATGACAGGCGATTCGGTACGGGGAATTGAACCTCCACTCTCCGAAGTAGGTGAGTAGGTAGAAAGGTATGGTAGGTATATACGTGGTATGGAAGTCGTCGAGTACTAGACACTCGAGAAATGTCAGTACGTACTACTTTCTCAGATCAGTTCGACTTCTTTCACGTGTCACCCTCGAACACCCCTCTCTTCAACTTAAAAGAGATACACACCTATACGAACCGAGAAAAAGATCGAGATCGAGATATCTATACCTCTCTGGGTGAGAAAACTTCAGCATTTTTATTACACGAGCACACCATTCCTGAATAAAATAACACATGAGTATATAAGGTACTGTGTATCTCAAGCACGAGTGTTCACCTCCGGACAAAACTATCTTGAAAGATAAAACTCGATATAGAAACGGAAAGTGGGAAAATTCATCCCTACAATATATCCGACGTTCGAAGGATATCGATAATTCATAGTATAGACTCTGGACACTCTTCAGTCGTTGACATTGTGCTCCAGCTGGACTGGGCAGTGAGTGACAGCCTCGAAAAAAGAAGGAAGTAAAAATCAACAAAAAAAACAAAAAAAAAACGAAAAAATGTAGAAAGAAACGAAATGTAGGGGACTCTGATCGTATTGAATGGACCATTGTCACGAACGTGCCGCGTCTTTCTGCGACAGAGTAAAAATACCGGTAGAATCTCTTTATTTATGGTCAGTGTGGTCCAGCAGCAGCAGCAGCACCAGCGGCAGAAGCAGCAGGTTGGTGAAAATGAGAGGTGGAAGAAACCACAAAAAAATAAAAAATAAAAATATAAAAGGGTTGGTAGATTTAATGAAGGGTATGAGAAAAAGGGGTTTGAGGTAATTATCAATTATCTACTCCTCCAATTACTCCAGGGAACAATTAGCACGTTTTCGTTTTGTTTGTTTTTTTTTTTGTTTTTTTTTTTTCGTTCTACTATTCTCCGAGTGTTGATTACCCCTATGTTTTCCTCATCCCCTATATTCTCCGGCTACGTCATTGCCGGTAGATTTCCCTGCGGATATCCTGACTTTAACCCCCGGGCAGAGGAGAAGGAACGGCGGACGAGCCGTTGTTCGCAAACGGAAGTAGAAGTAACTTGCGAGAGGAGAACGCGGATTTTCGAGTTATACCGGAAGCTGCGTTGGCCCAGGGGGATCTGTGGCGAGAAAAAAAAAAAAAAATTAATATCACCCATTTCATGTGACGGAGGTGAATTCCGGGGGACGATTTGCAAAGGCATTGTAATAACGTCGTGTAAACCGCCGTCGACCGTTTACTTTGGATTATTTCATAATCGCGTTTCAGATGAGCTTTAGACATATGATATTTTCTCAAAGAGAGAAAGTACGAACCGTAGGGACCAATGGGGGATTTTGGCGCAACCGGAAGTGCCAACCGTGACCTGGGGAATTTGGGAAAGTCCGGCCTCAGCTCATCCCTTGGCGAAAATGTGCACCAGTAACCAGATATACCTATGTATGCGGGGTGGCTTTTGAGCCCTCGAATTGCCAGAGGGAAAATGACTTTGTAATTGTTATTTAATAAATGATAATTACGACAAAGCTCCCAGTGTGCGCAATGGTCAAAACCATTGTAAACTATTTCAGAAGTAACCTTTTGTTCGCAGAGCCTATATTAAGGCGGGTTATTGTCATCCCTTGAACTGTTTCATGTCACTCGGATTACAAGCTTTTCGCATTGTCCCCATATCCCTTCGCTAAATAACTTCCGAACAAATGGACAGATATATGTATTTCGCACAAAAATTGGCGCGGTAATACTTTCAATCAATTTTCGGAAACGAATTCGAGCTTAATTGACCTGGGTATTGGTAGGCGTGGAGAGGAAAAAATGTGTCATTCAAGTTTCTGAATTTGAGTAATACTTATCAACAAGTGATTTGTAAGAAAATTTGTTCGTCCAGTACTGCTCTGTATACCTTTGAGCAGCGAGATTTTGGGGCTGGGACAAAGTTTGAAATTGTAAAAGGAGCTAAAGGTGAAAATTCCGAATTCATTTGGAACTTTTTCGAGTTTCCAAAACTGTTGAAAAACGCTGAGGTTCAAAATTTCGAAAGATCGGGATGCAACAAGCTCTGAGCTCTCAAAAGTCAAATATTCAGAAAGTCTAGAAATCTGCAAATTTCTGGATGAAAGATCATTCCAAAGAATTAAATCAACGGCAAAAACTTCAAGTCTTGCAGTTCTTACCTTCCGGATCTTTAACGCTTGAAAATTTAATGCTCCGCTGTTTTTCATTTCAAAAATCACTCGCGTAGACTTTTGGGAAAATAACATTTCCAGAAACTGTGAGTTGCGAACATCAAAATTCATCATTTGTATCGATCGGAGCTTTTGGAATTCAGAATTGGGAACCATCCCCGAGCTTTTTGGCAAAATTTGACACAATTTGGAAATCAATAACGTCGCAAAAGCAGCAGTTTAGCGTTTCTCAATTTTTCGGAACACGTTTCTAAATTGTTGGTAGTACAAATTTCATCCAAATATTCCAAGTCTGGATGAATAAACAGACTCTCTGGATTTGATCGATAACTTTTAAGTATTGCAGGTTACATTTTGATAAAAAT
Organism: Ametastegia equiseti; assembly: GCA_963989295.1. Lineage (NCBI taxonomy): Eukaryota > Metazoa > Arthropoda > Insecta > Hymenoptera > Tenthredinidae > Ametastegia > Ametastegia equiseti. The sequence continues at coordinate 22,640,120 of OZ022390.1, read as the reverse complement.
TCAAAATTCTTGCACTGAAAATGATTCTTCATGACTGAGTGACAAGGCTTTGAAAAGCGGTGAAATAAAACACAGTTGGTTATGAAGCTAGGTTTTGAAAATTGTCCAGAAGCCATATTGGATAAGTGCATATATCTATATATGTATATAAGAGCTATCTGGATAATTGTTAGAAATTCAGTGACCCCGGTCGGGCTAACTGAGACTTAAAAACCATCTCCTCGACTCAACATCTTGTTATTTCCCATTCGGAGTAATTGCACGCAATTAGGAACAATTAACGGTACGTAAGTTGTACTACCGCCTCCACCTCCGTCTCTTCGTCTTGGCGTACTAAGTTGGTGCAGACGCCTCTCGGCGACTCTGTCGAATTAAACTCCTCGCCTTGTAGCATAAAAGCGCCGAACAAATCTCCGCGCCGCCACCGCCGCCGCCGCCGCTTCGCTTTTCTCAAGTTTCAGTTCAGTTCTCACTGGACCCCCAGTCTCCGCTAACTAGCCAAGTTAAAGCTGAGGCTTTCCGTTCGTTAATCCCGTCAACGAAAGCGCGAACGTCCAAAATACGATGGAGCAAAAGCTCTTCACCTTCGTTTCAACCTAACCTATAGAATTTGCAAATTCTCATACATACGACAAAAATTTCTCTGTTTCAATATTTTCTTTCCAATTTTCAAGCCAAAATATCCTGTGATGAAATATTGAACACGGTTTTGCTTCGCAACCAAATTTTTTATAGATACCATAGTCATCATCTTCAGACACGTAATTTCGTAGGAGGATTTATGAGGTGAAATAAAATTAACTGTTTAAACAAGCGCGAGCTCTTCGGGGTATATAAGTGCTTCGAGGAAGTCGGGTTCAGCTTATATTAGTTGATAGGTCGGTAGGTACGAGGTATTAAATTTTTTTTTTTTATAGCGTCTTCTTGAGGATGTGGTCTGTTTGTTAGTTTTTTTTAATTTTTTTTTTCTCATTTTTATTTGTGGTTAACCGACAGCTCTTTGTCACTAACAACGCTGTGATGAGTCAATTGGCAGAGGTGCGCGGAATGATATGAAAATTCTAGTTAATTATGTAGCAACTTACTTGGCTGTACGTATATTTATAATATAATATACTTAAAATGTACCCTCGTTAGAACAAAACAAATTATATCCAACAAGGTTTTCCGCGACCCTCTTGGATTTCCAACTCTTTGATTAATTAGTAATGCGGCATGAGCTGCTAAATCGATTGCTGTCTTAATGCTCAATAATTAGTTTGCCCAATTGGCCGAGGGTTAAGGGGAGACGACCGTATCACTTTCCTGTTTCAATTATAATTGCTCAGCGAGACTAATTAATTATTCCGATTCATTTACTCGATTTAACCGTAGACACTCTGGCTGTCAAATAAAATCAACTACCTCCCCCCCCCCCCCCCCCCCCCCCCCTGCTTGAGGTAGCTAATTAGGAAAAACAATTTGTTCCTCTCACAAATGCAGAACGAACGTGATATGAAAGAAAAAAGCTCATATTTCCGCGTATAAAGAAGGTGATTTTGTTGGAAGTGAAACAACTTGATTTTCCAACAAAAAAAAAAAAAAAAAAATCAAACATTCTGCTTATTTGAGCTAAAGATTAGGCCACATGGTTGCTGATTGAACTTCCGCAAATTGCTGAAAAACAATTCATTTCGAGTTAATGAAAATGTCATCACAATTCGCAAGTAACTCACTGCCAGTATTTTTCAATTTTTGTCTCCACACTGTCACAAAAATGATACGATGTTTGAATGAAATAAATCCTCCAGAAGTTAAGTTCGATGAACGGTGTTCCGTTTCATTTTTGGATCTTGAATAGCAAAAATTGGAAAACAAAACACCAATTTTTTTTACCAATCAATCTGTGTCCGTCTTCTTAAAGCGATATGATACGAGTAGCTTTGAACCTAACCTAGCTAACATGAGAAATATGAATCTGACTGGAATTCTATCCATTTTTTTCCGAAAAGTAAAATACTCTGCCACTTTCTGCCGTAGTGAAGCATCAATCTCTTGAAATTCATTCCGATAGTTTGTAAAGTTTGGGAAAAACTACGAATCGCGTTTTCGAGGTGATAATAATTGGTAATGAAAATTTCATGATTACCAATCATCGTCACCTCGGAAACGCGAATCGTATTTTCTCGACGACTACCCGACCGATATGAACGAGTCCTCGATAAATCAGTTCAGTTTTTTGGCAAAAAGTGGTTGAGTATGCCACTTCTTAAAAAAAAAAACTGATAAGATTCCAATAAAACCCATGTGTTTTTTATGTTAGTTATAGGTTAAGTCTTTTGCAATTTCCGGACACACGATATGAATTTCATCCCAAAACTCTCGGGCCCCCAGGGTCGAAGTATCAAATGCGTAATGTATAGACGGATACTTTGGGTACTTAGCAAAATGTCACACTCTAAATACATAAGCGAAGAATCGCAGCATAGTCCCGGATTCGCGGTGACCCAAGTTTGGTTGGCTGCGTTCGACCCTCGTCAGCCGAATGTATCGTGAAAAAAAAAGGGATAGAGGAATGAAAATCGAAAAGGGGTTGAATTGGGGTGCAAAAAGAATATACGAAAGAGAAAAAGAGCTAGAGAATCGGAATTTAAGGATGAGAACCATACGTAGAAAGAAGAAAATAGAAAAAGGAAAAGGCGGAAGAGGAAGAAAAACGATCGACGTTGTTATCGGTAGGCCCGTATTGAATCGAAAGTGCTAATAGGGGTAGTGATGGTTCTAAATTCATGCCCATACCATACCATACATATATATATATATATATATATATATATATATATACTTTCCAACCTAAATTTTCCCCCGATACAACCGAACCGGGTAGTGAATAAGCGAACGAAGAGGAAAACCATCGGGAAACACACCGAGGTAATATCAATTTTCCTCGATGGCCTGGGGGGCCATTCATTACTCGAAAAACAAATGAAGGTACGGTAGCCCCCCCCCCCCCCCCTTTTACCCTGGAACCCCTGAAGCCTCTCAAACCCGTAGATTCGTTATTAAAAAGAGCTTTTCTCTCGCACAGTTTTGTGTGTTACATACATATATTTAATTTCGTCACGAAGCAGCTGCCGGCAAGTTAAACTAGTGAAAATATTGCGGAAAATGAATTCAAAGTCTCATATTATATGAGCCTTGCCCCGTTCGAGAAACAAGTTTTTCTGATTCCAACCACATCAGAGCAAGTATCATTGCAGCTTCTCTCCCTGCCAAGCTCGCTGATTAATCGCATGCTTTTCTTTGCAATTACTCGCTCTTTTCTTCCGTTACAATTCTCAGCTTTTTCTTTATTTTTATTTTTTCATTTTTTCTTATAATGAGAAAAAACGAAGAATTGACTCTAAAATGAAGTGTAAAGAAGATGTGCAAATTGCAATTTACACTTTATCTTTCACTCTATTAGAATAATCGGTTTTGAAAGAAAAATAAAACTGTTAGATTTTCAACCTTTTGACGAATTTCATTTAAAAATGACCCGGACAAGTTTGTGAATCGACGAAATTTATTACGAATTGTAAAGAAGAAGGAGTATTTTGTAATAAACGGAAAGCAGCGGGATTCAGAATTCCCCTAAAATCATGAATATTGATTATTTGAATTCGAACTTTTTTGATCCAATTTCACATACTATTTCAAGAAACCGTTTTTCTAAATCAAATTATTCTGGCACGTTAGATTCTAATTTCTCTTTTTCATTATCTACTAAACTACTCACCTAATAGTTCCATTTTTCGCGGAGCAATTATATTGTGGATCATTCAAACAATTTGCGAATCGCCCTGGTTCATCAAATGGCAAATAATTAAGATAAATCATCTTATTTGAAGCCCTATGAACGTGGCAATGGTTTTTTCACCCACTTCGTCTATAGCTAAAAATATAATAAAATCATCAAGTACATCTCGAAAGAGTAGAAAATTACCTCTATTTCAAAATTTGCAGAAATACCGAGAAAAAAAAACGATGGTACGACAATAGTACGAAATTGGCAAAATTTCTGCATTGCATATGTCTAATTGTAAGCATCAAAAGAAAAAAAAAAAAAAAATAGGCAAAAGGAAAGGTAACGAATTTTGTTTTCTCTCTTTTTGAGCTGGGTACAAATTGAATAACTTTCATGTGATTACAGGCGAACCTTGACGTCCAATTTTTTGCTCTTTCTGAATCTCCTTCTTTCACAGAGAAGAGATGTCGCGTTAATTATTTGTGATTCCAGGTAATGAGATTCCTGGTGTACACCTACGTTGGACCCGCAAATCCACACCTGGATATGCTATGAAAAGCTATCTTGTACAACGTATATATTCGTAAATAATGAATCAGCTCTACCTCTCTGAAAGTTAGCTATGACGTTAGTTACGTTACCCAGTTTCATAACCCGGCAAGTACGAGGTAGCTGCACTCAATAGTTAGTTATTTAGTTTTACCTGCATCCTCGGTAATATCCACGTAAAAGTTGCAGGAGTTAGTTTCTGCCGTTGAGGTAACCGAAGAAGGATCAGGTGTTGATTATCTCGAAAATCTTCTAGCCAGGTATAAGGTATACGAGAAATAGAGGATCGAGCTTTCTCGATCACGTTCTGTTCATTTATACAGGATGTAATAACCCTGCAATTTACTCCAATATCCAGCGATTTCTGATCTTACTTTTCATCATCTGCTACGTCGTCACATAAGAAAAGCATCTGTTTGGATTGAGAACCGACTATTTGCTTTCTGGAACGTCTCCATTTCTATATTTATCTGATCGACAAACTCGCCGAATGATTTCAAACATTGAGAGATCGAAAAATATGAGATTTATACAGGATTTTACATCAGGATTAATAGCATGGAAGATAAATTCGAACGTAAGCTCCTTCTGGATACGAAGTCCACTATTAAGTTTAAGTAAATGCTATCGATAAAGATCAAAATCATCAAAATCCGTTTCTTCGTTCTCGGGATATGACAATTTGAAATTTTTTTTTGTCAAATATTATTCGTTCGATTACTCAAAAACTAGTCGAATGATTGAATCCAAAACCTAATCAGCTCTGACTTACGAAAAATTGCAGTAATTGAGACAAGAATCATCGGAATCTATCGATTCGTCCTCAAGATATCGTCTGACATAAAATTGATCACAGACACAGACGTTCTTCAAAAAATCGTAGGACATGATTCTCTGGATCTGGTAAAAACTGAATTTTTCATTTTCGGGCTGATTATCACAACTTCCCTATTTTCAAAAGTGAGAATTAGAAAAACTATTTTCACGTCTTGTTTCATTCTTGATTCATTTTCTTAAAAATAACTCGTCTGTCGCAAACTTTTTCGTTTCTTCTCCCGGACGAGTGAGCTGCAGGTTTTCGGAAGGCAAGAAGGAACCTCTGTTGAGGTTCTGTTCAACGTCAATTATTTGCCACCCACGACAATGGGGTCGTGCAACAGTGGCACGTGGAATTAGACGAGAGATTCGCGGAGGGGGTTTTTTTTTTTTTTTTTTTTTTTTTCGCCGATGGACCCTTAAATCTTTCTGTCGCTGACAAGGTGACGCTTTACCCAAGAAAAGAAGATAAAATGCTTAGAGGAATTCGCCACACGCATGGTTCTTCTTCTTCTTCTTCTTCTTCCTCCGCATCTTCACCACTTTGGTCGCCAAAGAATAAAATAGAAAAAAAAAAAAACACTTTCATCACGAGATGAGTGATCCGGTCGCAATCTTTTCACTTCCTCTTTTGCTTTACTTTCGTCACAAAAGAATAAGAAAAACTTTTTCTCCCCGGCCCTTTTATTCTTATTTTGACAACAAATTTTACAAGGTCGCACAATATTTTCTCACACGCGAGATTTTCTTTCCTCGGCAGATTCTTATATTCTCTCGCAGGACCATACATCTTGATAAAGGGATGAAAAAAAAAGAAGAAGAAAAAAAAATATACTGTGCAAGTTGCAGTCCCTGTCCAGGAAGTGGGACTTTATTTATTGTCCTTTCCTTTCTTTCTTTCTTTCTTTTTTTTTACCTCGACGAGAAGTTGCCCAGAAAAGTTTAACCATTTCTTATTTGTTTTCAGGAGTTAATTTCCTCCAGGGTTTCTCGCGAGCTTTTTCCCCATTTGTTCAGACGTCTCGCGTATTATCTTCGAGTGGTATATTATATATATATATATTCTTGTCTGTTGATATGGTTGGGAAGAGATAGTTCCTTATCCAAATTGCATCCCTATAAACCCAGCTATACTATTTTAAATTTTTTCAAATTCGATATTTCTAAGAAAGCGTCCCAATAATCTGTTACAGCTGTATTCATCCATTTTTCATCACTCGAAAAAAATTCCCATTCCTCGACGCCAGGTAGAAATTTTGGACGTCTCAACGTCCACCCTCGCTAACCTGAGAATATATATACCCACCTTATATTGATGTAAGAAATATTTCGAAACGTCTTCCTCTTCCAACGAAGCTCCATTCACTCGTTCAATGGGGAAAATATGAAATGTTCACATCGCCCGACATGTGTCAACGGAGATTCTTGCCATATCAAAAAATTCTATGTCAGCAGCTCGTTTCCGTTTCCGCAAATACCCCCGACTGATGCAGCTGTTCCAACGTATCCAAAAATTTCATATTTTCGATTAAAAGACCGCACAGTCGATTCCGAGAGATCAAATTCCACTTTTTATTACCATTTATATTCAAAAGCTCTCGATTATCCTACGCTGAAATTTGTAAATGACATTAAACGATCCGCAAATAGAAAAATTATGCCAAACGAACATATTTTGTCCAAATCGTGTAAACATTCTTCGAGATTGTTGAACCTTTTGATGTACTTTGTTCCAGTGGATCATCAGATTTGTAAAGTCTTCAAAGTATCGGTTCGCCAAATTTCGTTAGGATGAAAAAAAACTTTTTGGGGTAGTAAAGTACCCCTGGTAGGCACAATTCAACGGAACATCGTTACAATTTTCGCCTCAATTTTTACCCTCTCGCATTAAAAATTTTCCTCCGCTCGTTGGTTACCCTCTTTTTTATAATTCGTCGAATATTAAGAGAGTAAAAGTGCGTTATCGGTTTTATCAACCGCGTCATGAAGGGGAGGATCGTGCCGTTAAAATTTCAGTAAAAAATAAAAAATAAAAAATCGTGAGACTGAAACTTTGTCAAAGTTGATGGAAACTCGATTTGAACGTTCTGCTTTCGCGTTCAAGGCTCGTTCAAGGTTCGCTCAATATCCGTCGTCGATATATAATCTCAATATTCGCGTGATCAAACCTCAAACCTTATCCCACATTTCCTACTACCTTATCACACCCACCTGTCTTCATCAACTCGCGAACATGCGGTCTAGTCGCCATATTACTCAGATAATTATGCCGGAGATTATGATCACCTCGGGCGATGGTAATGTATCGAAAGAGGATCATCATCCCTTAGTCTTGTCTCCCTCAAATTGAAGGATCACCCCTTCCCTTCCCTTCCCTTCCCTTCCCTTCCCTTTCCTAATCCTTTCCTTTTCCACCAATTACTGCCAATTTCTTTACAACAGAAAGTAGTTATCAGGATTAAAACGCAGAATCGTATAATTCATCTGGACATCTCGTTCACATAAAAATCATCCCCTGATTCAACCGATTCCGAAGTGATTTTCTTGGGATGTTTTCTAAATCCCCCAAATGCTGTCGACGGACTTATTTTTTCCCGCTAGAGATCTACTTTTTTTTTTTTTTTTTTATTCAACATGTTTTTCATCGGAGTAACGAGTAATTGAAGGTCCCTTTGAGTAAACTGAATCAGTTAGACTCTGGGGGTTGCGATTGCAGTTTTTGTCGCAATGATCGAATAAATTCGAGGGTATAGGATAGCCAGCGCAAGATTAAAAAATGATTCAATTGTAGATAGAAGAGACAGCTCATCTGAAATCTCATCCAAAAATGCCACAGAGCTGATTTTTTGACTGAAAAATGTATTTCTTACGGATTTTATAACCGACGAGCATGTGGAACAGAATAATCGTACAATTTTGATAAATTGTCGTCTTTTATGTCTAATCAGACGTACGATTTTTCTATTCTACTTCTGTTGCCCAAAGTACGCGGATGAAAATCGTTTGTCTAACAATATGGCTGCAGTTTCACAAGAACATTGAACAGAATAAGAACTTTTTTATGAAGGGATGTTCAAAAAACTCTGAAGAATATTGGAAGTTGATCCGATAGCAGGATCTGCCGATTTGAATTTTACACGAATTTATTCCGGATCTTTGGCGATTCCTCTTGGCTTCAGGTCACAAGCGTAGTGAAATTCCAAGATCCCAGGTAGGTAAATCCTTTGAGTGAATATTTATTTAGCTGGAATGGAAAAAAGGCACCCTCGTCTCAGGCCCATTCGGTACACAAACTCGTTTATAAATCTATTCAACAAGGCCGTGGAGTATATCCACTTAGGGTATTTAACGACGTATGAATTACACGTTATCGTTACACTTTTTAAAACGATCGCGTGCTAAGCTCAAGCCACGCAACTTGCAAAACTAATATATTCACCTAGAATTTGCCTTCGAGTCTCCATATACCTACGCTAGTGCAAAAATGAATATAAAATCCTTTCTTCCTTCTTCGCCATTCCTTGAAACTCGACAAAAAAAAAAAAAAATCACCTTTGTTCTAATTGGTGACCATTTTGCCCGCACTGCGTCTGCCTATGCAGTCGAATCTTCGAACTTTCTAAATAAGCAATTCCATCAGGGAATTTGAAAAAAACAAAGCTTTGAAAAAGCTTTGGCAAAGAGAAGGTCAAATTTTACCAAACCGAGTAAAGAATGGCCGTGAAAATTTGAAGCTTTGGTTGACGTCGTGGATCCGGAGGGGTTTCCCCAAGCTTTATAGGTACCCGTCCGTCCAGAGGCTTTTTCACTCCTTTCTTTTAGGCGAGCACTTTTAAGTGTTTGTGAAGCAGATTTAATTAACCGGAGAGAATTTTTCTTTTTCAGCGGTCGGAAGCCCCGCGTTAATCCTGATTAAAATAAAATATTGACGTAGGCCTCTGTGTTATGTACGCGAAAAGAAAGAGAATCCGGCTTTTCCCAGAGAAAACTGAAGTAAGGGAGGAAAAGTAGGGTTGATGATTCTGTGCTGCATGAAATAACCTATTTTGGTTATGATTTTTCCATGCTTTTTTTTCTCTCCTCCATTTTTTTCCTTTCTCTTTTTCTTTCTTATATACCATCCCCCCCTTTTCTTTCGTTTACGTTTTTCTCTCGGCCCTTATATTTCACCCTATATAGTGGACGAAACTTTTTCTGCACTTTTTATACGCGCGAGGTTTTTTTTTTTTTGGATAACAAAGTGTCGAAGGAAGAGCCGGAGAAGAAAAAGAAGCTTTTTTCAATATTTTGCGGCTGGCGACTGTTGTAGTTGCTGACGAAACGAAAAAAAAATGAGAAAAAAAAAGAACCGAGAATGAAAGAAATCAAAAATGATAAAATTAAGTAAAAAGTCGAACGAAAATACGAGAATCGAAGAAAGAAAAAAAAACCAAAGCAAACGAAAAAAAAGAAAGAAAAAAAGAAGAAAGAAAAAATGGTCAATTTCAACGTAGTTTGCAGCTTGGGACAGGCGAGATCCCTTGAGAAACAAGTCCTCGATTATGTGGTAACATGATGTGGTTGAACGAGTACTTGTGCACCAGGCATACACGAGTGAAGAAGGAAAAAAGGAAAAGAAAGTGAAAAAAAGGAGGGTGAAAAAAGGTAAAAAAAGGTAAAAAAAAAAATGAAACATTTAAAACTACTGCTTCTCGACTCGGCGTGGCTCTCCAGGTAACGATTATGTGTGTCGTAGAGGAGCCCAACTCACGTCAAGTGTCGTAAACATTTCAAAAATACTGTAATTACGTCAGTTGGGCGTAAAAAAATAAAAATAAAAATAAAAAATAAAAAATATAAAACTTCAAGTCGAGGGAAAAGAGAGTTAATGTATTCCGCGTCCTCGGCGCAGAGCAGAAGTATATAAAGGTAGGTAGATATTATTATGTATTGTGTACAAAAAATGCAGAACTGACGTACAAAATATACAATAAATGATGAAGCTACTTCCGTTCGATTCCTTGATACATACGAAATTTATATGGGACACGATCAGGGGCTAAGAACTCTTGAAATTGGGTATACATTTTTTCGTGAAGCATTTCAAATCCCTTGAAATCACGTGACATGTCATTTGAAATTTTTGGAATCCTAGGAAGTCACGTGAAATTACTTTAAGACATGTTAAGTCTCTCAAAATCTTATCGAGAATCGCGGGATATTATTTAAAATTACGTAAAATTGTGTGAAATTGTGTGAAATTTTTTAAATAATGAACATTTTTCTAATTAGTATTCGAACTCGTTTGAAATAACCGGGACAATTTGCGACCATTGAAACGACATTAAAAAAATATCCCTAAAATCCAGTGCTTTGCAATCTTTTAGAATTTCCGAGATGATTAAAAACCTTCAAAAAGTTCCAAGGCAATTTAAAGTCTTGTATAAGATCTTGAAAATTGAGGAAATCTTGGAATCTGCAGGTTTTCCACGAATTTGAAAAGATTTCCTATTTCTTTAAACAGCAATAAAAGGACTATAAGATGCAGTGCCTGAATCTCAAGTCCCCTTCAGAAAAGTTTGCCGGTTCAGTCGGCCTATATCAAGCTCGTCGTTATATTTATTTATACATATATCAATTTCTCGACAACGTTCCCCAGCAGGAAGCGGAGTATATAGTAATATAGCCTGATATCAAGTAATTTAGTTTCTCAGAGCTTATTTCCCAGGTGTGCGTGAGCAAGTTAATATCTTGTCTACTAAAAACTATAGCCTTGGGTCTAGAGTTTCTTTTTTTCTTCTTTAACCAGTTCTTGAAGATTTTTTTTTACTCGGAAATAAGAAAAGTAACAAAAAGTGAAGAATAAAATGAATCGAATTCCCTGTATTTTATCTGACAGAACAAGGACTATAATGTTCAAGTCACTTGGTGATTTGGTGTGACGAGTTTTAAGCGGCTGAAATTTCTCGAGCTTTCCTGTTTACTGAATTTTCCACTAAGTATCGCAGTTCTAGGAGGCAGATTTTCTCTCCATGGAGTTAATACCGCCCGCTTTCGAAGACAATGGGTTTTCACAGCGAACGAGAACTTTCGAAGCTCCTTCAAGTCTCCGTTAGAACTTGTTTCCCTTGCTTTAATAACAATAGAAATACAACACCCGTCTATGTATTATGAATCGCGTTACTAATGCCATAAGGTCGTAAGCGACATTATAGTTACGAACTTTTTGTCTTATTAAAAGTATAGAAGGTTCTTTAATTTTTTTTTTTCATACCATAGGCCTCAAAATTCACAAAAATGAATCAATCAAAAATTTTGAAAATTGAAAATTTCGGTTTACACAGCCTTCTGGTTCAATTTTTAAAGAAAAACTAAAACCATGAAGGTCGTATCTCCAAAAATGTTGAAAAATAACATTATCTATGGGGAATTAAGGTGATGGTTAATAAATTAGAGTATAAAGATAAGTTTTCGGAGTTATGACCTGCCGGATTTAGTTTTTCTAATTTCCACTTGAAATCAAAGCCAGGGGGTTGTTTTTTCAAAAATTGATACTTACGCTTTCAATTGATGTTTTTCTAATGAGAATAATGTAATCTTGATGAATTTCAGAGATACAAACTTCAATCGCATGAAAAAATTGATATCGATTTCAAATTTGCGAACCGTGTAATGAAATTTTATTTTCATTTTGATTATTTTTCTCTTATTCTCTTGGGTACCCGATTTCGCCCCTATATTTGGTACGTAGGATGTGGAAATAGAGGCGGATAGAAATCTGGCGAAAACAATCTCTACGGGGTGATCGAGTGAGCTGAAACGGAGCTTTTTCCTCTCGTTCACTCGTCTTCTTCTTCTTCTTCTTTTTCTTCTTCTTATTCTGCTTCTTCATCTACGTTTTTTTCTTCTTATTATTCTTTTTCCTCTTCTTTCAATTCCCCGGGCTCAAGCGATCCACAAAGCGATACACACTGCGGAACGTGCATTCTCTGATCCTAACCCTATTCTTTGGCCATCACCCCCGCTGGCTACAACATCTCGAATGACTGTTGCATTTCGGGAATCAAACAATGCGCTCGCCCTGGGCGCCTCGCACCTGTTCAAAGAATATCTCGCTGACAAGCTGATCCCTCCGGTTCTTTGCCGAGTCGAAGAAAAATAGTTAAAAAAAAAAAAAAAAAATTATACCTGATACATCTAAACGCGGCGAGCGGCAAATTTGGAACGTAAAACGGAATGAATAAGTTCAAAAATTGAGATTGATTAGGGTACAAATTAGCATATCTTTCAAAAAGGGTTGATTATACTTTCATTCGAATCATTTCATTCGACTCCCAAGTAATTCCAACAGGTTTCCCATGTCCGCTGTCGTGATTAAAAAAACGTATAAAGATTAATCGGAATTGAGAAATGTTCAAAAAGTACTAAAGGTGAAAAAAAAGGTTGTGTCTTAAAGGCCGATACGACTTCACAGATTTTTATATCGTTTTTTTATTTCTTCTTTCAGATTTGTGAACACGTAAAAGTAAAACGCGTTTGCATTTGCAAACTTTTTTTTGGTTCGTTTTCAGACGAATTATTGATACCAAATTTCCGGATCAAATGACGTGAACACGCAATTTGAATTTCTCAATGAATAACATCAAAGGGAGTCAAGATTCAAGATGAGAGAAATAAAATTAACGCCCTTACGTTGTAGAAAAAAAAAAAATTGAATTCGTTTCTTCTGGATTCTGCTTAAAAAATCGCGTTGACGTATATATATAAACCAGTTGTAATGAACGCGAGTTTTAAGGCAGAAATTGAGAAAGTCGTGTGATATAAATGGCGCTTGCGTCCCTACGGCATCGGGATCGTGAATCACAAACAATCATAGATCCTTGATTTCATGATTTCACTAAAAGCGATCATTCGATTTCCGTTAATCCATATATATGTTAATTGGCATACTGAATCGATTTGGAAGTAATTTGACTGATTGATTTCACTATATATAAGAGAAACCTTCATGCGTATACTATGGGTACACATTGAGGAAATGTGATTGCGGCTGGATAGAAATATTGGCAGAAAATTGAAAAAAATATAATGGAAGATAAGTTAAGAAAATATCGAATCGAACAGCTGACGATGAGAAAAGTTCATTGTTGTAAAGTGCAATTTATAACTGGAATCGTTGAATTATAAACTTTCAATTTGAGAGATTGAAAAAAACCTGCCTATCCTCCCAAATCGTAAAATTCATGGTATAAATATATCCAGATACGAAGATCTTAGTCGTATCGTCAAAAAAACAAGATATCGCGTGTCAAATTGCTCCGGGAGTTCGCTCTTTTAACTCGACACTTTAAGTAGCCATATCTCGTAACTCGATCGCCGAAACATACCGCGTCATCTAATAAGTACCAAAGTGTCATAGTGATGAAAATTCTCACGTTTCGTTGCATGGTTATAATTATTTACCTACATCATCATCAATTCAGACTCTTAACTTTTCCGTATTGAAATTTTGAGAAATTCAAATGGTACCCCGCGATTTTGCCCCAGTCTCTGCTTCATTATATACAAACGAAAGTTCCGAAGGATGCAAATGCAGCAGCAGGATATCCTTATGGCTTTTCGTACTTTCTAATATGTAGTCGTGGTGAAATGGTAACATCCATGTACGGCAATAATTAGCGATTAATTTTCCGATCGTAAACTTTTGCGAACAAGCCGAAGCCCAAGTTGGGGGTTGTAGTTATAGGGGTTGTGGCTAGACGGTTGCAGTTTGGAACTACTTTGTGTTCAATACACCATCGTGGACTTGAAACTGCTTATGGGTATACATAAGCGATGCGCTTGGAAACTATTCTCTGGTCGGTAGTTAGCTTTACTTAAGCGTCAATTACTTTCAATTGAGAAATAATTGCAGATATATGCGAGTTATGCACACGATCGCGAAACTACGCGCTATCCTCCTCGTCTCTGTCTCTCTCTTTTTTATATTCTATTTCTCTCTTTATCTCTCAAACTTCAAATCAGTCACATAATTACGCAAATGAAGTGATTTGAAACTTGTCCAGTTTTTGTTTGTTTGTTTTTTTTTCCAATTTTTTCATAGAAAAATTCGCCCAGGAGAAGATCAGCAAGGGCTAAGAACATTCTGAAAATTCCATACCGTTCTTTACCCACCTTACTGCCCCCAGAATGACCAATTAATTCCTAACTTCGTTTTTTCCCCCGTTAAAATTGACAACTATATGAATTTTCCCAATCAAGGTAATGGCTCTCCAGCTTTACCAGTTTTTCAGCTCTTCACGCTGTTGCGATAATGGAAAAAAGATAAAGAAACAACCAAAAAATAAAATAAAATTGTACAATAGTCTGCGAAAAATAATCCAACGCAGACGAATTTTCACTCAAATATCTGTTGAAGCTACTTGCACTGACAATTTTTAATCTATAATTTATCTATTGAGCAGAGGGTTCAAAAAAATCAATTGGTAATTTTTTTGAGACGGTATTTCCTTAATTCTGAGATTAGGTATCGTCGGTATTCGCAATGCTTCGAAAATCCTTATTTTTGCAATTTTAAAAATCGAGACAATTCCGTCTCAAAAAATGGGGAAACTTGATTCGTCCAATTTTGTCGATTCCACTCTATAGCTATACGTGAAAATCACCTATATACACACGGAGACCAAATACCAAGGATAAATTTGATTAATTAGGTTTTTGTAGCTTGTCAAAATATTCGATTAAATATAAATAATGAATGTCAAGCTCTGATCGCAATTATTCGATACACATACACCGAGTCCTGCGAAAGCGTCAGGCTTTGGATTATTCGTTCTAGGATTTTGCAGTGTGTTATAATAAAACGCAGTACGAATTCCTGGAAAACCCGGAACTCGATATGATATTCACAATTTTTGATATGATTTTATAGAAATTTTTCCCCATACCAACTGCAGTGTATCCATTGAAATTATCCGATATATCGACTGATTCGATGAAATTCTAGTGCCGGTAAATTAAAGGATAAAAAAAATTCTCAAATTTCATCACATTCGAACGATGTTACATATTATATTTACCGCATACGAGTATATATACGAATTCGCATGCGAATAGAATGAAAAAAATGTTACTCTCTTTGATTCAGGTTTTTTGGGGTAAAAAAAAAAAAAAAATCCCTCTTTTTATTTCCCACTTTTTATTTTCGCAAAGCTATCCATTATCCGCGATCGTGATCACAAGCGTCGATATAAACGGGGGTTGAGGGGGGGCTGAATGAACAAAGGGGGTTGGAATAAATTGAAGGGTGCAAAACGAGACACGTCCGCAGTAGAAAATCACTCTTTGGGTTCGACGGCAGTTAGGTACTCTAATATATATATATAGACGCATGGTGTTAAGTTAATTTTACTAATCGACCTGCGGGATTGGCTCCATGAACTTAGATCTGGACGTCTGAAGCTCTAGCTATACTTGAACAGGCTAGACTAATGACCAAAGCACGTGGTGTTTCTCGCGATCCATATTCCAAGTTGCCGCGGTACTGCTGAACGAGCTAGCTAGCCGCCTAGCCTGCCTCTCCATTGTCGGCCGCAGACAAATTTGCATAATGATACCTCATTGCTTACAAGACGGTATGGTAACTAGACCTGATGCCGAGAGACAACAACCTCATATTATAATACATGTATAGATATTATACGTATACTGTTAGTTCCTTCAAACACCTCACGAACTACATTGAGTGCTATGAAATAGCCATTCCTTATCATCAAGATGGACCTTATTACTCATTCTTACATCAGAATTAGTCAATAGAATTCATTTGAACAGAGTAAGTTATCTGGGCTCTTTGAATTATTGTCTGAAAAAATTGGAAGCGGCGTTTTCAAATAATTCTAAATTCTCGAAATTCAAAATGCTGGAGAGATCCTGGGCTTGGCATTTCGCGATATTAGTTTTAATGAAAGTTCTAAACAAGCAGGTAAATCGACTGACCACGATGGGTCAGACTTAAAACTTACCACGCAGGTCTTGCAAGTTCCCAACCATACCAAACTAACGCATCAATCTATTTCAAAATTCAGTAATTTCTAAGTTGAAGCGAATTCTATCGATGAAGATCAGAATCGTCAAAATCTGTTGATTCGTTCTCGAGATACGAATATTTGAAATTTTTTCAAATAAAAATTTCGTCGCTCGATTACTCAAAAACTGGTCGACTGATTGAATCCAAAATCTGATGAGCTCTGAGTTGCAAAAAACTGCATCGACTGAGACCAAAATCATAGAAATCCGTACGAATTATCGTTGGACATAAAATTAATCACACACAGATTTCCAAAAAAATCCTTGGAGGCGATTCTCTGGATTTCAAATCGTGGAGATCTGATGAATACTCAACTTCTCATTTTCGGGGTGATTGTAATATCTTCTCTTTTTTTTTCTGGAAGTGGGAAGTTAGAAAATCTTATACAAGTACCAATTAACTTGTCTGATCGTCCGAAGTTTCTCAATTCTGACTCACTGTAATTGGATTTGGATTTCCCACCTGTACTTCCAACGTTACAAAAAATTTCCATGGAAAAAAAACGAAGAGATTTGCGTCCACTTTACAAAATCAGATGTTTTGTTCCTCGGGAAACCGATCAACTTGTAATTTGCGAACAAACAAAGTAATAATTAGCAAATACATAAAAACAGCGAAAATGCCTGTAGCGTAAAAGATTCGTTCAAAGACTTTTTAAGAAAATGGAAATGAACGAAAAAAAGCGCGCGCGTCAAGGTATAAGAAGGGCGCATTTTCCAAGCATAAAAGTAACCGGTTTCCATCTGGGTTTAGAGAAATAAGAGTAGGAAAAATTGCGAGAAAATATCTCATTTCTTTTTTCTCGGTCCACGTCTCTCACTTTACGGCTCGATTTAAGTTCTACAAAAGTCAGAACTGGGTTGAATCGTCCGAAAAGAGAGAGAGAGAGAAAAAGAAAAAGACCCTAAAGAGTAAGAAGAAAAAGTGAATTCCTCGTCCCGGAACTGGAGCTAGAGTATCATTTTGAAAGTTTTCTTCCTATTTATCGTCGCTCAGCGATAACCATGATTGTGAAAATGACCGAGAAATAAGTGTCGGGGTACAACAGCCTCCTTCCTGTCTTCAGTGGAATGAAATTCGCAGAGAATTAGGTAAAATAGGAGCAAAAAAATCAAATAAAATAATAATAATAAAAAAAATTCAAAACAATAAAATAAACGAAAAGAAAAGCGGAAAAGCTCGTAATTTAACCAGGGTACAATAATGGTTGCCATCCATGAAGAAATAACTGTCGAAAGACTTTTCTCCAAACTTTGTACACAACCAGATGGAATTATATACATATAGAGGAATGCAAAAGCTTACGCGGAACTTTAGAGTTAGCTACGGACAGTTTGAACGAAGATCAATTCTGCTTTCCTGATGAAATGTATTTTCTTATGTCTTATACGCGATTTACTTAGTCTTAGCAAACGTATACGATGATCTTCGTGCTTCGTTAGTCTCATATATAGCATTGAACTTTTCAACTATTCGTCGATATCGCCAAATAGCAATTTCTGTAACGAGATTATACCGGAAAGTTTTTCGAAAAAAGCATCGAGGAGCTTTTCCTGACCACGCACCTCCCGTTTTGGCAATTTTCCGTTTTCGTTTTCCGCATCGTTTACTAAAACTTTAGGATTATCATTTTCTTCTATTATACGTACGACGGGGGATTTCGCAGATCTGTGTATATCGTATTTCCTTTCTGTTGTTGTTGTTTCTTCTTCCAATTCGTATGTATATACATAGTATATACGTGTGCTGTGAGCATATGGCTCAGTAGGATCAAACGAAGCATTTAATTGCACTGAAAATTGTCAGACACGACTCATGGGGCGAAACTTCGCCTTATTATAGCCCATTAAGGATTAGTCCACGGTACTGAACGAAATATACAGATACGGGACAAACCGGGGGTATTTTCCTAACCACGAAATTGTTAAAGCTCGATCCTTTCGCGTCTCGGGAGGATGAATTGAAGCTTTAAGGGGAGCAGTTATGTCGCGGTTGTAAAAATAAAACCAAAATCAATTTATTTCTTCACCAAAGTTCATTTTAATATCATTATAATCATATCACTAAAAATCAGTCGGTGCACGAATTGAGGCACACCGTAGGTCCGATTTCACTTTCTCAGGATCCGAATTGTTCGGAAGACGCGCCGTCGTAAATTAAACGAGGGAAATTGAATAAAAAAAATTATCATAGAAGATATGGCCAATTTTCCGAAAATCAAACATTTCCTTTCCACTTATTTGCAAATAACTCATGCCTAAAAATTAAATTTGCCAATTTCCCTCGTTCAATTTGTGACGGCCTGTAATCCTTGGAATTTTGGTCATAGATAAGTCGATTCGGACCTACGGTGTGCCTGAATTCGTGCAACAACCGTTTTTAAGTGAGATGATTATAATGATACAAAATGAACTTTGGTGGTGATACAAATTGATTTTGGACTATGTTTTATTTTTCTAGCCGTGACAAAATGCTAAAGGTTAAGGCTAAGGTTAAGTTCAGTTCAGTTCTGAATCCTGTACAGTAATTGTTCCTACTACATTTCGAATCAGGAACTCATTTGGAATTCATTTGCGTTCGTCTAATCTGTACAGAGGTAAAAGAAGAAATAAGGCAAAATGAGTTCTCAATAAATTGGCGAGATCTCTGGCTTGTGAATAAATCGCGCATGTCTAACGGCAGGCACAGTTTATTCGTTTCAAAAACACCCACAGGTGTTGTGAAACATTGAAAATGAAAAATAATTAGTGGGGTAAAAGCTGCAGGCACGGTATTTGGCTTTTACTCTTTGAATCTGTTTGGTTCCCGAGGGGTTCCATGAGATTTTGTAATTTTTACATTAACCGGGAAGTTTTTTTTTTTAACCGGACAGGAGAACATGGAAGACAGGATGATGTGATGAAGGGTGAACACGGCGTGTGGATATATATAACAGCTCTTATAATTTACGAGAAAATCAAAGCTCGGATGAATACCGAGAGATAATAATCTCGAGTTTAAAAAGGTGAAAAAAAATTTTTTTTTTTCTCCCCTCACGCTCTCTACCCCAGGCTCTTCTCAAACAGAATAATTCAGATGCTGAAGGGTTAATCGTGAAACGAATGCGACATGATACACTCGAGGAAATGTTTTTTTTTTTTTTTTTTTTTCATCTTTTCCATCACCCAAACCCTCCGGGGCTTCGCGTAACGTGACGTAATTATTTTCATCAACGCATCTTCATATACTTCGTTCAATCTTCACACACGTATTTATACATATTTTAGTATTTTTTTACAATTATTTCTACCCTCCCACGCTCGTTTAGGGTTCTCAGTTATACAAGTCCATATGAATTTCCATGAAAAATCCAGGACTTTGAGAAAAAAATTATTAACTTTGAATATACCGGAAAAGAAAAAGAAAAATTGGGGCGGATTGGACTTCCGAATTTTAAAAGCTGCGAAAGGTCAAAATTCCGAATTTTTCAGAGTTTTCGGAAAGATTATTTCTCTGAAAGTCTCCGGAACTAATTTGAAAATCTCCAAATGGAAAAACACCGAAGGTTCAAAATTTCGAAAGACAAAGATCCGAAAGGCTAAAACTCCAAATCTCGGAATTCGCGAGATGCGACGTCGTTTATTTGACAGCTTTTCCATGAGCTTTCTTTAAATTTGCGGATTTTTGGACTTTCTGAGTTTCAAACATTTGGATCATTGAGTTGTCTGCATTTCGCCCTTTTGGAATTTGCAACTTCTGAACTCTAATGTTTCTAGAAACTCAGAATCGCGTCTGAAATAAATTCGTGAATTTGACTGTCCGGAACTTTTGGAATCCGGAACTTCAATTCCACCCAGAAAATGATTCCCAATATTTGATTCTGACCAGAAGAAAAAGTTCCAAAAACTCAGAGAAACCAATCCGCCTTTTATGTTACACAACTTTTAAGGATAAAATTCGATCAAATTTTCATCGAACTGTATTCAACTTTCACAAAGTTGACCTTTTCAAGTCAAATTCCAGGATCAACAGGAGAAAATCCTACGATCTCTCACGAGCTTTTCTCCATATACATATATAGGCTATAATATTAATTGCCAATTCCGCAAGACTCTTGCAAACCTGTTCCCCGAAAAAAAAGACACAAACTCAATTTTCCCACATAAAATTCATCATCAATTTTCATCAACTCACCTATTTCCTGATTGGTTATTGTCGCGTGGCAGGGGCCGAGGAGCGGAAGAATAAGAAGAAGAAGTAGAAGAAGAGCGATGGTCGTTGCTGATGCGACTGGAAAAGGATGAAAGCTCGGCGTCCCGACGCCACCGGCGCCTGGACCTCTGGATCCCATGGCGAAAAAAACGTCCAAAAAGAATCGACGACGCAACACGGTAGACACTGGCTATCACTTCACCTCCACTCACGAGCTTCCGGAAGCTCAAACTCCTCCAGGAGCGAATTCTACAAAGCTCAACGACCGTAAGCACTGTTTGAACGTTTTTTTTTTTGTTTTCCCTTGTTTTTTTTTCTTCTCACAATCCGGGAACACTTCCTTAGAATTTGAGCTTCCGGGGACGATTCTTCGACGATTCGTAATCCGTCAATTAGGCCGATCGCTCGTGCGGTTCATCGCGGATTTTCCCAACCTCCGTTGGGTTGGTTGAACCAAATTCAACGATCTATCAATCCCCGAGAAAAAAGCTCAAGCTTCAAGGCCTGTGAGGCTTCCACCCGATTCAAATTTACCGCTCGTCGTTTGCCCGCGATTTATATTGTTTAGATTTAACGAGAAATAATCGATCCACGATTCAGAGTCAGACTTTATACCGATCGCTCTCGCTCATTCACACACTTAAGTCTTTGTGTCTTTTTTTTCTTTTTTCTAGTTTTTCACTTCGTAAGCTCTTCTTTTTTTCTTCAAGAACGACGATCCACGATTTTCACTCTAAAATCACAATCGTGTATATAAATAAGTATATCCGCCTTTCTATTCGTCTATTTTCACCCCCTTCTATGATCTTCGATAGATAAAAATTCGATTACTTAAAAGGGAACACCGCCAAGTGTCCCCCTCCGATTTTCTCGCAACTAGTGTATGTTGTGAAATATTGAAAACTAAGAAACACCTATTTGTTATTATTGAGGGAAAAACGGTTTAAAGGGGTGAAACCACCACGCAAAGTAAGGCATGTCAAATTTTTCTCCGTTCTCAATTTTTTTTTTTTTTCTTTCTTCACATAAGTATGGTATGGGTTTTTCATAGATTTTTATGAGAATTATAATTTTCGATTTTGATTCCTTGAAATCGTTCGATTGCTTGTAGATGAAAGTGGCAAATCATGGCCGTTGACATGCCTAACTTTGGAGGGTGGTTTTCACCCCTTCAAAACATTTTTTCGCTGATAAAAGAAAATACGTGTCTATTGGTTTTGAATTTTCTATAACAACATACATGATAGTTGCAACGAAATCGGAAGGGGGCACCTAACTGCAGATGTTCCTTGTTAGATGGATAGAGCGATAGAAAAATATCGGTACATATAAGTGTATCTAGGTCTAGATGTAGAGATTGAGGATAGAGATGCTTCTACAGCAATATTTTCCGCGAATTGAGGAAAGAAATTGCGATAACTGCTTCGCGATCTCTCTTCACGAATTCACTCGAGATTTTTGATACAGAGATTCGACTCGCCTTACAGGAGTCAGGAAATCTCGGCTATTTCTCTAGCATTTTGTAACTGAAAGAAACTACCCAAGGTATTTTCTATACAAGTCACTTTATACCGATAGATGGATTTCGTTGATTATTACCAACCCCTCTGACTGTTCAGGTCTGATAAATTTTGTCTAAAAACTGCCAAATGTTGGGGGATATTAATTAAAAATTAAAAATTAACAATTACAAAATTAACGGAATTCTGCGTTGATTTTTACTCTGAAATTTTACGAGCGAATAATTATCCCCCGAGTTTGGTAGTTCGAAAGTAATTCTAAATCGCGAGTAAGGGTCGTCGGCACAAGGGCTGACCGTAAAAAATTACATAAAATTGCGAAATTTATCCCGTACGGCGGAAGAATTTGAAAAATTTGAAAAAAAGCAAACGTAGCTTAATGTAAATTCGCTAAACTTTTTTTTTCGTACGATTAATTGTATCGCTGGAAGACATCTGATTGGATGATATGGAATACAATTAAAGGCAATCAATTATTGTTACTGTATATGATTAAGTGATAAAAAAAAAGCGAAGAAGAAAAAAATTGAAATAAGAAAAAATTGAAAAAAATTGTATTCCTAAGAAGGAAACCCACCCCCGTATTTCTAATGACTGTGAAAGGGTCGATTGTACGTAGGCGAAGACTGATGGAAATTATTTACTGCCTCGAACGAAGTCTGACAATAGAAACGCTGACGATGAGAGTGAAGATCAGACCGATTACAGACACATTTTGTTCCCCTTCTTCTATACGCCATGCCATGCCACGCCGCCGCGCCACAACCCCGAATCGACCCTTTTGGTCCCGACCCTATCCCTCCTTATTTTCTAGCCCTTATAGTCTACAGTATGTGCCGTGACTGTCCTTTCTCCATATCCTCGAGACTAATGGGGGACGGGAATTTTGCCTTGAAAATTCACTTCGGGGATATTCAATTCTACTTTTTCTTTCGATATTGTATCGTATGGACTATATTATTTATTGTCTTCTCTTCTATACGATAGACCGCGAAAAAATGAGATGGAACTTTTCACCCCGGTCACCGGAGGACCAAAAATTTTGGGAAAATGATAAGGACATTCAGGATTCAACTCCTTCCGCATCACGATTCTAATTTTGGATGGATAATTTTTGACAAACAAATTGTATCCGACTCTAAGGGGTTTGAAAAAAAGGAACTAGAGACATTTTTTGAATCGTGAAAAATAGTGTCACATATCGTGTCTGGATAATCCATTCGAATTTTTTTTTTTTTTTTCCTTTATTCGGATTAATTGAGAACTGAAATTTATTTGTATAATAGAATTTTCCGCAGAAGATGAAACCGAACGAAACGGTTGACTTTGTATTGTCAACAACGATCTATTCTGGCGATTTATTACGATGAAAAAAATACGCAAATGAAGCTCGATCCACGTGCTTTTGAACAAAATGAACCCCGATCGAATCGAACGATTGGTAGTCGAGTTATAAATTCCGGAATTCTACCCACTTTTCAGCCCTCCACCTTCTTCGTATACCACCCCCTGAATCATCGTGTGTGCAAATTGTACGAAACGCGAAAGTTCCCCATCAGTCACTTCCGAATCAAAGGGGTTGGAGGTGAAGAACCGATAAATCTCAGGAAATGCGCTACTCCGTATATTGGAATCGTTAAATCGGACAAAAAACTACTTTCGATATGAATTTTTCGTGTTTTTTTTTTTCAAGCACTTTTAATCACTCATCGAGATTAACGAATTATTGCGTAACGGGACTCGATCCTTGATTGCAAGGGATGAAAACCTGCGATGCGTTGCATCTAAAGTGCTGCAGGTAAAAAACGCAAGCGATTTCAGTCTCGACGAAGACTCAACAGCTTTTTATGAAATTGAAGTTCGAAACGTTAATGAGACAGAATTTTCGGAATAAAATTACTATTTCGTGACTCGAATGTGGTTTTTTTAATTGCTAAATTGATGTGGCGCAAGTGTGTTTTAGT
The DNA here is from genome assembly GCA_963989295.1 of Ametastegia equiseti. Lineage (NCBI taxonomy): Eukaryota > Metazoa > Arthropoda > Insecta > Hymenoptera > Tenthredinidae > Ametastegia > Ametastegia equiseti. The sequence goes on along the minus strand of OZ022390.1, from coordinate 22,616,246 downwards.
CATTTCGGAAAATCATGTATGCAGATATTTGGCTGTTTTTGAGGCATGTGAAGTTCCAAACGTTCATTTGATCGCAAGTTCCATAAAAATTTTACATTACACTTATTCAACAACTAAAAATTTGTGAATTTTCAACTCTGCAAATTACTAATCCTCGATTTTCAACAGATCCAAAATCTCTAGCTATACTTTTAGTGGATTAACCCTTCGAGTGCACGCGTCTGAAGCAAATCTCAAAGAGTCCACGGGGTCAAATTGACCCGAAGTGATTTTTCGCTTATTGTCAAAGTATCTCAAGGAATACACACTTTTTTTTTGAAAAAGATATAGATACGTTTTTCGTAGCAAACTTAATGTACTTTAAGATCGCGAAGTATAATTTTCGAAAATGAAAATTCCGGTTATCGAAAGACGTGCTTGAAGTCAAAGCTGAACTGAAGTGCAAAATGAATTCTTTCACTAAAAAATAACGGAAAAAAAAACACACGTAAAAATGTCAATTTTTAATTTTGGGGGAATAGCATTATTCCTACTCAACGTAATTCCAATTGGAATACAATTTTGGGGTCAAAATAACCCCGTGTACACCACGAGGGTTCAAGATCGTGGTGAAGCCTACACTCTTTCGAATTTTCATTCAATCGAACGTTCGGAACTTCAAGCAAATTATTTTCGAACCGTTTAAGTCACGAAATGAAAATTTTGTTTTTTCCAATCAGTTCGCAATTGCTTTAACTTTACGAACTTCAATCCCATTCAGCCTTTACGCCTTTTACAACAACGACGATGCAGAAACTGTCCTTTCATTAGCCCTCGATATTGAAATCGTCATTCGCCAATATTCCGGGTTTTGTCATTCAGCTAATGATCCCAAATGATTTCGCGTGTCTGTAGACCGAGATTCATTCGAACTGTGCAGACAACTCTGATGAATGGGAAAAACCGATACAAGTCCAAGACTTTGACGTACGACGTCGTGTCATGCGACGTGAGGCGAGGCGGTCCGCAGTCGCTAACGAAGGAAGAATAAGAAACGTATGGCTTATTACTCGGTATAGGTATATATATACATAAGTAATGCCCGGCAGTAGTAACGGCTTAAGGCTTCAGCTGGGGGGACATAATTGACCCGTCGAATAAATTTTTTCATCCATAAAAACCTATACCAACTGTATATATATTTAAGAGATAGATGAATGAATCGGCGATCAACGGGGCTCATTAATATACGGTGCAAATAAGAACGCAAGAAGAAGAAGAAGAAGAAAGCGGAGTGAATTTGGTAAAGAAGAATTTTGTCAAATGTTAGAAATGATAATTTTTTCCTTTTCTTTTTTGTTTGTCTTCTTTTTCTATTTTTTTCTTAGGTAGTTCTCGCTCATTTTCTTTTTCTATCCCATTTTTCTTCGCCCTCTTTGAGAGAAAAGAGAAAGAGAGAGAGAGAGAGAGAGAGGAGAGAACCGCTTGGTCAGAGATAATGTTCGTAATTTTGCGAAATTATATTCAAACTTTTACAGGAGAAACAGCCCATCGCGATTGCCAAACCAACCCATAGACGTATACCCACTAGCGAAAGATCTGGCCCCCCTCGGGGTTGTTTTTCCCTTAGCTATACGTATTTATGAAGGAATACTAGAATCCGCGAAAACAAGATTATTACATGGAGATGTTGAGTGTTTGGTTTGTTAGCACAGCTAAGGGTAGCTCTGAGTTAGGTTTTCTTAATTCGAAATTTGATTCAGATTGGTCGACAACGGATTTTCAAATTTGTACCAATGGGGCTATAGATTGGAGTTCCGAATTCCAAAAGTTCCAAATGGTCAGAATTCCGAATTCATTTGAGTCGCGATTGTCAGTTTCTAGAAACGTTTAGAGTTCAGCAATTGGAAATTCCGAAAGATCAAAATGTAGATGGTTTAAAGATCCGAAAGTTAAAAACTCAGGAAGTCCAAAAATCTGCAAATTTAAGAGAATTTCATGACAAGCTGTGAAATAAACTACGTTGCATCTCGCGAATTCCGAGATTCGGAATTTTTAACCTTCGGTGTTTTTCCATTCGAAGTTTTTCAAATTGGCTACTTAGTCTTTCGAGGAAATAATCTTTCTAAAAACTGTCGATAGCATAAAAATTCAGAATTTTGACCTCCCACAGCTTTTGAACTTTGGAATTTAAATCCCGCTCCACTCCAATCAATGCTAATGATTTTTCACGATCGTATGTCGCAAGTTGCGCTGCAGCGATCCCTGGAGATCAAATGAGACGAGGAATTCATTCATTCAAGAACGGGTTATTCGGTTTTCACCTCTCGATAGCCTCGGCCAATCACGATGATCACAAACCGACTCGCAATCTGCCCGAACCTCTCGAGATTTTTTTTCTATTTTTTTTTTTTTTTTCTCTCTTTTTCTCGACTTATTTTTCCCATCTTATTTTCCTCGCCAGCGGGAGAATGTCGTACACGCATCACGCGTATATGAATATGCGAACGCATCTGCAGCCAAAGGAAGGACGATAAGGAATGAAATTTCTTCGACAAAATCTAGCAACCCCTAATTCAACCCCCTCGATTTGATACGGAGGATAAAGCTCGATCCATGTGCGCCTGGACTCGATAAGAAACGGAGGGAAAAAAAAAATTCAATCTACAAACGTCCATTATTATAGGAAAACGCGGAAAAAAATCCTCTTCGATCAGGTCAATTCAAAATTACGATACTCGAAAGCTCGAAACTTCCTTCGAAATACGAGCTTTTCGTTAAATTTTCCGATCTAAAAATTTATCGATAAAAGAATCGGAATTTTGATCCTTTCTTTTTCTTTTTTTTTTTTTTTTTTTTGATCCAATTTCGACGTGATTCCCGGTTTACATTTCAAAGCGCTTTTTATTTGTTATATGGTTTTTGTACCTCGATGAAGTGGTTTTTTGGTATCTTTAATTTCGTATTGTGTTTTGTTTTTTTTTTCCAATTTTTGTTATAATTATTTAGTCATTTTTTGTTTATTTTTTCAACTGATTTCGCTATACTGACGTTCTGTCGTTCGTCGAAGGAAAACTTTACCGCAAGGGTTGAACGGGCTCGAGTTTTCCGATATACGCGGATTATACCCGGAACACGTTATGTCGTACGGGCTGCACGGCCAACACTGACGCGTTACGCCGGACGCGAGCGCGGCGCGCGCCGCTATCCAACCAGAAACGCGTCCGATCAAATGCGAGGATACTCGATCCTTGCCGAACTCACACGAATCGTACTTATTCCTTGGGGGGGATTTCGGGGGTAAAAATTTCACCGTTTCAACTTTGGATTTGATTCATTTCATTCGGAATGTATGTCGCCAAAACTTCCGCCATTCGCTTTCCAAATATATCTACTAATAATTAAATCGCCTTAAACGAATCATCCGAATTTTTTCTGTCCTCAAATATGTCAAAATTTCTTGATACAACATCCTCAAAATCACAAGGTACAACCGTATTGGGCAAAAACTTCACAATCATGAGTTGAAAATCGAGAATTTCTCTTGAAAATATAACTGCGGTCTCGTTTTTGCGAATTCGAATCGAAATTGGGATTAGGATTTGTAAAAATTGTCTAAATTTCCGCATTTCTGTTATACCTCCACTTATAGATGTTATCCTTTATTATCGCGAGACAGAACCAGATAAGGCGAAAATTTTACGGATTTATCTGAAAAGCTTAGCTGAAATTAAATGAGAAACGCGATTGCTGTTTAATTATTTCGCTTCCGGAATGCAGTTGCGAATTTTGCAGTTAGAATTTGTCAAAATTGGGTGAATTTTCGAAATTTTGTGATCTCCAAGTTTTACGTGACATCCTTCGATCGCGGAATAGAACTACACGCGGTGAATATTCGAAAAATGTATGACAAAACAAAAGAGAAAAAAAAAAAAAAAAAAAAAAAAAGTACAGTTGCTGTTTTAGCGGTTTTGAAATACAGTTAGGAGAAAAGTGTGCTGTGTAAAAACTGGGCATTCTAGCAATGATCGTGTACGCGATCGTGACCGTAGGGTAGGGTATTGTTTAATCAAGGTAGGTACAGCTGTACAGGGTGAAAACTTGACGATTTCAATGAAAATTGAACAAATGGGATTGGAAAAAACGGCAGATACAAGTTGTATGTTATGTATGTACATGGTTTCGAAACCCAGCTGCGGGAAAATTACACAACTATCACAACGCTGTAGTCAATTCCTCCACAATCGGAGTCGATCGCTGTATGAAGCAGAGATTTAACGCAATATCATGGGAAAAAATTAAATAAAAAAATAAAAATTGAATGAAACCCTTCGAGAATAAAATGCCAGTCACAATTTCTGCAATTTTTAAATTGAATGTTCTGAGAAATTTGTAATGGGAAATTCCGATTTTAGCAATCTTGTGGTGCTCAGTTGGCTCCATGCAATTCTTAGATTGTAATGAAATTGTAAGGGGTGAAAATTTTACGATTCCAAGTAGAATTGAACCAATTGTGTCGGAATGAAATAGCAGGCATAATTTCTGCGATTTTCGTATGGATTTCCTTTGACAGTTATATGCGGAGGATAATCTTGATCTCAGTAATTCTGAATTACGGTAATGATTATCCTAATTAACAACTCCAATAATCCTAAATCGTCAGAAAAGCGTATCGTCAAATGTAAATTTCCAAATTTGAGAGCAACATCAACTCGGAAAAAATCAATTGATTGTAGTAAAAGTATAGCAGGTACGATCTTCTTGATTTTGATTGTTTCGATGCTCAGAAACTATACCTACCTTAAGATTGATTTGATTATTATTAATTCTGCGATCTTTGAGGCCACGGATTGATGATCCAAATTTCAAAAGTTCCAAACGGTCAAAGTTCCGAACTAATTTCAGCCGATTTTGAGTTTCGCGGAACGTTAAAGCTCAGGATTTGAAAATCCAGAAGGGTCGTAAGGTAGACAGCTCGAGGGTCCGGAAGCTCGAAGCACAGAATTCTCAAAATCCGAAAATTCAAATGAAGCTGATGCGCTAATTTCAAGCACCAGAATTCTGACCTTCCAGATTTGGACGTAATTTTTTTTATTGTAGACTCTAAAAACCACGTTTCCAAAAAATGAGACTTGTCGTTACTAAAACCCAAAGTTTCGACCGTTTGAAACGTTTCAAATTTGGAATTGCAATTCCACCCTCAATCTTTACATACCTACCGGGTGTGTATCTTAAAAAATATGCAAGAATCTATACCTAGATACCCGATTGAAAGGGTATAATATATATTTTCGTAAGAAACGCGATTGAGTTTATTTATCAATTTTATTCATCTCAAGGATAAAGATTATACGCCTCGGGGCGTCAACTAGGATGGAGGTCATTATCCAGGTTGTGCTTTTTCCTAGGATTAGAGTAGACGCTGGATCCAGGCTGGATCCAAGCTTCAGCTGCTGCACCCGAGGATCTCTTCTTCGTTATATACCCCCACGTTTCTATAAGACTCGAGGCTCTGGGTATATACCTATCCTGCTGGATTCAAGACCCTCGCGGTAACGACATCCTACAGAGCGATAGAGATAGGTTTAAGGCATACACACGCCTATATCTATACCAATACATGTATCTATGTATGTACCTATATAGCTAGACCGCGATTGATGGGAGCCGATAGCAGGAGCCAGCTTAGCGGTGTTTCTATATCGAACTGTTTAATTAAGGAATCTTAAAAGTATCGGACGCACGTCGATATGCCTTTACGATTACAACCTGTCAAGTCCAGGTCTTTCGGACTATCAGGTAGTAGTATAGGTGCTTTTTTTCCACCGGTCATACTCACTTAGCCGTACTTCTTCATAATCTGATTTCATCGGCTTTGCAAAGTCACGATCATAATTCGAGGGCTAAGGATCAGAAGGGCGTATCCGTCAAAAATTTCATTTTTTTCTTTTCTATCGGAATCGCTTTGAAATTGATGGAAACGCGTAGATCCATTGAAATTCCCGAAATTTTTATTTTTTGTAGTGATACGCCCTTCTGGTCCCTAGCCCTTGATATATAATGTAGACTTCGGCGGGTTACGTCCTGAGGTGCGCCTTTCTGTCTGCTACGATGCTGTTGCATTTAAATGTAATTTTCTAACAGCATCGAGCTTCGTCGTTCTACTGATGCACCGGAAATATATAGAGCATTCTTTCTCACCCAACTCACTTTTCAGAAATTTTCCCGTCATTTTCCTTATCAGTTGCTTCACCACTTCAGAAAATTTCATAGATGCATTTTCTCCGATTTTTTGAGCCAGTTTTTTGAAGGTCTCACTTATTTCGAATTCGCTGTGTAATCGTTTACAAGCCATAGATCGCGAAAAGCAAGTCAAAGTACACGAAGCTCTAATTGTTTTTCTAGCGAACTTTTCTATGAATCTCTAGTTCTAATTCTAAAAATTCGATCTGTTTAAAAATTCTACAAAATTTTGAAAAAAATCTGTAGAATTCTGAGGGACCAAAATTTCAATACGCGGGTCACTGTTGTGGTTCGAGAGTGAAAAAAATAAATAAATGCACACGAATTGCAGAGATAGAGAAATTATCAACCCACAGTTTTTTCGGCAGTAACTTTGACTTCGTACACATGTACTCGATAGATTGAAGTATCGAACAACTTTCGAGATCGATTTCAGACAGAAAATGCTGGGACTTATGCAACTTGCATAGCTTCGGTTTCCTCATCTGTGAATTGTAAGTTTAGAAATCAGGCAAATTTTTGTTATTTTAGATTCTACGTAAGTTTCCCAAAATTCTGTAGAATTTTCGGGCAAACGGAAGGTGAATGACTAGACGAAATAATTTATTTCCTGAGCTTCGTTGGTCAAAAATGGCCTCTAAATCGTCAAGAAATTGATGACTGGAACTGAATCATAAGACTGACAAAAAACGAGAATTTATTTGAACTCAAACTTGCTTTCTGTGATCTACGGGGTTTCCACGATATATGAAATTGAAAAATAAGTTGCATCTCCAAAACAGCTGGCTCTAAAGAACTGGAGAAAAATACCCCCTGAGGTTTTCTCGAGTAGTACTACGAACTGGCAAATCATATGAAGAATGTCCAAGAAGCCAATGGCAAAAAGTGGCTGACTCGACAACGAATGCTCCATATATAAGAGGCAAAAAGAAGAATAAGGGAGTATCAGGAGAAGGGGCGACAGTGTCCCGTTGCGGTTTCAAATTGAAGTGCTTACAGTTTTCAGGATTCTTCCGGCAGGTATTTCCCAAAGGAAGACTTTTAGTCTAATCAATCTAGCTCGAAAAATAGGCCTACCCTCAAATAATTCAGCGGTGGATGAAAAATATACCAATCGACGCAGAAACTTGCCCAGAATAGCATATCAAAATGTTTATTCACGAAATTCCCGGGGTCATAGTTAAATTAATTAAAAACTATCAATAAATCGCGAGTCCGTGACTAAATCGCTCGGGGTTTCGTTCCAACTCATCAAAAAAGAGAAGAAAAAATAACAGCTTGTAGAGGAGATCATTCCACACAAATTCGAAGCGGGAACCCGTGTTCCACGATTAGCCGTTTTCGCGTTAAAAATTATTGAACTTTTTCTGGCCCAAACATCGCCAAACGATCAGCTGTGATCTAGCAACGCCTCCCGCTAACGTGCGCAGCCTGGTGGCAGGCGCGCGAATGCGCAGCGAATTCAAACTCACGCTACGTGCTATTCTTAATTAAATATGATTTTTATTCATTAGCAGTCCATTTTTGCTATGTATGTGTTTATTTATCATACAATTCATTGCCGTTTTCCTATATATCTGATAAAATGACGAGGTAATGAGGTTATTAGGTAAAATTACTTACTACATCGAATGAATCATTACAAAATTTGGGATATTATCAAAATTTATTAATCAAACGAATACAAAACATTGATTTTAAGTCAAATTAATGTATTCTATTGATAATGTACCAAATTTTGTAATGATTCATTCGATGTAGTAAGTATGTTTTACCTAATAACCTCATTACCTCGTCATTTTATCAGATATATAGGAAAACGGCAATGAATTGTATGATAAATAAACACATACATAGCAAAAATGGACTGCTAATGAATAAAAATCATATTTAATTAAGAATAGCACGTAGCGTGAGTTCGAATTCGCTGCGCATTCGCGCGCCTGCCACCAGGCTGCGCACGTTAGCGGGAGGCGTTGCTAGATCACAGCTGATCGTTTGGCGATGTTTGGGCCAGAAAAAGTTCAATAATTTTTAACGCGAAAACGGCTAATCGTGGAACACGGGTTCCCGCTTCGAATTTGTGTGGAATGATCTCCTCTACAAGCTGTTATTTTTTCTTCTCTTTTTTGATGAGTTGGAACGAAACCCCGAGCGATTTAGTCACGGACTCGCGATTTATTGATAGTTTTTAATTAATTTAACTATGACCCCGGTAATTTCGTGAATAAACATTTTGATATGTTATTCTGGGCAAGTTTCTGCGTCGATTGGTATATTTTTCATCCACCGCTGAATTATTTGAGGGTCAAAGTCTAGATTGATTAGACTATTTCAGACTTCTGCGGTTCTAACAAGGGTGGGTCTTTCTGATACAACCGCACAACGCTGTAGGAATTAGTTCACGAGATTATTTCGCTGGTCTTAAACTCTTCTGGCTTAATATTACGATCAGCTGCGTCACTGCGTCTTTTTGCAAATGAAAATCATCAGCTGCCGAAATTAAGTGAGTATCATTTTGGATATTCCTTGCGATTTGGCATTCATCCCCATTTGCTCCTAAAACTGCATCACTAATTTCATCCTCGAAATTTGCATAGCCAAAATAGTCGTGACGGTCAATCCTGCGATCTTCAATTAATTAATTTACCAACAATTGTTGCTCCCCCTGTACGTACATCATTTCTACACACCCTAATAGACAATAGGGTAATTATCAGCTAGGATAGTAACACGACGGGTTATTGCCCATTAACCGGGGTTTAATGATCTTCACATTGCTACGACTACAACTCGCACGGTTTTCGCTCACTGCATTATTACTTTCGGTCAAACATTTGCGCCCCAAACGGGGGGGGGGGGGGAAGGGGGGGGGGGGGGGGGGGGCGTTGGCACTGATTATTTTGTCAAATTGCGAAATCATTCGTTCTGGGCAAACGTCATGCAGGTAATTTAACTAACGCCACGTGCCAATGCCATAGAGATGAAACGATCAGTCAATTTGGACCCAAAAAAGGGTAATTTTTGTGTCATTATTCGATAAAAATATTTTCCAAATTCTCACCTACCTATTTTCATGTCAGTCAGTTTATTATGGTGGATTCCAAAGAGATAAATAGATCGTTGGATACTTCGAGGCAAGTTTATTAGACATGGGCAAAAAATGGTTGACAGGGAATTCGTCATGTGGACAAAGAGCAATCGTTGAAAATGTCCCCCCCGAAATCGAGTTGCCAAATGTTTTTGCACTCAGTGCGACGTGGTGTGATAAAGTTCGGAAATTTCTGTCTTCTCATCGCTTAACTCGAGTACATGGAGCAAAAAACGGGGGTCCTTGTAGACACCCCTGTCTACCCAACTATAGAAGGATCAATTTCCTCGTCAAAATAACACTTTTGCACGTATCATATACACACACCCTCTTCAACGCGAATGTTTCTTTTTTCCCCCAAACGGTTTTTTCCTCAATTCCAAATTCTCTCACGCGTACAAAAGACGCGAGCATAAAGTTCTCGGTCCATTCTTCTGAATTGAATAAAATTGAATCTTATATTAGACGCCGAGATCCGTATGATTCTGAATTTTTCCAGATTTTCCTAAGCCCATGTACCTACGTATTGCAAACTGGCTTGGCATTGGCAGGGTATTGGTGCCATAGCTGTCAATACTGACAGCTACCAAGTGCCAAGCTTTGCCCAAGTCAAAATCAATGTAGGGATAATTTTGGGTCTTTAACACCGGTCCAACTTATGGTACCGTCAATTGGCCCGAAATAATCCCCAGCCAGTATAAAACACCATATTGGCCCAGTGTATTCCCAGTACAGAACTGACTTCCGGCTGAGCCCCATGTACGTTCACTTGTCAGTACTAGTCATCGGCATTTGCCCAACGTTGGGCAAATAATTTCCCTGTACTGGGCCAGTTTAATTACCGAACAAAATTTGGCAGCCGGGGTAGTGCCAATTCTCTGCCATGTTGGTACATCCGGCAATACTCTGGCATTCGTACATGGGATCATGAAAATTAGAATGAACTCATTGACTGATTCAGCAGGATTAAGGACTCGAGTATAAATCGATCAAGTGAAACCAGAATTATTGTTATATTTTCTTTGATTTGGTTCAAAAAAAAATTTTTTCCCACGTGGTTCTCGAAAGAGACGTTGACGCGGTAGAGACGGGAGAAGCTGTCTTACAATTAGTTGAGTGAGAGAGGCTAATTGCAGAAAGTCGAGAATCGAGATGCCTCATTTTCATTGTTTCGTTTGAAGAAGCAAAAAGCGGGTTTAAAGTAAAGGAGCGTCACGTCACAGGTGCCTGACGCTTCCGCGCATTCGGGGGGGGGTTCCGGAGACTTGAAACGGTGCTGATGGTAGTAGGTGGGCATTCTGGCAACTGAGAATTAATTAGAAATTAATTCAATTTAGAACTGACACGAATTAATTCAAGACAGAGAAAGAGAGAGAGAGGAAGAGAGAGAGAGAGAAAAGGAGCAAGGTGGAGGATTACTCTTACCCTCACGATATACTATTTAGTCTCGCACGATTAGCTGCCGCAACTTCTCCAAGGGTAAGTCGTGGGGCCCCGTGATTTGTCAAATTCCAGTTAACGTGGGGCTTATTCAATTCTAATTAAGCGCCGTCTGATTGGCACGACTTCCCTCTCCCAGCTAAACGCTATATCGTCTCTTTGGATTATAGAACCTTCGAGCACAATTGCTCCCAGAAATATGCCACTCACAATAATTTTCGCCATCGCGACCTCCTCGATTCCGAAATTATACTCACCGCACGAGTTTCTTCCGCCAAATTTAAATTTTATCGAAGAAAGTAATAAAATAAACAGAAAAAGCACAAATATCCATGAAAGTAAGAACTGCATGATTTTCAAATTTTATGACAGTCCGGAAGTTCGTTTGCTGAAAAATGAAGTTCTAGACTTGAAATCAGTGATGCAGTCGAAGAAGTCGACTTTTTCATTTTCATTTATTCGAAAGGAAATTTTTATAAAAATTTATTTTGCATCGGCAGCAACTTTATACGAGAAAAAAAAATGTTGGATTTACAAGAGTCGAAGATAAGCGAACGTTCTTGTGAAAGTGACAGGAATTCGCTATATTTTACATAAAACCAGGTAAGGATTGTAACTTGAACAATTGAACATGTAATTCGTACCAGAGTTTCCATCATTGGTGCTAAAAATTTCGTTTGTCCCCAATGCTGTTGCTGTTTTTTTTACGTCCAACAAGAGTTTTTTTTTCCGTGTATCATACGGACGTTTTCAATTTTGACTTCTTTTCCAAGCTCGTGACTGTACGTCAAATAGTCCACCGAAGCATGACGTCTAAACTTTCAAAGAAGACAGCCTTCGATGATATTGGATTCCAATTTTGTTTTACAAATCGTTGAGTCCTCGCAGTAATGAAACAAGCAGGTAAATTGGCTGACCACGATGAATCAGCCTTAAAATTTCCCCTTCAGATCTTTCAAGTTCGCACGATTCAAAACTACTGCATCGATCTATTTCAAAATCTAGTCATTTCTAAGTTGGAGCGAATGCTATTGATGAAGATCAAAATCATTAGAATCCGTCGATTCGTTTTCGAAATATGACTACTTGAATTTTTTTTGTAAAATTTTGGTCGCTCAATTATTGAAAAACTAATCGACCAATTGAATTCAAAATCAAATCAGCTCTGGGTTACGAAGAACCGCGTCGATTGAAACCAAATTCATGGAAATCCGTCAATTCGTTCTCAACATATCGTCTGACATAAAATCGATCACACACAGATCTCCAAAAATGGTCGGAGGCTATTCTCTGAATCTGGACCAGGAAGCGTGAGAATCTGCCAAAAACTCAACTTTTAATTTTCGGAGTGATTAAAATCACTTCCTCTATTTCAAAAGCGTGAAGTTAAAAATCATCAATCAGCCTATAACGCTCGAGGTGACCCTGAAAGTGACAAAAAAGTATTTGTAAATCTATTGTTGCGTAGGTGTGTATTATAATTTCTCTTCCACACCCATTTTTTTTCCTTCGGGGGTCATTTTACTGCCAAATTCAGGTGTTCCAGGGGCGGATTTTGATCGTTTGACTTATTCATTGACAGTGTATTTATGTACCGACTGAGAATAATTGATGGGTCCTGGCGGTATATATAAGGGACGGGGTTTCAACGTCATGGGCAGGAGGAAGCCTGGCTGCGTTTGTGACTACCGATTGGCTTTTACATCTGCTCGAGTGACGCGTAATTACAAGGCTTCGCGGTTGTAATAATACGGGTGTCTACGCGGGGCCCAGGGCATTGGCTCGTCGTGAATTTCTTTCATTTTACTTGTCTCAACGAACTTGATTGGCCCCTACCTCTTTTTCTCTTTCACTCTCACTGTCAAATTTAAAACTCTGGCAGTCAGACGTAACGTGTAGGTACGTCAAGCAGGGAAAAGGAAACGAGTGTCAATTTCCCCACACCATCAAGTATTTCCCATACCCAATTCTCATCGATCATATGAAATGAAATGCGAGATGAAAAACATTCCTGCACCAAAGTAGACGATCCATTGATCAAAAAGTCTCGAAATCTCGGCCATGACACCATTTCTCAAAGAAAATAATCAAAATGGCTAAACAAATTCCTAATCCTGACGTGTTTCCGTCTTTTTGTAAGGGAAAATCCGAATGGAGACTTTGTCTAGTCTAGTGTTGATATTTTTAATATTTGAAAGACTAAACTAGACCCCACTGATAGTAGAAATTTGAAATTTGAATTTCAAAAGCAGAAATTGTTCTAAATCGTGTTAGTGCTGATCAAAACTGATAACATCGAACCCTGAGATTGGAAATTGGATATGATTGACATGACTTACCGACTATCAGCAATTTTGTCTGGTATGAACAAATTTTGATTCATTTTACTCCTACAGACGGTGGTTAAAATTTTTTTCCAGTTACAGGTGAGTGTTTTAGTGTAGGTATATAAACTGGGGAGTCATGTTCATGTAGGTAGGCAAGGCAAATATAGGGTCGGCAGCAGCTAGCAGCTCAGTTAGCTTTATTTGTTCGATTTCACCACTGCCGCTGCTCAATCACTCCAACTGCAGTTGCAGTTCACCGCGACTCATTAACATCTCTATGCATCGATGGTGCAGTTTGTGGTTTATGTAGCGTGTGATGACACGCCACGCGCTGTCTCGTACTCGTAATTACTTGTCTATTGACCGTTCAAAGAGACCCTAGTGTATACAAGAAACCAATATTACGTATACGGGTCCGACAACAGTTATTGCGATTTGCGAAACTCCACAGTCCACAGTCAGTCAATAACACACTCGATCATGATCATATGATGACGATTCGATATTGAGGATCAGCGTCACGAAAAGAGGTGGAACATTTTCGATTTCTCCCTTTCAAATAAGGGAATATCATTATTCCCCATTGTTATTATAACCACCCTGAAAATGAAAAGTTGAGTTTTTACCAGATCTCCACGTTTTCAGGGTCCACAGAATCACCTCTGACCATTTTTTGATGGACATCTGGGTGTGTGTCTGATCAATTTTATGTAAGACAATATCTTGAGAACGATTCGATGGATTCTGATGATGTTGATCTTGATCCATAGCATTCATCCCAACTTAGAAATTACTGAATTTTGAAATTGATCAATGCAGTAGTTTTGTATTGTTCGAACTCGAAAGATCTGTGCAGGAAATTTCAGGGCTGGCCCAACACAATCAACTGATTTACCTGCTCGTTGAGTAAACGTCAATCAATGCAAAAATGACTCTGTTGATTTTGTACACGCGGTTTCCGTGAAACTTTACAAGGACCAAAAGCTACTGTTCAAGATATCTATACCTGCCAGTGGTTCGATAATAACGAACCACACTCGACTGACGATGGTATAAGAAGAAAAGTGAATGATATATATTCAAAGTATATCAACTTCCTGGGGGGGTCCAAAGGCAGACAATGGACACAAGGGACTGTCTAACTTGTTTCTATGTGTATTGATCCTTTGTTGTTTGGCAGAGTCTCTGACTTCTCCCCTTCCATTAAACTATATATATATATACAAGACCATCGGGTCCAGCGGCGTCTTGGGTCAGCGAAGAAAGAATTATCGGTTTATTGCGGTGGTAGACGGAATCTGACGCCCCCCCGGCGGACGTTCCTCGTTCTTTCCAACTCCTTGTGGTCCACTAAGCCAGTGGCCAAAAAGTGTCAGAACCACCCCACGTGGTTCTATAGACAGAAAAAAATTGCATCCGTCTATCAAACGCCACTCTGTACCCTAAAGATTTCTTCAGTTCGTAATGTTTTTGTTGTTGTTGTTGGTTTTTTTTTTTTTTTTTTTTTTGTTTCTGTTTTTTGGTTCGCAGGACGCCGGGTTATAAGGGGATGAAAGTTTATTATTCCATAGTCAGGACTTTCATCTCTCGTCGATGACTCGTCGGTATATACTCGGACTGAAACAATAATAAATAGACTTTCGGCTTTCCGGAAAAAGGGGGATTTAATTATCGGCAAAGTCGCGAAGGAGCTCTTCCTCTCGCTCTGTGCACAAGATCGAATTACGACATCCATTCCTTTGTCCTTTCTGCCATTCCGCGCCCTTTTTTTTTTCTCTCTTTTATTATCCTTTTTTTTTACTTTCTTTCTTATTCTTACCTCTTTCTCTACTTAAGGAAAGTAAGAAGGGGCTCGCCTTGATCGCTTACTCAACTGTCTAGTAATTGAGGATATTGTAATAAAGAAGGAAAAATGAGGACGAAAAAAAAAAAAAATTGGAAATACGTAGAAGCAGTTGAATAAACAACCAAATATGTCCTCACCGCGGGTTACCCGTTTGGAAATTCGAAGGCCTTCATTAAGGGCTGATAACTAAACGAGACAGTTTTACGGTTTACCAGCTGACTTTCTGAAAATTTATCTTGACCATCTTTCGTCGGGATATATTTTGACTTGAAGTGAAAAAATTATAAGGACAATGAAATTCTGGATAAATTGTATATACAGAGGCTGGTCGAAGGGTCAACGATTATTATGGATCCAACAATATACCTATATAGGAACCCTTGATCGTGCAATAGCTAGAGGGCGATCTTCTCATATCCCAAGCCAATGTCTGGCGTGTCGGTTGCTGTTAGACCAGAGTAAACATATCGGTGATGATTATGGGTTACCTACGTCACCAGGTGATCATGATAATAATAATAATCGGTGGCGATACATCGTTAGCATGATAATGCATACACATATCACACGCCATGATGGTCTATTCGATGTATATTATATAGCTATATACACCAAAGATGAGAAGATCGAGTGGTGGCCTCCTTTCCAGTATCTATCTGGAGAACAATAGGATTTGGATTCTCACGAGGTGGTCCATAGGACCCTTGGCACAGATGATGACCGCTAGGAAAGAGACCGTTTCCCTAAAATTATCGATATTTATTGACCGCGGATCATCGTTAGATCCTACCCGGTGTAAACGGATTTGTAAATTGTTGGTGTTATAGGTATAACTATAGGTATGGAAAAGGCTGATCTGTAATCGAGGTTGCTCCGGATTATCGTTAGATCAAAATGTTAGGTCAAATACCTCCGGACATCCTATAATACGCTTCGTATTCGAGGACCCACCTCAAACGGATCTTTCCTCGTCATCGTCAACCGAATTCTGGCCATCTAATTCCACAGCAGGATCCTTTCGTCCTGGGATCATTCTATGATCTCTTATGTCTTTCTTTTATCATTCTTTCAATGTTGATTTTACTTATGTGTGGATCGGGAACATGTGAGATGAAAGCTGAAACGAATTGTGAAGAGATCGAGCCGAATTCGAAATGAACTTCTGATTTCGGGGTCGTCGAAATGCATCAAACGACTATATTATGGATTTTTGCCTTGAGTATTTATAATACTACTCTATGAGTATTTGGTACAAATTTTGATATTCGAAATCCAGAAAAGCTTCCATTTTTTTCCATTAGCAGTAATTTTAAGGGATTTCGAAACCTCGTTGATTATCGTAACATTTTTTAACTCCCCGCTTTTTTAAAAAAAAAGGGGTGGGTATGATAATCACCCCTAAAATGAAAAGTTGTGTGTTCACCTGATTTCTACGTTTTGAGGTCCAGAGATTCACCACCAATTTTATGTCCGATGATATCTTGAAAACAAATCAATATATTTCCATGATTTTGGTGTCAATCGATGCGTTTCTTCATAACACAGAGTTGATTAGATTTTTGATTTTATTGGTCGACGGGTTTTTGAGTAATCGAGCGGTCAAAATTGTACAAAAAAAAAAATTTCAAATGATCATATCTCGAGAACGAATCAATGAATTTTGATGATTTGCATCTTCATCGATAGCATTCGCTCCAACTTAGAAATGACTAAATTATGAAACAGATCGATGTAGTAGTTTCGTATTGTCTGAACTTGAAAAATCTTCTTGGGAAGTTTCTTGTATTCATGATATGCACTGGCTTATGTAACAGTCCATAGTTGAAATTGCAATCGACAATCTAATCCTAGTTGAAGAAAGCGTCTCACAAGGACATCAAAGGAGGTAAAATACTCTGGCTGAATACTACTGGAGCCTGGAGAACGACATGCTTCCGTTGTTTCGCGCGTATAAAAGAAAACCCACAAAATGAAGTTTCAGTGAAAAAGCACTCAGATTTTATGAATGAAAAGCACATTTTACACGGATATTTGCATCTTATACAAAACTACCAACCTGATTTCCCGTTACTCTCAACACTCAACCTGATTGTCGAAACAATCTAACCATACGTTTTCTCTCCCAGAATAATCATCTTCTCAAATTTTCGTATACTTTTTGAATGGATCAGAATCATCGAATGATCATCAAATCTCTTCCAGAACCGACGTACACCTGAAAAGTAGAGAATACTAACAACAAGTAATAAGATAGAAAAAAAACAAGACAATGATTTATGTAGTTCATTACAAAAATACTGCGATAAAGTATCGATTGCCAAATATGGGATGACCATACAATCGTTGAATGAATTCAGTTCTGCTCTTCGGGCGTGAAATATTGAATGAATAATTAACACTAGGACGAAAAAAAAGGAAAAAAAAAATATATATATGTATATATTCGAACGAGTTGAATATCAGCGGTTAGTTTCGGTGATTACAGTGTCATACCTATACCCTCGGTTCAAAGTTATCTCCGCTAAGGGAGAGTAATTTCGTTATTGGTCCCTCGGGCAAAGGGTAGTAGGCTGGATATTCTGGTAGTTGACGGTAGTGGAAGTAGGTACGTTGCTAGCCGAAGGTGCATACAGTGATGAACTCAATTTAAAAGCGATCCAGTCAATTAATTTTCCCCGCACATTGCGGTGGTCCAGCTCCATAGCAGTAGGTATGTCGAATAAATATACCTACGTCACACCCACCCACACACACACGTGCGTATGTATCCTGCAGGATGAAAACGTTACGACCTATGGGCACCCGCGTCGTATTTTATTTCGGTCACTTTTCCTATTCTGGGTGTAACAAGATTCCGACATTCACTAATTGGCTTAAATTTATGGATTTATATACTAAGTTCCCGTAGGATCTTTTCCACCCTAGCTGTTTTCTATATGGGAAATTAAAGACGTCCATGGAAACCCGCTGTGCGTCTCAAACGAAAAATTTTGGATTTTTTTTAACTGAGTCTATATGGACTCGGCTTATTTTATAATATAAGAAGTCAAGTCTCACGGTCAGCATCCCGCAGGACCGTCAAGATCCGGTTGATATATCAACGGAGCCGAAATTGACTCACCTGTTTCACAGGTTTTCGAGTTCGTCTCGGAGTTATTTTCAATGAATATGTAAACAGAGTTTTGATTTTTTTTTTTTTCTTCTTCTTCTTTCTTCATTTTTTCTGTTACTTTTCTTGAATTTTATTTTATTTTTTTATATAGCTACTTGAAACCGCTTCTGCGGCAGTATCGGTAATTGGTAGTGGGCTGCGTAATATCGGTACGCATCGGTTATCGTTGAAACGTATATATATATACATACATATATATATACGTATGCGTTATAATTCTTGAGAAAAGCGGTAAATATTGACGTTGAAAATTCTCCTAGCTTAGATATAGACGAGCTGATAAATTGACTTGGAACGATTAACTCTCCGAAGTTATAGATAACGTGGTTTCATTAGGCAAACTTCATGCGGTTAGACGTGTTCAATAACAGTCAAATAAACTTAAGAGACGTTTACTACCTGGGGAAAGATACAGTTAAACCATGAGCGTGAAATCTGTCAATCGATACATTGGGTATATCAAATTGTACCCTAACGTAGGCATCAACTTAGTTTTTCGACGAAATACGAATACGTATACTAAATAAGGATTCTCCTTAACGTTGAAGAAGAAACGATCACCAATGTGTTAACTTAATTGGCAATAAAATTTCCCGTTTTTAGTATACCTGCTGGTTAGGAATACGTAACATCGTCCCTCGTTCGGTCACCAAATCGTTTCCCAAAAATTCTTCGAAATAGATACATTATTCACCTATTTCGTCAAGGATCAGTTGATATTCGTTGGACGTAAAATTGGACAATCAAACAAACTTACCTAAGTGAAGTTCGATTGTAATTATATGAGTCGCCTCGTCCGAATAGGTCAAAATGTAGTAACGTTAGTTGCTCGGTCCACACCACAGTATTCAAAGCCTGCAGTACTAATTTTTTCCGCTTGAAGGCGCCTCGCGCATCCGGGACTCCATTACGTTTTAAAACTCATGTTCGCAACAATGGCAAATATGATTATTGACAATCCATTGTTGACTATCATATTTGACTTGGGAGGGTAGTTAGGGTGGGTTTGACCTATTCGGACGAGGCGACTCATATAATTACAATCGAACTTCACTTAGGTAAGTTTGTTTGATTGTCCAATTATATTACGTCGCCTCGTCCTCTAGGTCAAAATGTAGTTGTTCAGAGATATATGTTGCGAACAAATAGTATAGTTTTTATTTCAGGAACTTCATTTAAGGTACGTATGTGAATTTCAGTTTTTTATATAAGTCTCAACGAAGACAAACTTGGAGGTATTTGTACTTAACAATATTTGTACTCAATATTTATGCTCTGAGTTTAATAGTAGTTAATCTTTAGTATCTTAGTCTTACTGCTAATAGTAAATATTTGGTATTGCAAACAATATAATAGTACTTTGTACTCGAGATTAATATAAATAAATATATATATATATTGATATTGTAATTTTCTTTGTGTATATATAAAGTTTTTTTTTTTTTTTTTTTTTTTTTTTTTTTATTTTATACCATAGGATTCACAATTGAGTCTGCAAATTCTGCAGTTTCTATTAAGGGTAAATTATAGAAACGAGCAAAAACTCCTGACTCTTTACTCCAACCAGCTGCTTTTCTAATCGTCTCAATATTAATTCCTCCTCTGAGTGCAGCTGATGTTGATGCGTGTCTAGTGCTATGTGCTGTGAATAAGTTAGTATCCACCCCTCCCTGCTCTAGGGTCTCTTTTATCCATCGGCTAATGGTTACAACCTTCGCTGCATGATGAGGTTTCTTGTAAGTAAGAAATAATCTTTTTTCTTCTCTGGGACGGATCTTTTCTGTTACCTTTAGATAATCTTTCAGAGTTGTTGCGGTACATAATTCTGGTTTGCTTCTAAAATAGGGTATCTTCAATAGCGGTTGAGAACGATTGACGCCTGAAGTTTTTATCCTTTCCGTGATCATGATATGGATCATATTTTCAGAATGCTTAATATTATCAAGATTGATTTTGCTTATCGTTTGAACCCGTTGGCCAGTAATTAAGGCTAAGAGAGTGACTAGTTTTTTCGTCAAGTCCTTGAGTTCAATTTTTTCGTTAGGCCACCAGGATGATAAGAAGCTTAAAATGGGAGCAGGTTCCCATATGTAATCGTATTTTGGTTTTTGAGGTTTTAGGGCTGCAACTCCCTTAAAGAATCTTTTCACTTGAGCGTTGTTACCTATTTCATTTATGACTATGAGGGATAAAGCAGACCTATAACTGTTGAGTGTTCCATAAGATTTGACATTTTCGAATTCCTTAGCTAAGAATTCGATAATCTTTGTTACTGAGGCCCGAAAAGGGCATATTTCTTCTTTCTTGCAGAAAAACCACCAACGTCTTATTGGCTTCTCGTACTGTTTAATTGTTCCTGGTGATAAGGAAGCTAGTGTCATTGGCGTGGCTTCATCCGGTATTCCTTTCAATATAAATGACTTCCTGATAATCGCCCCGCTACCAGGGTAAGATCCATCGGATGGCGTTTCCTGAAAGGCGAGATTAATAAGTTCTCACTTGGTTTGAAGTAAATTGGGTCTGTGACTAGGAGGTTCATAAACATGGGAAACCAAGGCTGCGTGGGCCAGTGTGGGACCACCAGGACCCCTTCCGCTTTATCAATAATGATTTTTTGTAAAACTCTTGTTATGATTGAAAAGGGTGGAAAGGCATAAAAATAATACTCTGACCAACAAATTGTAAACGCGTCTACGGCGATCGCGTGTGGGTCTTTGTGCCAGGATATAAACAGTGAACACTTTGTGTTAATATTCGTGGCAAAGAGGTCTATGTCAAAACTACCAAACATCTCGTCTATTTCTGTAAAAGCTTTGCTATTGAGCTCCCATTCAGTATCTTCTGAGATTATGCGCGACTCAGCATCAGCCTCTATGTTTTCCTTCGATTTGATATATGAGGCGAAAATCCAAAGATTACGTAATTCACACCATTGCCAAATCTCTCGACAGAGTTCACTCAACTTTGGAAACTGGACACTGCCCATTCTGTTAATGTACGAGATCGCGGTCGTGTTGTCAATTCGTAATAATACTTCACATGACTTGAGCTCTTCAGCGAAGCACTTTAAACCATAGAAGGCAGCTTTTAACTCCAAAAAATTGATGTGCTCCTTCTTTTCTTGATCGCTCCACCAGCCGTGTGACCTATTTTGATTAGAATAGACACCCCAACCTGTTCTCGAAGCATCAGAAAAAATTTCTAGTTTGTAATTATTTTTCTTAATGGGGCTTACTGTAACTGGGACTTGTTTAATCCACCATTCGAGATCTGAATTGAGGATATCACATAGTGTCATTGTTTCATCAAAGTTTTGGTTTGACCTTTCCAATGATAAAAACTTTTCTCTCTCCATCCTTTTGGTATATAGAGGACCATATTTGACGGCTGGACATGCCGCTACCAAAATTCCTAAAAATTGGGCTAACTCTCTTATTTTACA
The DNA here is from genome assembly GCA_963989295.1 of Ametastegia equiseti. Taxonomy (NCBI): domain Eukaryota; kingdom Metazoa; phylum Arthropoda; class Insecta; order Hymenoptera; family Tenthredinidae; genus Ametastegia; species Ametastegia equiseti. The sequence goes on along the minus strand of OZ022390.1, from coordinate 22,594,706 downwards.
ATTTTTTCTGTACCTAAATTTTTCTGCTAAACCTAAAATAGTTTGTCTTTTCTTCTCTGTTAACTCAACTTGCATCTTATTCGAGTTTAGTATAAAACCAAGGAATTTACACGTTGTTGACGGCTCTAATTGGCATTTTTCAACGTTCAGAATGAATCCTAGTGACTCTAATAAGGTCCTAGTCTCTCTAACGTTTGTAATACATTCCTTATGTGATTTAGCAATCAACAGGAGATCATCTAGGTACATGACAGAAAGCAATCCTTTTGATCTTAACTTGTGCACTAACGGTTTTGTTAGCTTTGTAAATACGAATGGAGCGGTGCAAAGTCCGAAGGGCAGGCACATGAATTCGTACAAATCACCGTTAAAAAGGAATCTAAGATATTTTCTGTGACTTTTATCTATCGGCAGTAAAAAATATGCGTCTTTTAAATCCAAAGAAGCCATAAAGCAACTTTCAAACATCAAACTTGTAGCCATTTTCCGATCCTCCATTTTGAAATGTGGAGGGGTAATATATTCATTTAATTTTTTCAAATTAAGTATAAATCGTTTATCACCGTTTGGTTTGTCTATTAGAAAATAGGACGAGATGAATTGACCTTTGGACGGTTTACATTTGGAGATGGCTCCCTTGTCTAAAAGGGCTTTTATTGCTGACGAATAGTTTTTGAAATCTTGTTTGGATAATTTCGGCTCCCTTGGGGGACAAACCTGTTTGACCTTATAGGTAAAAGGGATTTGATATCCTTTTAGCCAATTCAAAATGATACGGTCTGATGTTATGCCTTTCCACTCGTGGATGTAATGTTTTAATCGGCCAGCTATAAGACCTACATTTATCGGCGTGGTTGTCGACTGGTCCTCTCGTACAACTGTCGGCTGCTCCTGTCGTATGACTGTCCGCTCCTGTCGTTGGCCCTCCCACGTTGGGTCTTCTTGTAAGTGCGTTTGGGAGGGCCCTTCCAGTTTAAATGGCCAGAGCCTTCGTTGTTTTTGAAGCGAGGTGCAGTATTGTATCTTGAGCTGTCATTCCCAGAAAAACGACGCTGACTCGTGGATGGTTTAACTAGCTCCTTGCTAGAAATTTCTACGGCTTTTATAGACTTGATTTTTTCAGTGAAATTTTCACCAAATAAGAGAGAGTCGACCGTACTTTCTGCTGCTATTGTTTTAACCAATGGATTCAGGCCCGGAGTTATGAAGAAACGTCGAGTCATTGAAAATGAATGGTGTAGATCTGTGAATATTCTACCCGCATCTCCAAGACACGAGATTAATTTTGACGTATCGATTGTTGAATCCTTATTTTTCTCGTAGCGTAAAACTTCTGTCAAGGCAGTTCCCATCGCTGTGATGCCTATACCAAGAGCATTTTGTGCTGATGCTTGGTAACCATCTTTTTTAAGCGAAACACCGTTCATTGCTGATTTTACCTCTGGATTCACCTGTGGGGCCTTTAATAGCGAACAATTTTGGCTTATTGGGTACTTTTTCAGGAGTTCCTGTTTTATTTCCTTTGATAATCCTTCTTTCAATATATTTGTCCATCGTTCGACAATCGCAGCATGGATTGGAGGTCCTGTGAGTTTATCGTCTGAATGGTTTTCCCCTAACAGATCCAGTACGGCGTCATTCAGATCTTCCGAGTTTTCTTTGTTTTGGTCTGCTGGTGACATGTGATTTTGTCGGCTGCTAATGTCTCCTTGGTGTCCCTGGTGGTCACCGTTCACACTATTTGGGGGCCTGGGACTCGGGCTTCGAGATGCCATCTGGTGGTCATATTGTGAGTCTCGGCTAGAGCATGACGCCTCTCTCGGATGACGCTCGCTACTCTCTCTGCCGGTAAGTAGGGATCGCCTTTGCGATCTTCTAGAAATATCGCTGAATGAAGCTGATTTCCTTCGACTACGATGTGACGAGCCTCGCGGGCGTCGCTCAACATCGTCTTTGTCAGAAGATTCAGTATGATCTCTATAATTCGTCTTGTTATACTTCTTTTTCTTGTGGCTTCGCTGCTGCGATGCACGCCGTGTGCTACGGGAGTGACGCCGCTTCATTTTCTTCTTTAATTCTTTGACCGCTTGCCACAACTTCGCATTTTCTTTTTCCAGAGTCCTTGATGACGATGTATCACTCTCGTGATCCGACTTTCCCGAGCCTGAGGACATTTCTTTTCACTTTTCCAACTTTTTTCTTCGCGTTGTAAATAAGTACGTGTGTAATGGACCGCACAGAAAAACGTAATGGAGTCCCGGATGCGCGAGGCGCCTTCAAGCGGAAAAAATTAGTACTGCAGGCTTTGAATACTGTGGTGTGGACCGAGCAACTAACGTTACTACATTTTGACCTAGAGGACGAGGCGACGTAATATAACTTGTAACAGAATCACGATTTAGGGAATGGCACAGTATGAGGTAATTTTTCTGAGAAAAATTTCGCGCTGAAATTTTCAGTTTCTTTTCAATTCAGAAACATCGATGAATAATAATCAGGTAGTATAGGATGAAGAGTTTGATGAAAATTTACCCGTCACAACTTCCTTCCGTAAAAAAAATGACCATGAGTCATTTTCAAATCAGTGATCTACAGATTGGCATAATTTATCCGTGGAAAGTTTTTCTATCAATCGACCGAAGTGCTTGAATAGGAAATAACCGTTTATTTTAGATTGACGTTTTCAAGTGTCAATTAATAATTGAAATAGTTGACTGCCAAGACTCTTGTTTTGTACACAGTCGAGTTCAAGACGTTAAACTGAACACTCGTGCTTTGAATAAAAATTAAAAACTCATTTTTGGTTGTTTATTTTATTTCCTACGCCCACGTTTCAATACATTCTTTATTTGTTTCTATTTCAAATGTGAGTCGGTAGTTGAGGATGTTTTTGTATTTCCATTACAATAAACTCTAGCTTGATAGTGGAAATTGGATTTTTCTCTTCAAATCATTCTTCTCGGGCTCTACAATTTTTCGGATATCACAATCGATTACCAATTTCAAAATTGTGTCAGATAAAATCGATCAATCCACAAAACCAATAAATTAAATGCTAAGTCGATTGATGGAATAATCAACTGATCGATGTGCCGTTCATATATTATACGATCAACCGATCGTTTGATGAATTATTAAACGAATTGGTCGATTATGCTCGATCACTTGATCAAACATTTGAATAATCAATGAATTGTACAATTATTCAAATGATCGTTTCAAGAATTATTCGATGGATCGTGACATAATATTGACCAATGATCAATGAATCGACTTTACTTTTGAGTTGAGTTGAAATTGTCGCTACATGTGTAAATATATTTTCTCGGTTTTTGCGACAAACTGTATAGTATTTTAGCAAGACGCGGGTAAACGCGAATGGCTTATTTCCCACGTATTTCCATGAAAGCTAGTCATTGAACTCGGTTGGCGCCTGCACGCGTCTATTTGCTTAGTGTCAAAACGTTAGCTTAAGTAAATCTTCTGAATTAACTGGTGTGGAATCGGGTGCAATATATAGGGTTATACATACGAAGTACTGCAGTTCAACGATGGAAAAGCCAGTAGTAACACTCGGTGAAAACTCTAACGTGAATGACGACGACGTCAGTTGCAAAGATGTAATTTCCACTCAGGATCTTATTCCCTTCGTCACCTTGCACTCGCGCTATACTATATACCAGCTTTTACTTATTCGAATAAAGACACCTCGTTTCGTTTGACAGTAAAAGAGAGAGAAAGAAAGAAAAAAAAAAAAAAATGAAAAAGAAGAAGAGATTCAAGGATTTTACCTAAAGTAAAAAAGCTCGAAAGGGCGATAGTCGCCTGGCTTGAAAGCTCGTAACTTTTTTTTTCTCCCTATTTCTTTTCTCCCATCCTCCCCCCCCCCCCCCTCATAGTATACTGTATAGATTTTCATTATTTATTCTGAAAAGCACCCCGCGACTTCTAATCAGAAATTCAACGGCATTGTCCGTGGTAAAGAACCCGCAGAGTGACGTCATTGATGCGTGATGAAGAAATGACGCTTTTCAGAGAAAAAAAAAAACAAGAAAAAAAAAACACTAGGCAGCTAAAGACGATGAGTAGGGTGGAGGGCTGCAGGTTATCAGGATCGATGAAAGCAAACACCTTTTTGCTTTTTTCCTGTAATAGTACGTCGATGGATCTGATCATTACGGAGATTTTTTGTTTGATTTTTTTTTTTCTCCGATTTTTCTTACTTACTTTTTGTTTATCGTTCGGTTAAAAACGATTAATTTATGCTTACCGCAAGTTTAAAGCACCGTTCAAGCTCCCGCGCGATCACTGTTACTTATACTCGTATAATAAGATATCACGTGGGTACTGAGACAAGTGTTGTAAATTAATCCAATATTCAAACCCTTTGATACGGCTCCGATTTTATTGCCGTATAAGGAGATAAGCGAGTCTTACAATCTACCGATCACCCAAGGAATCTGTGATTCTCAAGATAATTACTTAATTAAAATGCCCGAAGAACATCGGACACTGATTCGGCCATCTAAAGCCTCCGGGAGACATAAGGATTCGAACCACTGGTTTCATACGCCTATGGATGTATGTATGTATGTATGTACATATTTATATGTACCTCTTTGGATATTTACTTTTCGTTAAAATATTTATGGCCACGGTTTCCCGTAGACTAGCCGGCTTCTTGGACTTCATGCGGCTGTATAGCCGGCGGCACAAAGCGTTAAAGATTATCTTGTAAAATTCACACTGTTTATGGCGCGCTTTTAAACCGTCTTATATACAAGCCATGCCTGAGCAATAGTGATATAATAAGTATCTTCGAGGAAAAAGAATAAAAATCAAACGAAAAACTTCGGTATCTAATCTTCGAGATAAGACCGAGGAACCAAAGACTAATCGATTTCATAATTACAATTCAATTTGTAAATCTGTTAGTAGTTAAAATGGATTTTTATTTGGTTTTGACAGTCACACGGGATCAGAACGACCACATTCTGTATTTAGGCACAGACAGATAAACTCAATGATTATTGATCAGGAAAAAATGAACTAACCCGTCGATAATTATTATGTATTTATTTTTTGGTATACTTGAAAATTTAGTCGTCTAGAGTTTTTTTTCTCTTTTGTTCTTGCACAACTTGCATTATGGAACAATTTTTTTCTTGAAATTCCATATCTTGAGAGTGTCGTCCATGAATTTTGTCAAAAAATATTGAAGAATGCGACCACTGTGAATTTTTCAGCAAAAAAGGGCATTTTTTCGCATCAACACCTACTATAGCTTCCAGATTTTTTCCTCCTATTTTATTATTCGAAATCTTAAGTAACAGCGGTTTTTTCATGTTTTAGGATATTCAATGCATGATTTGTACGTAATTTTTTCCCACGAAATTGGAACGATATGGATACTGTTCGTTCGATGGCCATTTTACCCCTAGAACGGTCCTATCGTTTATTTCACCTACAAATTGCCTTGCGAGGTGCAAACGTCGATTGCCATTCTTTCTTACAGTCTGAAATAATTTTCATATGCAATTACACGTCTCGTTACGCACAAATCTCTCAATTTTTCTCACTAGAAAGAGATTTGCGTACGTCAAAGTAAATTCAATTAAAAAGTAAATTCATGAAGAAGAATTTGAACGAACGAATCTTGCGACAAAACGCGACAAAAATGACTCGACTTTGAAAATTTTTTTGAAATGCTTTGGTATCTTGGTAAAAAAATCCTAGAGTAAGGGAGGGCTGGGGTCATTTTGACCCCATATAACAATCCAGAAAGGGCTAAAAGGTGTTCAGTCACGTCCACAATATGGGTATACTATGTCAGTAAAGCGCGATACGTATAGAACGATCGTATATCAAATCCGCATCTGCGTGGGCATTAGGAGGATTTCAAGTTTGAAATACTGCTAGATTTATTGCCGGTTGATTCGGACGTGTGGCTACCACTCGAATAAACATTTTTTTTTTTTTTCTTTTTCCAAGCATATTAGTGTGCACACGATATAGTTACCTACCTACATACCTACTGCAGGTAAAAAAGAAAAAAAAAAAAAAGGACGAAGAAAAATAATGCACAACGCGTTAAGAGGCGGACGCGCGGTAGCTCGCGCAGACCAAGTTGTCGTCCTTCTGGGTAATAAAAAAAAGTTCCCAAAGGAATAATAAGACAAAGGTAGCAGGTTGGAAAAGGAAGAGAAAGAAACCGAAGAAAAAGAAACACACACAATAAGAAAAAAAAAAAAAAAAAAGGAAAATAAAACAACATTAGAAAAGAAGAGAGAAAGGGGAATAAAAAGAGAGAAGAATGCTACCTTTAAAAGAGTCTTAGGTTACAATACGTGTAGATAGTAAGATAGCGGCTCTTTTGGTCCGCGGCATACTGGCGTACACTAAGCTATATATAGGTATATAAAAATCCCTAGCCCTTGCCTTTACCCAGCCAGGGTAGAAAACCAAACTCCAAACGTCCCCCGAAGCCGGCCTGCAGGACGAAGAAAAAAAAAAAAAAAAGGGAAAAAATCAGGTAAGGCGCGAGACGAGGCGATGCAGAGGAGAAAGAAAGATGGGGATGCAAAATAAGAAAGGACGAAAGAGAAAAAGTATAAGGATGAGATGGAAAGGAAGGAAGAGAGGAGGTGCTGGACCTCGACTTCTTGTATAATGACGCTTCCTTTTCGTCCTTTTCTTTGCCTACTACTTCTGATTCTCGCACAGCTATTGGTTATCAGCTGGCTAAGATCTCGCGCGTGTAAATATCAATTTCAAGCTGAGAAGGAGTCGGAGTTAGTCTCAGGCTCTGTAGGACTTTTGCGTTATTCGAAGCTAGAGCTGGACCCATGGTGCCCACTATGGGCCTTTTATTCGAGAATTGTTCGAAACGGCTACTTTGGCGCCGGGATTTTTTTCTTTGTTATCACGGCTTCCGATCTCTCAATTATCTATATACTTGCGCAGCTTAACTCGAGACTTGATCCAAGGGTGTTAAATTTATCCCTAAACAAAGTCATTCACTTTTGTTTATAATTCATTTTTATTTTATTAGACTTATATATCTTTACACCCGCATCTCAAACCGACCACCCTAGCTGTCGCCGGTTGGGAAATTATTCTCCGTTCAAAATCGACTCGTTTCTTCTCAAAAGTTCAATCCACGTAATTGTAAGCGTCACGTTTTAATTCGCGAACATTTCATCATAAACTAGAGCATGGGAAATTCAAAAATTTGATTTTGGGTCAAGTCATTTGTCAATTGGTGAAAGAGAAATGGTCAATTTGTGCAAAAAAAAAAAAAAAAAATGGACCATATCTTCTATGAAAACTTTTAACTTCGTATCTCCATAACGGTGACATGCTGCTTACTTTAATTTCTACCCTAAGTATATACGAGCATGGGGATACCATCGTTAATTTAACGTCCATGGCGAAGGGAGCATTAATTATTGCACGGAACGATCAATCGACGACGCGCATGGCGGCGATAATTACAACCTTTGCCAATTTATACTTAATTAGTATTGAGTGCACGAGCTGATGCGTCGAAGAACAAGTTCGAAAATATCACGTAGGTATAGCTCTCAACTAAATGCAAAACATAAAGTAGCTGATGATGAAAATAGCAGGAAATTTATTGAATTGATTAAACACTGCGTTAATGTCCGAAAACCAGTCTAAAGTTTCATTATGATAAAGTTCAGTCGAGTTTCATGGAATTGGCTGAAAAAAGTCTTTTTTTTTTCAATCATCAGTATATCTCCCCATCTTTTTGATAATCAAAAATCGGTGTCGTAGAGTTTAAACACTGCCAAACGATGATTATCTAAAAAAAATGTCAAAATTATCCGGTTTGTGAAAAAAGAAAATTCTATTGCTTTGAATTACACCAAAAAGTCTACCGGAAGAATCAGATGACTAAAAATGTTGATATCTGCCACACAAGAAGGTTTTTGAAATCAACGGAAATCGTAACCGTAGCAGGACATACCTATGTCCCAAATCGCTTTACCAATACCAGATATTGCGATCGAAAATTTCCCCAAAAATTTTTCCAAATAGTTTTCACAGGATCAGAACATGTTGTCTCATGAATTGACCTGACCAATGAATTCGTCATTTGAATACGATTGTTGGAACAGGTGACCCTGGTAATGACTAAAACCTATCTGTCACTGTATAAAAATTGGAATCACACCTGCAGAAAGTTGACGCCAATCACAAAAATGGATATAATTCAAAATCAAGGAAAATGAGTTTCTTTGACTTACCATGAGAAAAATGTCCTCACGATAATTCAGAATTCGACTCTTCATGGTCACCAAATAGACTGAATCCTCTAGTTCGCGTTAAGGTATACGAAAGGGTGAATTTTATGGAAATCCATAACCAGAAAGGTGTATAATAAGTTTGTATACAGCTACTTAAAGCAAACATAAAAAAGAAAAAAGAAAAAAAAAGGTCAGTTCAACGGGGGTCTAAAGTGACCCGTGACTTTTGATTTATTTAAGGGTTAAACCTATCTCGAATGCTTTGACTAGACTGGTTACTCAGACGTAAACATGAGGGGAAATTATCTCAAGTGGCTCGCTCCTCTCTCAGCGTAGTCCTTTGCATGGGGTGGGGGGAAATTCACGATGCTAGTCGAGCCTCTGAAAGTAGTGACTGGGAGGGAGGTATACATACAGCATAGCGTCGGAATCCTTGGATCTTTAGATCCTTAGATCCTTCGAGTCCTCCCAGAAGTCGTATCCCGAGTCTAGTCATCGTCGTCGTCGTCGTCGTCGTCGTTGCTTCGTTCTTGGAAGTAAAATAAATAATTCTGTAACATCGACCTTATTTTATGGCGTTTCGAAAATTTTCTCGTAAAAACTCCCCTGGCTGAGAAAGTCCTGGGATGATACCCTCGGGAACCGTCAAGGCGTCTTCCTCTCGAACCTCGAACGGAGGTATCAACGCAGCTGGATCTTCTATACGCACATGATTCGCCCTTTTTTTTTTTATGAAATAGAGAAATAGAAGTGAGGATGTGAGGATGCGAAGAGATGGACCAAAAGCAGGTAGATAAAACCGAGTAGAGCAAGAACCGAGACGAATTAGTTTAAACTCCATTCGCATCATATATATATATATGTATATGACCACGAAGAAAATTAACGCAAATGATAAACTGGCAGCAAGAGACCGTGATTAAAGTAAAAGAGCCCCAAGGGCCGGGCCAAATTGCCGCTTGATTATTTATTCCTTTTTAAATTACCCCGTGGTCAGGCGTACATGTATATATACCTGGAACGTTACTCAAAATTGCACTCGCCAATCACATTCATCAGTCCAATGTGATGGCAGCTCGGGGGTTTAATTCCGAAATTCCCGAACAGCAAGAGCCAAAGAGTTTCCCATTGAAACGGAATGCGACAATATTGGTTAGGAATTACTATAAAGGGTCGTTGGATTTTTTTCTTTTTTTTCTTTACCTCAATCGTTCCTGTACATACCATTTTCTTGATTTTTATTTTCCAGACGATTTTTACTATCCCCCCTCAGACGTTTTAATGCGTCTGGAAGCAAATTGGAAGCCAAATGAGGCGATCAACTGTCGACGAGTCGTAATTTTCACTTGAAAAAATATCATGCCTTTTTGTTAACCTTTGGCTAAGCGGTTGTATACTTTTTTTTTTATTTTTTTTTGGTCCATTTTTGTTTTTCTTTTCGCTCTTCATCCTTTTCGTTCGTATTAGAGGTTTAGGAAACGGCGGTCAAGGGATGTTCATTGTTCGATGTAATCCCTTCCAACGAGAATGCCTTACTTAATGGGGATTTCGTGCTGGTGGACAGGTGAATAAGGACGTAGTTCTGAAGGGCGGTTAATTCTACTATTTTTTTTATTTTTTTTTTATATTAAAATTAGCCCGGTTATACCGTTTCCCTAATTACTTGCTAGTTCAACTACTCAGACCTCGGTACACTGATGTAATTTACTGTAATTAAAGCAATTGCTCAGACTGTTAATTTATTTCACGTTCTAGACTGCAGAGTCCTCGAGTAAACCTTTTGTCGTTGCACCTGGATAGAAACAAAATTGTTGAAAATGTATGAATTGTACTATATAGGGTAGAAGACGCCGGGCTAACGTGAATCAAAATTACACCAATGAGCTTGGAAGTCGTATACAATTTCATTTTTAAATTCCAGCTTTTGAAAATGAAGGAATTTATTATAATCTCTTCGTGAATAAAAGTTGTGCTATTTTCAGATCTCCATGTTTTCAGGTCCAGAGAATCAACTCCGACCATTTTTGGATGTCTCTGTGTGTGATGCATTTTATATCCGACGATATTTTGAAAACGAATCGACGGATTTCGATTATTTTGGTTTGCAACTCAGAGCTGATTAAATTTTGGATTCATTCTGTCGAGAAGTTTTTAAGTAATTAAGCGAATAAAATTTGACCGAAACAATTTCAAATAGTCATATCTTGAGAATGAATCAAGGGATTTCGATGACTCTGATCTTCATCGATAGCATTTGCTCTAACTTAGGAATGACTGAATTTTGAAATTGATTGATGCAGTAGTTTTGCATACTCCGAACTTGAAAGATCCGATCGTAGTCAGCTGATTAACCTGCTTGATTATCATTCTATTCCTGAAGGTTGTCCTCGTTTCATGGAAGTTCAGGTAGCTATAGGGCATTTGCGAAAAACAGAAGATTTCAGAATTGATGGAAGGGAAATTTGCCGGGCATAACAATATTCTGGTAAGAAAGCTGCTACAGGAAAAGAGATCTGTGCAGAGAAGAGAGAAATGATAAATAATATTATTATATAAGTAGCAACAACTCACAATCAGCTTGAAGTGGACGACGAGAGGAAAATATATAACTCTCGCAGAGAACAGAAGAAACAGCTAATGCAAGTTGGAGGTATAGGTAGATGGTAGCTATACCTATACGCGTACAGAGCTGCTACGGTATAATTAACTTGGCTGGTTCAATTCAGATATGAATAAAATGAATAACTCTTATATAATACATACATACGTACATACATATAATAAATACGTATTCAGGAGTAGATGGGAATTATTTTCAAAGTATTATTTTCGTACGTCGAAAAATATAATTCCAACAAATTGCACGATGTATAACGCGAGCTTGCCGGATACCTGCACCGCAATTTGTATATAAAATTCAATCGCATTTGTGGAGAATAGAATCAAGTCGAACGAGGAAGTCTTCAGATTGTGAGAAATTTCTACTCAATTTGTGTCTGTTCGTACCTTTCAATTCCTTTATTCATCGGATAGAAAGATATTCTACCTGTCTACTTATTCCCATATATGTATAGGGGAGTCTGTGGTGAAATTTCGCAGTCAAAAAATTTACTACAAATAAAACCGATGCAACAAATTGTTCTACGATCGATGTCAACTTCATATTACGTGCCGATATAAGGTACAACTGCTTAGAAAATCAATACGAGTATTTTTTCCAAAGATTTTACCTGTTTGTGAAATTTTTTATCGTTTTAGATTTTTTTTTTTTTTTTAATTTTCTCAAGTGATTCCGAAATATTTGGAATCGTTTGAGATCGATCGAAGTTGTGTGAAATCATGAAAAGCTTTCAGAAGTTCTCTGAAATTTTTAGAAATTGTATCAAAATTTAAAAAATCGCCTGACATCGTGCAAAACGATTTAAAATCCTTGAAATAATTTGAGATCGTTGAAAAAAATCGTCAAATCGTTTGATATATTTTCAAAATCGTTTGGAATCTTAGCGAATTTTTTAAATAACTTTACATCATGTTAAATGATTCGAATCTCTTGGAAAATTGCAAACTAATTCGAAGACTTTGACATTTTTTTGGAATCATTTGTTCAATCGTTGACTTGTTTCGTTTTTTGTTTAAAATATGTTATTTTGTCCAATCTCTCGGTATTGGATCCAGGGTATAATTTCCATTTGCCAACTAATCAGTCATTGTTTTTGTCATGTACTCGCCGCGTCACGTGATCTAATAAATTTTTCATCCGATTCCTAATTCCCCCATCGCTCTTGGTTTGTCCTCTTCCGTCTTTGGCAAATTCGATTACCTCCGTTTTTTTCCTCCCTTAGTCTCTACCCCCCATGATAGTCCTGGGGGTGTAGGTATATTAATTCGTATATATGTGGCTTTCCCAATCTCATCAACATCAAAAACCACCATATTTGTACCCCGCCGAACTGCCCTATAGTCAAACACACTGGCCTATATACGTAATTTGATTTATTCTCATTCTTATATACTTGCGGTCCTCGGTTTCTTCCCACCAAACGCCATGTCCCTGAAAGTAGAATAAGAAGAAAAAAATAAAAATAAATAAATAAAAAATTGAATAAAACGACAAAACAAGTAAGAGGGAAAACAAAGACCAAGAAGCATCGCTTTATCTGCATCTTGGTGGGTCTTCTCGTACTTGCTGCTGTCTTTCATGCGCAGGTGTCCCGCTGTGTTCAAGTTCCATGTGAGATCTAAGAGCTCCAGGGTCTTGCGTCCCTTCGTAGGATGCAGCAGGTATTTTTGTTCCTGAAGATTAACGAGAAAAACAGGTAAGTCTACAGCTTCGTTACAATTGAAGTAAAAATCCAAGTGAGGCAGGATTGAAGTTCCGGATTCCAAAATAGTTCCGAATGGTAAAAATACACAATTTATTTCAGAGACGATTCTGAGTTTTTAGAAACGTTTAGAGTTCAAAAGTTGGAAATTTCGAAAGGTCGAAATGAAGACAGCTCAAAGATCCGAAAGTTCAAAATTCATTGTGAGTCAGTAGTAGAAAAATTCTGAAAGAATTTTGACTTTCCGCAGCTTTTGAAATTCGGAATTTCAATCTCGTCTAATCACACTGCAGATTGTGAATCGTTTGGTTTCTTATTCAAACGAAATTATGTCATAGCGTATGATATAAACGCCGAGGAAAATCGGACGATAATAGATGATAAGAAAAAAAGAAAAAAAATGAGAGAGCAAAAAATCTTCCCGGAACAAAAACCAGGAAAGAAATTTTGTTATACATGTGAAATAGAAAGAGGAGAGGTATTTTCGTAGCTAGGGGTAGCTTAGCGAGGATTTAGAACCCGAGTTGTAAATTATTCGTTGAACATTGAAATATGCACAAAGTGGTGTTATTTACCGTGTCGCCCTCGTAGCTCGACGTATTTTAGGGCGTACAGCCAGCCAGGCAGCCATCCAGCCAGCTAGTCCGCTGGCCCGTGGAAGGGAGGCGTTAACGGCCACTAACGCTAGTTTTGGCACTACTTTCGCGCGGTATTTTATCCTCACCTATAGCCTAGCTCTGTATGGAGAAAAAACAAAAGCTCTGGGGTTCAGAGCGAAAAAGGGGAAAGAAATAGAAAAAGAAATATCCGCCGGAATTTCACCCTGTATAGGTATGTATGGACATAACGAATGAGGAGAAGAACTTTCTTCTGAAAAATTACAAATTCTAAAACTCACAAATTCCAAAACGTATACAACGGAGTTGACTTTCTCATAAGGGTTCAAAAAATCAATCCTTAATCATTGAATTTGATAATTTCATCTTTAACAATTGCAACCTGAACTATTAAGATTTATTTATTAATTATCTACCCCTGGCAATTGGATATTCACTTGAGAAAATTAATGAGAAATCAGTAAGAAATGACGGAGAAATTATAACTGGCAGTCTATCGAAAATCCTAATTGCAAAAGATCATTTTGAAACATAATAAATAAACGAGAATCTGAACTAAACAGATGATTTCTGATGAAAAATCAACTCGTATTCGTAGATAAATTAAATTCGTATTGGATTTGTTGAACTTTGTTTGATTACCAGTTCAAAGGAATGAAAGAAAAAATGTTTTGATATTATATTGAACAATTTCCTACAGCGATTACCATACGGACTTCGAGAAAGAATCTTCGATTAAATGAGACTATGCCTGAACTTTGTTGTAATTCCCACTAATTTCCTTGCACATTAATTTATCAATGATCAATCAATAAAATTTACTCTTTGCTATTTCTTCAAAATTCAAGAGATTTTCGAATGACCTGCAGCTCTTCGCCTCCTTGCGAAACAAATATATACAGTATGTATTTTGTTTCACTATCCGAGTTTATTTTTCATTTTTTGCTGATCCATTCGTAATTATAATCATCGAAGATTTTTCTGCATTAGTTTTCTGAATAATAAGATATAATATCAGCTTCGAATTGATCTCTACAAACAATATTACATAGTTATAATTTTTCTGCCTCACAGACTACGAACATTATAATTGCAGCTCTCGCAATAGATATATTACAATGATTGAATCATTTCTGTCAGTTTGGCTACAGAATATCACTATAGATTTCTGCTCCAAAATTCATCAGTATAAAAGGGAGGCTGTAGAACAAGTAGCTCAAATCCCACATTCTAACTATTGGAACAAAGCGAAGCAACGATATCAATATCAAAATGTCATTACATGCAATCGAATCACATGACGCGGATATTCTTTAATCGAAATAATTACTCCGATATTTATACATATTTACGCAGACATACGTGTTTACATCTAGACAGCATTTCTTCCGAAATGTCAAAATCCCATTCGAACGGCATACATATATAATATACATATATACATATATCATATGAGTGTAATGCAATATACCTTGATAGATATTTCGTTATTATAGTAATTGGCCGGCTGCTATGTCATGATGTTGGTTGAAAACCGACGTCAAAGCTCTACGGACGACATGACGTCCGCATCATATTTAGACGCCTTTGATGTGCACCTGAATTATCAGGTGCAACGACTCGATATATATCGGTAGTCGCAGGGTGAAAACCAACAACGATATCACGGCTCCGTTACAAAACAAAAAAAAAAAAGAAAAAAAAAAAGCTATAGATGGAAAAATCTGAATAATACCAGAAAACGAGATATGGAAACTGCGATCAATTGGCAAAGGTTAGTTTTATTGACATACCTACCTATATACGTTTTTCTCAAGTCCTGCAGTCAGTGAATGGCTGTCAATTAGGTACATACACCGTTGAACCTGCGATTACAATTTACATTTACCTACTGATTATATACGGGTAATTGCATATTACATGCAGTAGCGTCTGTCGCTTGATTCCAGAAGTTTTTCAAGTCTGAGGTGTGCATTTATATATTTATACCTACAGGGAATCGAAGGTGAAATGATAAAGTATATAGGAACCGCGTGACGGCTGGGTAATCATAAGTAATTAGCGACTCGAATGAATTTTTCGTACATTTTTTTTTTTATTGTTGGTATGAATTATGCGTGCAAAATTTTGTTGGCAAACATTATATTATACACAGGTGAAGTGAAGATTATTGCAATTTTGTGGTCGACGGAAGATAACGAGCCTTGCAACCCCCCTCTCATTTTCGCACCCGTCGAATACACGCGGATTTACCGACACGTTCGTGTGTGCCGACGACCTAACCTACTAGGCAGAATGTGTCTTCTGGTTAATATGTAATATTGTGACCGCCTGCGGGGACGACCTGGCTATATATGTATATACGCAGAGAAATCATTACCACACATATTATAGATGAAAGGGTGTTAGTGAGACGAGTCTGTGTACCAGAAACCCCGTAAATTTGGATATCGGTAGAACTGCAGTAGCGTAGCCAATTGGGTTGTCGAGTGGGAAAAAATCCCTCGGCAGGTGAATTGACGAGGAAATAACAAAAAAAAAAAACAATTTTTTGTTGTTGAAAAGTTCAAATTGCAGATCGCGAAAAATTGTGCCCTCTTACAATTAGATCAGCAGACTCTGACGTTCTGTGTACAGTGAGTCAGATTCAACAGAAACTCGGGGGCAAAATCAGCCACTCAAAAGTCCCGACTGATGGGGAATTTTTGACAGTCATTTGAAATTGTAGACCGACGATGAAACTGTAGAGAAAACTTTTAATTACCTATGCGAAAACCAAATCGGTGCGAAGATGATGAAGCTTTTCCTTAGTTGCAATGGGCTGCATTGGTCTACAGTTTGATTAGTATTTGGTATTAGGCCATGAGTCGAAATTCAACGTCATTTTGAGTTTGAAAAATGTCAAAAATAGTCATTTTTAGGCATATTTGTTCATCATTTTTTTCTTTCCCTTCTCTCTTTTGAAAGTACAGACTTTTCAAATTTTCTGCTTTTTCGCTGTCTTCACTTTCTATCTACTTCCTCGTTATCTCGAATTACTAATTGATCATTACCGTTGGAATCAGCAAATAATTTACGAAAAGTTGCTATTCCTACGTTTCGGATTTTTTCTATAATTTTTTTTCACTATAATTGACATGGCTTATCATCTACGTAAAAATCGAAAAATATAAGAATTCAAGATCTGACTCGGCACGTTTGAAAAAATTTAAAACATTGGTCTATTGGTTTTTCACAAAATTATAATCAGATTTGAACTAAATGCCTGCCCAACTACGGAATACAGCATTATTTTCCATTGCGTTTACCGTTTTGGTGCAGATGAAAAAATTTCGACAAAGTTTCCTGATTGGGATTGAATTTCAGATTAATACATGATATACACCATAGATGGATTCTGTCATAAATTCTGTCATTTCAGAAAATCGCTAGAGCAGATTTGAAAAAACTGTACAACGAACTAACGTCTGAACCCTCTTGTTAGTATTTAGAAAGATTTTTTGGCGACTGTATGAAATAAATTTGAATAGTCAATTAGGGGATTAGATAGTTTCTCACTTCGTGTCGATAGCTACGTCATTGCCTAGATGTATATAACGTGCTAATGTGCGCAAAATGTTGGCGGTTGTAGGTATATACACCTACATACAGTTTCTTGCCTAACGTACGTTATACCAACGTTTTGCGCGACATTTACCATATATGCTGGAAAATTTGTGGTTCAAACATCGCCGCAGACGGGGTTATTTAGCCTGTGCTGTAATTTGAAATCAGGAAGAGAATTTCGCCAAATTTTGGAATTTCGTTTCGATAAGCCCATATTTGAAAATCGATACAAATGGCTTCTCGCTTATTTCTACCGATTAGAAGAAACGAACGACGAGAATATTCTTCCCTGAATGAATAAATATAATATATCCAAATAGTTCCACCTCGCTTGATCCTGTCGTTAAATTTTACGTATACCAACCTGCCTATCGTATTTAAGCTTCAGGTTTATATCGCACGTATAGATAGTTATGATAATTTTATTATAGTGCTTGAAAACGGGCGCGAACAGAGATAGCTGGTGCTAGAGTGAGCGCAGGAATAATCTAATCACCTTAATATTCAGTGGCAGATTAAAATTTCAACAATTTATTGGAAAATTGATGAAAGTTATAAAATCGAATGCCAGGATCTTAATAATTCTTCATTTTACGAGAATTATTTCCCGTCTAAAACTCGCTTGGGTGAATTTTTTTCTCACAAATATTTTTATTTTATACAAAGCTAGAAAATAGAAGAAGTTATATATATATACAATATATGTATATTCGCTACTGTGGCATTACAGGGTATGTATAGAGATGAGGAAAAGGGGTGGTGTGGGGATTCTTCCGGAGAGACCATGAATTTCTACCTCGTTACTTCTCGAAATCCCATCAGCCGCAAGTATTCGAGCGTAAGGTCTTCTCTCGGCTAACAGCTGCTCTCTGTGGATGGAATTGAAAAATATCCACCAATATTTTCGACCCGAAAGCTTTTCCTTTTTCCACCCTCGCACAATCAGCATCACGGTCCTATATATACCTGACTATCTATATATCTGCAAGAGATTGGTCCTCGCTCTTGCGCACGAAAAATATATAAAAAATAAAGTAAAAATGAAATGAGAAGAAAATGAGAGAAAAAATGAAATGGAATAAAGTAAATGACAAATATCGAAGAAGATATAGTTGACCCTCTACTCGTTCCTGTCCCCCGTTCAGACGATTCTTTTTCAATCGAAAATGCCATCGATATCACTGAGAAATTTTTTTTATTGAATCTATCATTTCGGGATTTCTTTGATTCAATGAAATCAGCGACATTCGACTAATTTTTATTGAAATTTAAATGAAATTGACTACTTCCTTAACCGATATAGGCCTTGAAAGATCATCATCATGATCATCATCATCATCACCAAATGTGATTCAATCCCAATAAACTTTGTATTTCTACAGAGAATCAACGAATTCATTTGAATTACAAACATTCTTGTTTATTGGATAAACCAGTGCCACTGTTTGTCCCGTAGCAACGAAATATTCCATCAAATATATTTATTCCAACTAAATATTCAAATAGGCATATGGAACGGTTTTGGAATTGATAAATTTTTGTTTCTCCAATAAAATCAGTAAACTAAACATTCGCAGAAAAAATATTCCCTTGCTATAACAGGACAAACCCACTGGTTTATCAAATTTTCGATGGTACTATGAAAGAACGTGCAATCTCGATCAGGGACGATATCGTCATTGATACGACACTGGAATTTGGGGTGCCCGAAGTATTCAAAGCACTCATTTTCGATAGATTAATTAATTGTGTCAATTATTTTCTCATTTATTTGGTTTCTTTGATACAGAAACAGAAGATTTGAGACCAGTTTAAACGAACCAAAATTTTGATTGTTCAAACTTATCTTGAATTTTCCGTTTCTGTTGTACATAGAAGTTGCATAAATGAAAAAATATGTAATTCGTACAATCAAATAATCCATTAGAAAACAGTGATTTGTATACTCCCGGCACCCCAAATTTCAGTGCCGTATCAATGAAAATATCGTCTTTGATCAAGATTGCAATTTCTTCTTCCACAATTTGTGAGAGGAGGTTCTCCTAGTCAAAATGACCTAGATTGTTTTTTAATCCAAATAAACCATTCGTCATTCTTTACTTGTAACATCAAGTTTATTAGGGTTGATTGATATGTAACCAAAAGTGGCTGATGTTTCATTGAATCGAAAAAATCCGAATATTATAGATTCAAAACAAAAAAAAAAATTTCTTGTCTCAGCGACGCATGAATGGAAAAAACTTTCAAGTACCTAGTATGTTGAGTAATCCGCGTTTCGGTGTTTCACGAATATATTTCGGATTTTGACAACAGATTCAATTAGCCCGGGCCGAGCCGGAGGGCAATGATTTCAGGAATGCGTAAAAGGACGCGTATCTGACGCGGTGGAATACATAACGCGATAAATATCTTCAGGTAAAACGTGAGAAGATATAATAACGAGCTGACGGTAGGTAAAGTGGTCTATATGAATAGGATCGCGGTAAGAAATTTTTCTTCCATATTCAAAGTGAATCCAATATAATAATTCGTTCAATTTTTGCTAACAAAATATCAAGGTGTTCCCGCTTACCTCACTGCAGCTACAATTATTATTCTTTCACATAATATGCCCCGTGTGTGAAAACCTACTCACGCAACGGGGCAGAAAAAGCGACGATTCGACTTTTGAATGAGAGGACAAACGGGAAAGAGTAACGAAAAGAGGGAGGAGAAGAAGAAGAGGCGGGAAAAGGTAGCCAAAGGGCCCCGAGGGCTCAGCAGTGCGTCTCCTGACTTAAAATCAGGTTCGGGTCCGTCTTCCTCGTCCTTTTCCCGCGTGCCTCCTGCCTCCTGGCCCTTCAGCATCCGCGCTTCTTTCTCATCTTCTTCACCGTAAAACCTGGAGCCCAGGTTTCTCCCCCCCCCCCCCCCCCTTCAGCTCCGGGCTGCTTTTACGCTCTGACGTTCTCTTATTTGAATCATTATAACACTACATCGACTTCAACCTTGTTCTCGTTAAGACCCAATTATTTTGGTTTTCTTTCAGAATCGTTTATACGATATATATACATATAAAGACCCTTTCGACCGACGGTTTAACCGACAGCCGGACTGGACCTATGGGTAGGTAGGTACCTTATTTCTTCGAGTAACTCGATTGAACTTGCCATCTGACGTAATTTGTGTTCACCCTATAAATATACTTGTAAAGGGCGTTGCGTGGAAAAACGAAAAAATAAAAAAAAAAGGAAAAAACAATCTCAATATGTATAAAGAAAGTTGGAAATTTGAATTATGAGAGTTGGGTGTGGCGCGATGAAGTCCTTATAAAGATAACGCTTATATGAAAATAATGATGAAAATAATTCCATAGACTTGTCTACGAACCTTCAGAGAAATTGAGACCTACGCTTAATGTACAGTTCTTTTTTTTTTATGAGAAATTGTGCATTTTTTTTTTTCTAGTTTTATAGACGAGAAATATACGACTTAGCTTGTGAAGAAATAGTCCAAAAGTCCATTTTTTTTTTTTTTCTGGTAGGGAAAACTATATGGGATGGTTACTGTTATTTTCCTGAAAATATTATAGACTTTTCGTAACGTTTTGTACAAAGTTGAAGTTAATTGTTCATGAAGATCGGGTTGTCGTTATATGGAAGAAAAACGAATGAATATCAAAAAAAGCAGAAATTTTTTCACGCATTTTGAGAATTTTTATTTCTCTTCTTTTGCGTTGCCTTGTGGAAATGATTCGCAGGAATTAAAATTTCCAGGAATATCTAATGATTGAATAATGGACGTTGACGACTAAAACTATACCAGCAAAAAAAAAAAAAAAACATTAAAATTCTGAAAGGGCTTAGGAATTTGCAACTATTTCCACAGGTAAAAAAAGAATTACAGCAAGTTGAGATTTCTTTCGAAATGTGTATAAAAATCTTGCGAGTAGCAAACATCGTCACAAAGGCATATACGCATGTATAGAAGATTCTGGAAGCATATTTCTGTCACTTTTTATTCAAAAATTGGTATAACTATGTAATTGATTATCGATGAGTAAAATATATATGTATTTTAGGGTACACCCCATCCTGCCTCACTCACCTTTTGGTACAGAGCTCGTTGGAAGGATTTTATACCTACGACTCATCATTTTGGCAGTCCGTATTGGGAAGTAAATGCAAAAAATGAAACTAATACTTCCGACTATATCGAACAAAAAATGTTTCCCATATTTCTTTCCTATATCAGAAAACCCCCATTAGACATGGGTATAACCAGTAGATAATGACTAATAGATATCTCCTCATGTCTGTCTAGTGAGTTCATGAATTTCGATGTTACATACCATACATACATTCGAATCGCGATATTCGAGGTAAAGCAATCGGGCCTCAGAGGCGCCAGTTATAGGTATACATAAACGTAAAAAATAACGACTGACGAAGGATTCGAAAAGAGAAACTTAACGTAGATAGTTAGAATCCGCCACCTATTCACCCATACATTTTTCTGTGTAAATGTCCCCTTGTACCTTTACACGTGTATTTATACAATATATGTAGACACGTATACTGAATAGCAAAGGACGAGACAAGAGGAGACAAAGACGTTACACGGGTTAGGCGGAGGCTCCACATCCTGGTTATACCTACCCGGAACATCGATGCTGACGCGGCCCGATCAAACGTCGATCTTTCATCGCGCCGGGCAGAACACGCCCGATTAATGTCCTGGGTATCACCGCAGGAATCCTCCGCAACGACCACCCGACCCTATACCGATCGCGATATGCATATCCTTACACATGGGGAGCCAGGAGACATAGTCGAGTCGACATAGACTAAAAATATTCCCATGAAATTGAACTAATAATCTTATGACGTCATCTACGATTCATGTACTGATTAAATCACACTTTGATATTAGTGGGTGGGGGTGGAAATATCGAAAAAATAAAGTTTCGATCGGCCAGAAGTACTCACTGTAAAAGATTCGCGGCGTGGACTATGATAGAATGCTATTTGGTGACAATTTAACACTATTTCAAGTGTTTTTGACACGCTGAAACCTTTTCTTTACCTCAATCGCTCCTGGATTTTTGAATTAACCACTTCAATTGTTCTGTAGTGGTCTAAGCTGGCCGATTTTATTCTTTTACAGTGCAAATGTTAAAATACCGATTCTTTAAAATATAGAAAGGTTCAAAAGCAGTACTAAAAAAAACTACTTGTAGATTTTATCCGTCGCTATTTTAGTATAATTTATATTATTTAAATTTGAAATTTTTTGCTATTCTACATATTGATCTTTCGACATCTTGGCCCGTACCATCCGATATGAGTGAACCTGTATTTTGAATTCAAAATCAACTGGCCTGTTTGAATTTCAAGTACTCCAAAATTCATGAATTTTTCAACATAAATTCATTTCACAGGAAAAAAATCTCCACTTCCAAAAGCTGTTTCGTAAGGATCTTGAAGGACCGTTGGTTCGATAATTACGGCCGCCGTTTAGAAATAAAATCCTCGTCATGTGAACGAGGGAATTTTTTAATGTTTTTGTTTTGACCGAATTTTACGCGAATTAGTGGCCCAATTTTTCGGAAACTTTGCATAGTTGACTGTAAGTTTGCATACATTTGATTTTTTCAGATCAATTGGACAAATGGTGCTCCGGAATCCTTACGACACAAATTTCAAAAGAGAATATTTTTTGATCCGAAATAAACTTGAGTGAAGAATAAATGATTTCTGGTCTAGTTCAAATTTCTAAAACCAAGCTGTACTGGTCCCCTCAACCTGAACATCCATTCGCGTGTCACTCCAATGTCTGAAATAAAAGTTGATTAGATTCATCTCATGATCTCGGTGTCGAGGTTTTCGAGGTTTCTGAATCCAGATAGGGAATCAGATTTGCGAAATTCTGAATGGCGGATCTGATATGGCGGATAAAAATTCGAAAATCTGCCGGCTTCTGACAGAAGTGAGTATCCAGGAGTTTTTTCGGAGTTGTTGAGTCCGGATCTGCAATCAGATGTCAAAATATTTGAAAGATGGTCTACGAATACATATTTTCATCAGGATCATGACGACACGTGTCATAACCCACAAGTGACAAAACTGCACGCTTTTCATTCGCATATTCCAAGCAAATTTGGATATCGAAAATCCCAATGTTGTAGCTCGGTATATACGGTACCTGTGAATAAAGTTTGCAAAATGCCACGTTTGATCATCTTTTGATGAATTTTTGGATTTCGCAGGCGTGTTTTGGACTCAGGATGCGCAAGATGAAATGTGTTTTCGGTGGATGCACATGATACCTTGAGTCGGCGAACCTGTAAACAGATAGACGTAAAATACTTAACCCACCGAGATAGAAACGAGGATTCTCCAAGCGTTGGTATAGCAGGCGGAAGGGCCGTGTAGTCGTACAGACGTAAACGGCTTATGCTTCCAAGCGTGCACCAGTGTCAAACACCCCTTGCTCCTCAGACGCAGCATCTCCTTATTCTAACCTGCACCTCCAAGTCAAGCGAGCGAAACTCCTGGGTACCTACTACAACAACTCCCAGTCGAGCAAAGTACTGCTGAGAATTCAGAGAAGCTGTAACCTGGACCCGACGGCTCCACATACGTACGTAAGTTCAACCTACTTCATACTGGGTGTTTTTGAAAACATGAAACAGTCGCTTCGGTCACGAGGTGTATCAAGATCATTTTTATGCTTTCGAGTGGCGCCACATGGGCGGAGGTCAAAAAGCCAAAAGAACCAAAATTCATAGTAGACCAAATCCCGAAATTCAGCGACCCGAATATGGAACTTGTGATCATAGCACAGAATTAAAAATGAGAAAGTTGAAAAAGACCAAAAATTTGAAGTATACTAATCTCGTCAGCATCGAATTATCTAAATTCCTGACGCTCATGATTTGTTTCAGAAGATTTTCCAGAATTTTCAAAATAGTATAGTGCAGATCATGCTATGATTCCGAAGGTTCGGTTTACCGGAAATCAAATTTCAGAATAGCCACCACCTCGATGGTGCAAAACTTAGAAGATCCTTACACCGATGAAGAAAGCTCAATTGAATATTCTGAAAATCCCACAGAATTAAAGTCTCGGTAATGGCACGAGGATTGCTCATCAATTTACACAATTTGCTGCAGTGCTATCATTTTCGTTGAATAGATCTTCAGTAATCATTGGTTACAACAGACATGACAAATATTCTATGCCGTATCCATTTTAGGAATTTTGCACCGTCAGCAATTTGGTTATTGGGTATTTTGATCCCTTGCTTCTAAATTTATTCATTCTGTAATTTCATCTCACAGTATTAAATTCTTCTGAATTTTGTCTCATCCGAAAACGGTATACTTGCTTCTTCGAATATTTAGTATTTTTGTTATTCGGGTTTTTGAGTCGTCGAAAATTTGCCAATTCTCAACTGTACTCATACGATTGGCTTATCTTCGATATTTCTCATTCAGTATTGATTCACTGGAGCTTTTGTACAAGGCTTGTTTGGATTCTGGTTTTCAGTACTTTGACATTTTTGAATCTCAGTCATTATGAGTCTTGTTCTCTTGGTTTTTCGACCCGGACCCGTGCCACATCCAATCCCTGTACATCAGCAAAAGTAACATCCGGCCATGCTTGTTGCAAAAAAGCTCCACTCTATCGTTCATACCGTCAGTTATTTCTTTTATAACATTTTTCAACGTGTTTTGCGTTCAGTAACTCCGAACTGTCGGTATAGCGCCCTGTATTACCGACGGTCGTAAGTAATCCAAGCTTTCGCGCTATCCTGGCAAACACACCGTATACATTACGGACCACAGCTTCGTCTGTCGCCTCTTCACAAATGTGTTGGCGTGTGTATTTGAACAATACACGCATGTAATTTAGTGTGGATTACGTACATACGTAGTGTACTTGCGGCATCATGGGGGAAAGGGGGAATAGGTGGGTGGGTGCCAAAGGAAGCGTAGCGCGCCAGCAGCAAGTGTGGCCCTGTGAAATATTATAAGCTAAACATCCCAAGCATAAACTTGTGAATTATAAACAAACCCTGTGAAGGCACTGTTAATGCAGGGGGTACAGTGACACCGCGGTCCTTTAGCCATGGCTCTGGTTCCCCAGCTCTACTGTGTCCTCTTCTATCTTCTATCTTCTATATTCTCTGGTTCGCTTTGCCCACGTCGACCTGCAGCTTCTATATAACCGTCTTCTAATCTTCGACTTACGTGTGACGCAGATGCTTGTTTATACTGAGAGAAAAGCGAGCTGATGATGTGATGCCTCGTGTACGATAATTATGAAACCAACTTCAGAGATCGCTTGGATATATGTATGTACCTGAAACGAATATCCTTATGACTGTGCAACCGCCTCTTCTTGGACGTATCGAATTCCAAGTTCTCAAAATCCGTCGATTATTATGTCTCCGGTTCTAGACGAGGACTTCCATTTTTATATTTATGTCAATACGTCGTTCCGTCTCACATTTCAATCATATAAGCATAGATGAATAAGCGATTGTTCTTCTTCTTCTTCAGATAGCACAGATTTGATTGTTATTCTTCACACTGTTGAAGTTACAGGTTTGGGAAGACCATCAGGGACCACCCATGTACGAATGCTGGAGTATTGCCGGAACTAATCACATGGCACAGAATTGGCACTACCCCGGCTGCCGAATTTGGTTCGATAATACTGGCCCAGTACAGAGAAATTATTTGCCCAACGTTGGGCAAATGCCGATGACTAGTACTGACAAGTGAACGTACATGGGGCCCAGCCGGAAGTCAGTTCTGTACTGGGAATACACTGGGCCAATATGGTGTTTTATACTGGCTGAGGATTATTTCGTGCCGATTCACGGCACCATAAATTGGACCGGTGCTAACGACCCAAAATTTTCCCAACATTGATTTTTGTCTTGGGCAAAGCTTGGCCCTTGGTTACTGTCAGTATTGGCAGCTATGGCACCAATACCAGCTTCCAATGCCAAGCCAGTTAGCAGTACGTGTACATGCGCTTGTCGTCCATGAAAGCACAATCAATGGACACCTTCAACAGTTTTAAGATCGACCAATTCATTCCATAACAACAGCCTATTAAAATTCATGGAAAAAGTGGAAAACGGAACCGGGAGATGAACTTGAACGCATGCTAAGTCGATTCCATTGATTAGTGTTGAGACAATTTTTGTTATTCTTTGATTGTCTTTTGTGAAGACGGTGTTTACTGCGATCCGAGATTTTTTAGACTTTTTTTGACGAAGAAAGGAGGACTAGGAAAAATAAAATACAATTAAAAGATGCGGAGATGTTGGAATTTCACGAGGACCAATCGTGCCGATATTTCTTGGAGAAAAATAATGGGCAAGATTTACTTGGGTTGGAGTTTTTTCCCGCGGTTTATAGGGCGGCTTACTACCTTCTCGAAACTCTCCTCTTTCCTTCCTTCCTTCCTTCCTTCCGTTCTTCCTTTTCTGAAGGCTCTTTCTTTCTTTCTTTCTCCCTTATATTTTCTCGACCGAGTTTAGGCTCCTTGGTTCTTGCTACATAGCGATCCACTTTCACGAAGTGGACGAAAAAAGGGACCCTTGCTTTCGAAATTAATGTTCAAACTTTTAAAACTCTCCCTCGTATTATCCTGCAGCGGCATCCCAAAACCCTGAAGAAGTCTCGAGTGGTCAATTGACCTGCCACTCGTTGCTACACGTCCATCCAGGAGATTTTCTCGGTTTTATCCCAGAGAGAATGAGACTTGCTTCTTACATCCTCCGCTGTAAACTATACGTCTCTATATTTATGTACTAAAATCTGTGTAGGTTATACTTATTAGACACATATAGCCTGTATGTCGACGCTGGTTTTTTTCCCAAACACGAAGAAGATTGATTCATTTCAGAAAAATAATAAAGATAATGAATTTATTTTCGTTCTTAAGCAAGATTTCGAGAGTAACTTTTTCCGACCCAAGATAGGACGAGATGGAAAGCCAATTATTTACCTACCAATAGAAAAACAAGTGGCAATTACGTGTTTGCTCGAAATTTTTCATCAATTAGTATCATTTTTATTTTTTATTTTCATGATTATCCTTCAACTTTATCAGTTTTTTTCTATCGTCATTGATCTTTCGCTCTTTCGGAGGTTTGAAGGTATAGCAAACTTTCCGATCTTCCGATGTGAGAGCTCAAGATTTTTGAGGGGTGTGATTTAAAAAATTTCTTTTTTCATATGGGGATTGGAAAAAAGGGTCAGTTCATACTTTCCAACGCACTGTACGTGCCTGTGACGAGTACGATGTGGTAGCGACTGTGCGTGGAACCACGTCATTCGTTTTTTCATAATTGGTATATAATCGTGAAGTAGATGGAAATAACGGTATGGCCGATTGGCGGGATGACAATAAAGCCGGGGAAAAAAAACGAAGTGAAAACAGCGAAAAAAAAAGAAAAAAATTGAAAATTCTCATATACGATACGCACCCAAGCACATATAACACATAAACCCGCATCTACTCCAGCTGACAAATGGCCCACTTCGATGTGACGGCTGTTCTAAATAATTATTCACTTTACCCCGTCAAAACTCCGATACATCACGTTTACAACTAAAATAAATTACCCGACTATACGACGACGAGCTGCGTATAACGCTACTGCATCTCTTTTAACGTCCAATAAAATAATCACTGAACATCCTCTGTCTATTTTCAACGAAAATTTGAACATCCGAAATTTATAACTCGTCCAAAGTTTTCTTTCTTTTTTTTTTTTTTTTTTTCTTTGAATTTTATTTATTTTTCTTTCGTCTTTGCTTCATCGTAATTCTTACTCTTTTTTATTTGGTCCAGTTTCAGTCCTTCTAGTGGATACCGACTTCCTCAAAGATGGGAAAACGACCTGACACATTATTGAGCTAGAAGTTCAATGGATCTAGAAACCGGATTGACGTCTCATTCCAGATTCTACAAGCCGGTTGTATAATCTTGTTTTTTTGTTGTTGTTTTTTTTCTATTTCTATTGACTTGGACAGCTAAGTCGCATAGTCGAGACGTAAGAATCTCACTAATTGCATGCTAAACCAATCAATTTTCTGCCGATGCGTAATTACAGGTAGTTTTCTTTCTCGCCAGTATAATCGGTAGGTACATCGACAATTTCACGTTCGTTTATGTATTCATGTATCTTCAGATTTCTTGACATTATAGTCGATCAATGCCAATCAAATAACTTGAGTCCAAACACGTATGATCGAAATTTTTGGTATTATTCATGAATCCCTTTGGCTTTCCTCAGATTACCAGTCGCCCTGATAAATCCGTCCAATTCATAGGAGCAAAATGATAAGAAAAACCTTTCGAAACGTTGACTTTACACACATAAAAAGAGTTTTTTGGATTTAAACAAAAAAAATCGTTTCAAGCAGCAAAATGTGCAGACACGGATTGTAAAATAAGTTTTTGCTATTGGGGCAACGAAATACTTTCTCAAAATTAAGAAATCACCTTTCCATCAATTAATTCTTGTTTGGGTGAAATGCACATCCGATTGCTAGGATAAAATTTTCTCATTTGGAAATATTCAGTCGATCCAACAAATTATTTCTTTCAGTGCACCTAAAATTATCAGAGGAGAACAGTGACAAGGATTTTGTTACGTTCGATTGCCTCTAAGACGTGAGAAAATGAGGGTGAAATATAAAATTCCAGAACAAATCAGGGGCTATTAATTCAGGAGCACAAGGGGTGAAAGAAAGAGAGAGAAAAAAAAAGAAAAAAAAAAAAAACGCCCGGTGAATAAAAACGAGATAAATGTATCCCAATGATGTGAGAAGAAAAAAAATGGTCGTCTATATAATCCGTAGGATACACCTTATAACTCCGAAATGGAGTTCTGCTCCATTTGTAAGATCCACTCGGACGGTATACTATATATATTCGTTCGTCATGGAACCAGCAATCCTGCCACACAATCTTTGAAATACCGGTTCAGTTATATACTTGCGACATATATCCGAGGTAAATCCCTTCTCATCTTATCTATAACTGGATCATCTCGCGGGTCGAGACTGTCGCGAGTAAATTAGGCGAAAGCACGTTGAATTCATTCGATTTCAGGTCTGCTGGTTTTTTGTTTTTTTTTTCTCTCCCTTTTCTTTTTTTTTCCTCTTTTTTTTTCGGTTTACGACCGAAGGTTTCCTAAGCCACTGTGCGGTAATTTATATCATAGATTCGTGGCGAGCATATAGCTGTAATCATGGGACTGGTTTTCATCTTGTCTCTTACCGCAATCCGGTTTGAAATAGTTTTTTTGAAAAAATTAGTTGGTCTCAGCTACGGGATGCTGGACGACAACCACAGACTTGAGAATTGGACCAACGTTGATCACAAATGAGAAACTTGCTCTTCTAGTATATCGCATGCGGCAGCTATACGTATATCGCAAGTAACTGTAATTAATTGCACTGTTTACAGGCACCTCGTAGAGTTAATTAGCGAGGCGCCAACCCCGGTTAAGTTAGGACCCTAGCAGGCATCTTGTTTCGTCTGACCCCATACGGCTATAACTTATAACTCCTTGTTATAACGCGAACGACAAGATTTCCTCTCGCTGTTGTTAACGAACGCCTATAGGTATATATACCTAGTATAGTCGACGACGATCTGTATAATAGAAACATTTCACGATAAAATTTTGTCCTGAATTATATACGGGGGGACGAGCTTTCGTTCGGTAAATTTGATACTGTTCAATTGTAGGTATATATATACCGAAATATCATGCGGAACGCGAAACCTTATCACAATCACTGAGGCATCGTATCTCCCCCACCCCGTTTTGTTATCGCTTGTATAACAGAAATCGTTACGACTGATCATACGATATCGTTGACAATATGTATACCGTCGAACGATAATCATCAAGTCGGTAAAGATTTGACTGATCATTTCTCGCCGTTTCATCTTCTACAGGCCGGTATTTCAATTGATCATCGTATTAATCGCTAAAACTATAGAACTAATTACTATCCTATTTCATTCCTAATTACATACATTGAGATTCTGATCTGAGGCAAAAGAAACTTATGACAAACTAGAAATTCAGCCTTTGGCTGGTCCTGATCCATCGTTTTCAATTCTTCAATATTGATTCAAGAATTAGGTGAGCTATATCCTCAAAAATACTCGGCTAGTCATAATATGAGATCTGCTGTCGTTCCATGTGAAAAAAATTCTACCGAATTCTGTGCATTTTTGGGGGAAATTTGGAGTTTTCATAGTTTTTTGGAAGAAATTGTAATTTGACCAAACGATTTTTAGTAGAGAAATTCAAGAAGCTGTAATTTTTTTATGATTCAACACAACATTTGACAAGTTTTCATAAAGAGTTACGCATAACTCGATGAACGGATCTGAAAAATTATGGACGGTACGAATTTTCCTGAACATTCGTAAAAATTTTTAAGATTAGAAATTTTCACTAGGGTTCATTTTACGATCGTTCAGTATAAATCAGTGATACGAAAAAGTCCCTGGGTA
The DNA here is from genome assembly GCA_963989295.1 of Ametastegia equiseti. Lineage (NCBI taxonomy): Eukaryota > Metazoa > Arthropoda > Insecta > Hymenoptera > Tenthredinidae > Ametastegia > Ametastegia equiseti. The sequence continues at coordinate 22,564,347 of OZ022390.1, read as the reverse complement.
TGAAGTTTCAGTAAACATGAATTCTAAGGATGGAAAAAATGCCTTTTTCAACTCAAAAACAATTAAATATCAATCGATTTGAAAGTTCAATCGACTCCTCGATTTGGATCAAATCTCATTGATTGACGAAAAATGAGATAAAATTTGCTGATGCTTTTCCACGATATTTTATTGGTTGAAAAAAAGATGTAAGATGAGATCCATTCGTTTGTTCAAGACAAAAACATAGACTCTGGTTTTGTAAATGCGGGGAAGTGCAGGTGTCACTCGACTTTTTATCTTCTTGGCGATAATATCACAACTTTTCTATTTCAAAAATGCAAGGCGTGAATTTATGGGACAGATTTATCGTTTTACGAGGTGCTGCGGTCTCATTTGGGTCGAATAATGGCACATCTATAGAGTTTGCAGATTTGCTGTACATAGAACCTGTCCAACATGCGGAATGTGTGATAAGTAGTTTAGAAAGCAGTAAAGATATCCGAGCCCGATCGATGACAGGTTGTAGAGTCTGGCGCCGCGAGAGAAACGGGCGGAGTTATGCTGTGTTTTTCTTCTAATTAACGGGTCTGGTATATCAGTGACCGGAGGCATTGCAAAGTGTACGTACTTACATGTAATTGTGCGCCAAAACATAGAAAAACGAAATGGAGAGAGAGAAAAACCGAAAGGAAAAAAAACCGGAAGACGAGGGGGTTGGATTGAAATTCCGAATTGCAAAAGCTGCGAAAGGTGGGAATTTCGAGTTTTTATACAACCAATTGACAGTTTTTGGTAAAATTATTTCCCCAAAAGTCTACATGGCCAATTTGAAAAACTTCAAATGGGAAAACATACCGAAGGTTAAAAATTCCGAAAGCCATAAAGATCTGAAAAGCCAAAACTCCGAATCTTGGAATTCGCGTGATGCAACGTCGTTTATTTGACAGCTTTTTCATGAGCTTTTAACGTTCGGATCTTTGAGCTGTCTGCATTTTGACCTTTCGGAATTTGCAAGAAACTCAGAATGGCATCAGAAATAAATTCGGAATTTTGTCCGTTCGGAGCTTTTCAAATTCTGAACTTCAATCCCGCCTCAAAACGAGGATCAAAATAGGAAAAGAAAAAACAACTTAAACAACGGAGGAGCATAAAATAATAATGGTAATAATAACAATCAGAAATCGTAATGATCATCATGTTAGTAATAATAATAATAATTATACGTCCTGCTTTGGGACGGACCCACCGACTTCCCTCTACATACCAAGCGGTTCCGTACGAGGATACGATTCTAGGGGTAGTAAAGCTTTCAACAGAAGTTAATGCAGCCGGGGGTCGTTGGCGTCGTTCCTGAAAACCACCGAGGCAAGTCCAGCTAGTCAGCTAGTCATCCAGTCAGGAGGAAAGCTGGAAGGATAAGCACCGGCATTTGTATTCATTGCTTCTGTCCGAGTTGCCTGCGCGGCCGATTTCCACCAGCATGGACGCGAAATCGCCCCAGTTTTCTAGGGCCTCAGAAACGAGCTTGCAAGGGCGCAGGGCTTCTTTCGTCCCATGTGCGACTCTCTTCCTTCCCCCAATCGACTCCTTCCATTATTATCTCGTATTTTCTCTCCAACTTCGAGGAGATGGCCTCAACATCGAGCATTCTTTCTTGATCGAACCACTTCCACGTATCGCGACTTCATGCACATTTTTCACCATTTTCAGACGGCAGTAACACTGCAGGATATTTTCCAAGCCAATTACTGTTTCAAAGATGTACAATTTTTCAATTTAGGTTCCCTATTGAAAGTTCGAGTCCAATGGAATTCTGAATCCCAGTGCAATTCCAGTCATCATTTTCTGGACAGTGTCATTGATCTGAATAAAGTGTCACATATGATTTTCTCAAGTGGTGAAACCAATTGGCAGATCGATAGAGATATCCCAGGACCCATGTACGTACTGCAAACTGGCTTGGCATTGGCAGGGTATTGGTGCCATAGCTGCAAATACTGACAGCTACCAAGGGTCAAGTTTTGCCCAAGTCAAAATCAATGTTGGGACAATTTTGGGTCGTTAACACCAGTCCAACTTATGGTACCGTCAATTGGCCCGAAATAATCCCCAGTTAGTATAAAACACCATATTGGCCCAGTGTATTCCCAGTACAGAACTGACTTCCGGCTGACAATGAGCCCCATGTACGTTCACTTGTCAGTACTAGTCATCGGCATTTGCCTGCAACGTTGGGCAAATAATTTCTCTGTACTGGGCCAGTATTACCAAACGAAATTTGGCAGCCGGGGTAGTGCCAATTCTGTGCCATGTGGGTAGATCCGGCAATACTCCGGCATTCGTGCATGAGGAGTCGATGGAAAAACAAGTGGCTCAGTTGATACGGAACACTTGACACAATATGTAGGCAACTTGTGTCGGCATGCCGTTGTACAAGGTAATCTCTACGACGGCAGCTAAAGCAGAGAAATAAAGTTGTATCTCGACACGACTATCTCCCCATGATTCGTCTATCTCCCTTACATCCAGCCCAGGGCGATGTGCGCCTAGTTCCTGCCGCGCCTTATTCAGAATCACCTGAGCCGCACACAGTCCCCCCTATAGCGATAAACATCCGATATGTGAAGTTTGACTTTGGTGGGGCGTGCGTGATCTCAAATGTCTCGAGATAGGAAGTTGCCGGGGGCCCGACGGGGTACGAGATGGGGGGCCGAGCTTTTTCACGCCAGTACGTGAATCCTGGGGTCGTTTGGGGGTGCAAAAAGCTGAGGTAATGCGACTGCGACGGGCTGCGTATGTCGAACCTCGAGGAATCGAAGAGAGTTAGAAATTCCGGGTGGGGATGAACATGTGTTGCTGTTACTGGGGTTTGCCCTCGGTTGGTGGTGACGTGTTGATTTCCTGGCAACCTCCTCTCTGTTGACACGTCGATGATCACTCTGCCAATTGATTTTCAATATCGAATGACCCACCGCCACCCCGACATAACCACCTTGAACTACCCCCCCAGCTCCCATCCCCTAAACATCACCGACACACCGCGTTATTATGTCATTTGCACCAGGCAGCAAGTGCTGCAAGTAACGACCATGGGATTGCAAATCTATCCGATAATATATCGAAGACTGTAGCTGTAGATATACCTTCCGAACGGTAAACGCCACTTTTCGTTACGGCTACGTTCCACCTGATGTCGAATACCGAAGGATCTAGCATCGGTGCTAAAATACGACTTTTTTCAATAGCTGAAGGCCCGAAAAACAAGATATTTGAAAAATTTCACGAGTTTCTTTGAGTAGATGAATATATCAGCTCATCATATGTAGCGTGTCACGAAGAAGACTTATTCTTGACAGGAAGAGTTTGTTACGTTTTGAAAAATTAAATCAACTCAGTCCAAAGTCAATTTATTTCTCTGTATGACAAATAGTTCAATTCACCTAATGAAAATACAAGTATTTCTAAACATCCATTGCACCAATTTAGGTATACCACTAATCCGATTCGAATTCTCTTGGTTTCAGATTGATTAGAGGACGTGTCGCCTTGGATTGAGTGCATATAATTGAATTTGAAACATTATCATACATTTAGAAAAAAAAGTATCGTTGAATGGCCCAAAACTTTGCTGAATTGAGCAAAAATTTGGTAGAATTACAGCCAGCAAAATGTTGAGTTGATTTAAGAAAAGATACTTGTCCCCCAATCTTAACTGAATTAATCTAGCAAAAAAGTTTTGTCGATCGTTGAACGGAGTTCTGTTGAATAGACAAAGAATCATCAACGAAATTATTTCGGTTGAATTTGCCAAACTTGTTTTCATAGTGTAGAAGGTATGGCCGATGTTTCAAAAATTAAACAAACGACTTCAGCCAAGAATGGAATTCAGTTTTTAACACTCATTTTCCGAGAGCTCTTAGTCCACACAATTTCAATTTTGTGAACGTTGAATCGGATCCAACCGTGTGCCTGAATTCTAACCCCGAGTGTTTTGGAATGAGACGATCATTGTGATGACAGATGAACTTTTATCGAGAAATACATTGATTTGAACTTTGGAGGAGTCCTAGAATTGCTGTAGAACGAACGCGAAAGGGGTTGGAATTTTTCCCTGAAATTTCTTGCGGAATTTAAGTCATGGAAAATGTTTCTATTTCTTTTCGGGTTCTTGAAGGCTATAATTCAGGGGGTTCTTGAGGCATTATAGTTCGTTGATTGTTCTGACCACAAATCCAGGCTCTTGACCGTCAAGGGTACTGTGCCCGACTCTTTATTCGAAGTATAACTGAATCCAGTTTCGTCTTTCATTGTTCGAAACAAAGCGAGACTGTTAACCCGTCTTTTTATTCCTCTGTGTGTTTTTCTACCCCACCGAAGGCTACTCTTTCACTTTTGTTCGTCCGTGAGAAGATTAATTTGTAACTCGTTTCGAGCTTTCGTTGGGAAAAACTTAATTCATCAAGAATTACCGAACTTCATACAGAATAATGGGATCGTTCTGTGTCTCCGAGTTGATAGCCTACGTGTTACAAGGAAATCCGTTGTCATCCTTCCGATTTTTGGAACTCATTTTTTTATCTCTCTCTCTCTCTTCTTTCTATTTTCCTATGAATTTTCGTCGAGGTTGATTTGTGCAAATTTTTTTTTTTACCGAGAAAACTAAATCTGACGGTGAATTCATACGACCGTCACTCTCTCATGGTTTCTTCATTAAATACGTAAACACGTTTCATAGAAACGGACTTCTTTCATTCCCATTATGACAAAATGAAGTCCAGCCACGTAAAGTCCCCTGCCGAAATGCCACCGAAATTGGAAATTCCAGGGTAAAAGTAAGAGAGAAGGGAAAAGATGCGCGGAGTCAAATGGGTATAGAGGATGAGAAGAAAAAAAAAAGACGAAAAAAAAAAGAAGAGAAAGAAGAAGAAAATTTCGTGTATTTGTCCGTAGCTCCGTAACGGGGTTGAACTTTGGTCAAAGCTAAAGCAGGGAGCCTCCTCCGTTCACCGTTTGACCGATAATGGACCGAAAATGAAGTTAAGTCTCCCCGACAAGTTCCTTTGGATCCTGATTTTCCACCCATGCGATGTAGAAGCCTTTGAGAGTTCCTGACATCCTCCACGGGACTTATTCATCCACTGACTGACTGACTGAGAGACGCGAAACGTCCTTCGGTAAGGACGATGCTTGCAGCAGTCTCCAGGGTTCGAAAGAAATACCGAAATCCCCCCGGCTTCGGTGACCTGAAACAAAATGGCGGATCTCTCCTTCTTCATCTTCTTCTTCTTCTTCTTCTTCTTCTTCTTCAAAGATTTGGGGTACTGATTTTTCGACGGAATCCTCTTTAGACGAGACCCTGGAAACTTGGAAAGGGTAGGCGACGCTAATGGGACAGGGTGGGGTGGTTTTTCTTTTCTCTTCTCTTCTCTTCTCTTCTTTTCTTTTTTCTTTTTTCTTTTCTAAAAAGCACGAGTCCTGGAACCGGTTGAAAGTGGGTAGGTATACATTGGAAGTAAGCGAGCCGTGTCGCCAGCGTGCCACTTTTGAGGAAAATACCACGTTCGTTAGGAATTCAACGCATTCAGCCAATTGAATGAAATTAATGTCTTCTTTCTCGGGTCTGGTTCTCGTTCTGGTTCTGGTTCTGGTTCTGGTGCCTATGCCCGACCACTGAGAAGGAGGCGTGTGAGGCCGGGATGAGGCCGTCTTCCTCCCTTCCGGGTTCTGGTTCTGGACAGCGCCAGCTATTTCGCGACGGTTTTTTTCCCCATTCAGCCCGGGTGTTTCGGAACGACGGCGGCGGCGGCGTTCCGCGCACGGCGTTATACTCGAATCGCCGCATTGAAATTTATTCCCGGCAATAAATAACGATGATTAATTGACGATGAACAAAAACTAAACAGAGAAAGAATACCGAGCCCCCGCGTTAGAAAAAAAAAAAAACACAACCAGCAAAACAAAAATGAGAAAGGAGAAAGAAAAATTGTAAAGAAAAACATCAAACAGCACAAAATAATAATAATAATAAACAATCAAGAATTCGGAAAACAGTCCAGCGAACAATGCGCTATTTCAACTTCTGGTCAATGGGGCGGAATTGAAATTTCGAATTTCAAAAGCGGCAAAGGGTCGAAATTCCGGGTTTTCATACTACCGACTCGGAGTTTTTAGAAAGATTATTTCCCCGAAAGTCTACGTAACTAATTTGAAAAACTCCGAATAGAGAAACACCGAAGGTTTAAAATTCCGAAAACTGACGATCCGAAAGTCGAAAACTCCGAATCTCGGAATTCACGAGATGCAACGTCGTTTATTCGACAGCTTGGTCATGAGCTTCCCTTAAATTTGACAAATTTTTGGACTTTCTGAGTTTTTAGCTTTCGGATCTTTGAGCCGTCTGCATTTCGACCCTCTGGAACTTTCCAACTTCTGAACCCTAACGGTTTTAGAAATTCAGAATCGCGTCTGAAATAAATTCGGAATTTTTACCGTTCGGAAATTCGATTCCGCCCCTGGTCAACCCTCCCCTATGGTCTTCAACACCCTGTTGGATAACTTCTAAGAAAAATTCTAAGTGAAATTCAAGCACGTAATCTTCAGGGGTTGAGAAGAAAAATTTGTCATTCGACTGTCATGTTCTCCGTACGTCATGTTGTTACAGCATTACGTCAGGGAAATTCGATTACTTCGCTCTCGGCTGCCTCCCGCCCTTCTTTACAGAAGCCACCCTACGACCTAACTTCGTATATATACCCACCGTATAGCTCCAAGTTAACCATGAACATCGGCATCATCCTG
>OZ022390.1:21687050-21957367 GCA_963989295.1 Ametastegia equiseti | reverse complement strand
TGCCTGTATTCTCTATTGTCCCTTCGAGTGCCTCTACCCTCCTCTTCTCTTCTCTTCTTTTCTTTTCTTTTCTTTTCTCTTCCATCTCGTCATCCTTCTTCTTGCCAAGTCTATCGACGTTTCATATTTTCAATCTACATCTTTCGTACATATATATATATATATATACACGTGTGTCATGTACGTACACGTGATGGATTGTCTATTGGATAACGGATTTAACGATGAATTTATATATATATATATTAGGGGTGGATCGAAAAAAAAAATTTTTCTCGGCTACCCTCAAAAATCGAAGATATCGCTGAAATGAAGGTCTCCGTAAAAGGATTCGATTTTTTGAATTTTTTTAGGGGGCGCGCGGGACGCTCAAAAGTGCCATTTTTAGCGTCAATTTACGTAATCGCTGATTAACGGAAACAGATTCATCCGAAAATTCTGATTTTTTCATATAAGGTGCCCAGGTATCTACTCTTTCAACCCATATTCACAGACCACTACCAATTGGTTCATATCTTCGAAACAAAATTTTGAAAATCAATATTTTCACTATTTTTCGAGTAATTATCGTTGAATTTTGACTTTGTTCCTTCTGAACCGTTTTTTTATCTCTTCCATCGTTTTTTTTCTTGTGAAACTATCGATCAGTATCGCTTACAATGCAAAAATTGCTGAAAATTGCTAAAAAATAAAATTTTGATATTTCGGATATATTTCGAAATAAAATTTATTGTTCAGCGATTTTTGCATGTAAGTGATACTGATAAAAAGTTTTACCAGAAAAAAACGATGGAAGAAATTCAAAAACGTTTTAGAAGGAGAAAAATCAAAATTCAACGATAAATACCTGAAAAATAGTGAAAATATTGATTTTCAAATTTTTTTTTCGAAGATATGAAACAATTGGTAGTGGTCTGTGAATATGGGTTTGAAAGAGTAGATACCTGGGCACCTTATATAAAAAAATCAGAATTTTCGGATAAATCTGTATCCGTTAATCAGCGATTACGTAAATTTGACGCTAAAAATGGCACTTTTGAACGTCCCGCGCGCCCCCTAAAAAAATTCAAAAAATCGAATCCTTTTACGGAGACCTTCATTTCACCGATATCTTCGATTTTTGAGGGTAGCCGAAGAAATTTTTTTTTTTCGATCCACCCTAATATATATATATAGTATATGTATAATACAAGTTCGTTTTACTCTTTTGCGCATATGGGTACCTACATTAAAAAATATGCACACACATTACCTGCAATTCCATACTGGAATGGAAAATCATTGTCTGTAACTCTTGACATTTTTTTCAACTTTCTGCTTTTGGAAAAAGCGAAGTTATTTTGATCACTTTGAAAATAGAAAGTTATGAGTTTTTACCGGATATCCATGTTTTTAGGCCAAGAGTATCACCTCCAAACATTTTTGGATGAAAGTCTGAGTGTGTCATCAATTTTATGTCCGACGATATCTTGAGAACGAATCGAAGGATTTCGATGATTTTAATCTCAATCGATCGACTAGTTTTTGAGAAATTGAGTGAATAAAATTTAACGAAAAAAAAAAATTCAAATATAGTCATGCCTTGGGAACGAATCAACGGATTTTCATGATTTTGATCCTCATCGATAGCATTCGCCCCGACTTAGAAATGACTGAATTTTGAAATAGATCGACGGAGTAGTTTTGTTTAGTTCGAACTTGAACCGCGCGCGAGGGCTGGCTCATCGTGGTCAGCCGATTTACCTATGCCTGTTTGTTTTCATTTGGTGAGGTTGGTGGTTTAGCCCCAAAATCCCCTGGCTTCAAATTCCTCTGAATAATGAAAATTCTGAATCCCATATAAGTCGCGAGCAACAGTCGGTCGAAATTTGTTGTCGTAATTTTTTGAAACCGCTGTAAACCCGTAAATATCCGAATCCACATGATTGCAGGGGGATCCAAAAATTCCGTCATTTACATATTTTCAGGTGGCATTTAACCATTGGCGTCTGGAATTAATCCTACGAGGAAAAATATGATGATAAAATGACAACTTTCAATCGATCATTGCCCAAAACTTGTCGGTTTCAAATTTCACCTGTATAATTATGCAACACTTCATTGATTACAGTTGATTTTCGATCATTAAAAAGAGATCGGAATGGGTGCGAATTATAGCGGATATCCGTTTTGGTCTGCAATTTCTGATACAAATATTCCAATAAAATATGAATGATTGTTTTATGAAAATGAATAAATACCGAAATCATATCAACGTAAGTTTTTTTCGTCTATCTGTTGTGGCACAGCATGAGCCGGTGCCAATCTTCTGAGGGTGAATTTGGCGAATCAATTATTTAGAATTCAATTTCGCCCAGAATTCAAGAGGTCAACGAGATCTCAAGATGCGATGGCCCCAGCTCAAGTCATATTATCAATGCTTTTCCCGCGTATGAATACCAACAGCTGGTTTTGGCGTTTACGGCTCTCCACCAGACCACGATTCGCAAATATTGCTACAAATTTGCCATACGGGGTATTTTATAACTCCATGACGGCTAAAATCGTAAAATATGACCCGGTGATTTACCATCGGTGATATATACAGCGATTCGAACACCGTAATTTAACCCGTTAAATCTAGCTAACTGTAGGTATACTTATACGGAGCAGCTGAAGCGAATGTTCGCTTGAAATGTCTCTAGGTACCGTTTTGCGTTTTACTACTTAATTATATACGTACTGCCGCAAATGCCTAGAAAACTCGGCAACATTTTTTTTTTTTTTTACCCCGTTAAATTTAAACTTTACTCATTATTTGACACGACTTGACGTTTTGAGTCGTTCCTTTGTAAACTTTCGGCTCATACCTGTAAGGCTGTTAGGTATATTTCGTCTTGGAATTGACTTAATACTTGATAATTACAGCGAAAAGTTACTATTGCCCTCCCATTCACCCCCATCTCTATTAAGTAGAAAGTTTTTTAACCAAAATTGAACTATTGCTCGTATCGTGTATGAAGTTTTTATTTTTTCGGGTCGATCGAGGGGTCGATCACTCTTGACATTTGGTGTAATTTTTGATAACTTTCGGAACCATGTGGATTCAGAAAAAAGTATCGATAAATGGACCAAAATTTCACTGAATTGATAACAAATTTAGTAGAGTGACAACCAACAAAATGTGTAGTTGATTTGACAAAAAATTTCTGTGCGCCAATTTTAGTTGAATTAACACAGCGAAACAGTTTGTCGATTCTTGAACAGTATTCTGTGGAATCGAGAAGAAAATCAGATCACCAACAAATTTATTTTTGTTCGATTTGCCAAACTTGTTTTTTGAATATTGAGTTGGTGTAAATTTTTCAAAATCATGACGTTCAATCATTCGGAATCATCTGAAATCATGCGAAGTGTTTGAAAATCTCTGAAATTATTGAAAATCGGTTGAAATCATTCGAAATCTTTTGATAACGTGTAAAATTTTTGAAATCCCTCGAAATCATGTGAAATTATACTTGAATTCTAAGATTTTTGTGCTTCAATCAGCTAAACATTTTGCGATATTGAAAATGATGTTGAATCATTGGAAACTTCTGAAATCATTTGAATCTTCCCAATCATTTGAAGTAATTTAAAATCGTTGAGAGTCCGTGAAATCTTATGAAAATTTGAAATCTGGAAATCGGCTGTCTCCCAAAAATCAGTAGTATTAGTCAATTGCTCGGTCCCGACTCACAATCAGTCTTGTTCGTATTTTAGTCATTTTTTAATACGATATTTGTTGTGCTGCAGGTTTGAAGACAATTATCAACGCTTTGCTGCACAGCTTTAAGCAACTGGCAGAGGTCATGACGTTGACCATATTTTGCTTAATGGTCTTCGCCCTTTTTGCACTTCAAGTTTATATGGGTGAATTGAGAAACAAGTGCGTCAGGCAGCAGGATCCTAACGATACTCAAGTGGATTGGTACGAGTAAGTATTATACAAAAGCTGAGAAAGAGAAAGAGAGAAATAAAGAAAGGAAGAAAGAAAGAGGAAAATAAAGGCAGGACTGGTTCATGTTTGTGAAAACTGATGAATAAATCTGTGAATCGAATTGATTTCGTACCAGATATTCATTCGTCTTGAAGATAAATATCCCAATTTTCCTTGTCCGGTGTATTCGGATATACGAACACACGTTTATATATCTACATCCTTCTCGATTCTCTGGTGTGTAATAAAAGGCATATAGATTCCCCTCACTCTGTATAGATGAATTTCATTATTCTTGCCGCGTGCGAAAATAGAAGAAGAAAAGTCGGTTAGGCTTCACCTGGTAAACAAAAGGGGGAGAGACAAATCGCTAGGGTAACTGTGCCTAATTATTTAAGAACCCTTACCCTGCAGGACCCTCGGGAAACCAAACGAGGCTCCAGCAGGTTTCACCACTATGGCACCAACTTCTCCTTCTCCTTCGACGAAGAAGTAAGACTTGATAATTTTTCATGTCTTGCGATTAAGCCCGCGGATTAATCTCCCTTGCAGAATTCCGAGCGTAAGCTGATGTTTCTGAAACTTGCCAAGAACGGACCTAAGTTCGCGATATGAATAATTTATACACATCCCACCCAACTGCTACTGCTGCTGTTACTGTCGCTTCGTTCTTTTTGTCTCGCTTCAATTTTACAACACCCCTGATGTCTTTTTGCTACTGGGACCGGAAGTCACCGGGTTCAAATGATTGAAATGATTTCACGAGTTGGAAGTGAATGAAGAACTTTTTCTGTTTTATTTCATCTGTTTATTTCGCGTGTTTCAGACACGAAGATTCTTACAATCTTTTGTCTTTTTTTTTTCACTTCTTTCTTATCGAGGTTCAACAATGGACTGTGAGAACGCAAAAGGGGGGGAGGTTGATGTATCTATTTCGTTCTGATAATTATTCCCGTTTCCGGTAGAGAGATTACTTTGACGGGTCTACATTTGTCGTTTACACTGGTCACGCGATTAACCGTTCAAAAGAGCCTCTCAACACGGGTTCTTCGTAATTAATCAAATAACGTGTCAACGTCTATGGTCCTCTGCCACGTAATGTCCGTTTCACCGCAAGAAGTCGCCAGACTAGACCCGCATTTGCCCCGTATATATAGGTATATATACTGTATATACATACAACCGCATAGAACCAGCGTCGTTAATCACATTACGTATCTCTTTACCCCCGTTTATCACCCCGTATAACTTTATGTCTCTTGTTTATTATCATCTGATCACGAAATACTAGTAAGATTGAATTCCCGAAATCCCTGTTTTTATATCAATTTCGACACCTTGTCCATGGCCCATTATACTATAAGGAATACAAGAGTGGACATCATTTTCTGTCATTTTCGTATTGAGATTTGCTCTGGACTATGTTAGTGTCGTTCGCAAGTAATAATGTCACGCCCTGATATTTGAGATTTGTTGAAAAATTGCGATAAGAGGAAAATTTCGAAATGCGCCTTGCGACTCAATCCTCCTGAGATCTGTTCAGAACAGTAACACCTAACATTAGAGTGTCAAATTTATTAGCGAACGCCTTGTTCTCTCATGACTCCATTTGGTTTGCCAAAATTGAGAAAATATTGATCTTTGATTGTTTTAGCGGAACTATAGGGATCCGATCTCAAATCCAATGCTAAAAGAGCGTCATTTTAACCCTACGTAGTCACAATGGGTCAAATTGACCTGAAGATTTTCGATTGGCTGTCATACAAAAAGTATCACTACGATTTTTTTTCAAAATATTATGGAACATACTTTGAATATTGTAGAATATGTGCCAAAAGTCGATTTGACCAAAATTAAATGTCAATGTGTCTAGAAAAATTCCCGAAGATGTGAATGTGCAAAAATGCACTTTTTCAGTGAAATATTCATAACTCTTACATTTTTCAATTTTTTTCCAACAATATTTTAGGTCGATACTCACAAGATATGATACTATATGATAAAATAAAAAAATAGCTCAATAGTAAAAGTTCCAGAAAAGGTATTTATTTTGACATCTGAAGAGGGTTTATTTTGGAGTTGAAACAAAACGCGTTACGCATTGTACATGGTAGTCAGAACCCTTTCTGAAGCCATCCCCATAGAGATATTCAGCCCCAAAGTTGGAAGGTGGGTCAATTCGACCTACAATGACTATGTGGAGGGTTAATGTTCCGAAGGCCTCTCTGAAACGTAAATGTCCTCCAAGCACGATTAACAATGAGGCACACGAAGAATTTTCAAGTTGTTCATCTTTCGCTATGTATTGGCAACTAACTCTTGCATTTCTTATGCAATTCTCAATCTCAGGGCCACATTTTAGCAATTTTGAATTGTACTGACCTGATAGAGACCCGAATCCATCAATGAAAACTGACATACATACAGACTTCCCAGTTCCAGTCTTCCAACCGAAACACCTTTTTCTAATAATATTGGTAGAACTTGTTATGTCTTAATGAAAAACTAATAACCTATACCTAGTACATTGAGAGAAATGGATAAATTGAAAGGTACATCGACAGGAAGGTAATTTATTATCTTTAGATATCCTGCAGTGGGAGGGTGTACAAGAAAGATCGAGTCGCAAATAATACCCTTTGGCTTCACAGCTAGTCCGTGCAAGAACTAAAGAGCTTCTTCTTCTATCACCAACAGGTGGAACTGGAACTCATCCAACTGGGCCTTCAACGAAGCCGAAGAGCCTATCATCTGCGGCAATGTAACCGGTGCCAGGTTAGCCCCCTTATAGTCAATTTAATTACAGTGCCAGTCAAACTTTCGAGTTTGTAATTGTTGCACATAATATATATATCTGCTAACGCCTACGTGCATTTCGCACCCTTCATCCAAATCTGTTAAATCTAACACGTAGCTTGAAACAAGTGGACGAAAATGAAAGAAAAAAATCCTGTTTCATTTCTTTATACAATTATAATGAATCGATCTTTGTGTTTATAGCAATTTGAGTAACGAATGATTTCGTATAATTTTTTTAGACACTGCAACGAGAGTTATACGTGTCTGTGTGTCGGCCCAAATCCTAATCACGGATATACAAATTTTGACAACTTTCTATGGTCGATGCTCACTACGTTTCAACTAATAACACTCGATTACTGGGAGGACGTCTATAACAAGGTTTGATACCAACGATGAGTTAGCTCGATTTAATTCAACTACCGAGTCGATAATTTTCAAACGTGCGATCATTATCAATTAATGATAATATGAATACACGTGCCACGTATACTTGTGTAATCGGTTATTATACATACATCGATGATGTTATACATATATAGCGTATAAACATCATAGAGGTTCCGATAATAAATGTTCACGTTATCATATTTACATTTAATCAAACCTTCGAATGGGGGATTTTTAATATAATAAACAGGTATTGTCGGCGTGCGGACCTATCAGCGTCTCGTTCTTCACGGTGGTCGTGTTCTTCGGATCGTTTTACCTCATCAACTTGATGCTTGCCGTTGTAGCCTTAAGCTACGAAGAAGAGGCTGAGATCACGAACGAGGTAAGCTCTTGATAAATTTATTAACCTTTTACCAAATTTATTTTATCAGGTTGCTACTATAAAAAAATACAATATTTCTTCATCCCTTTTTTTTCTCAAACACCTGATGATAGATCGATTAAAACACTCACGTAGTTGAACCTTTTAATATATTGTCTGAAAGATGAAAAGCGAGGGGCTATTCACTGCCAAATTACGTGACACAGTGCAGATTGTCGATTTCAGGATGATTTCACATGATGATTTCTTGAAGTCGTTGATTTCATGTGATTGCATGAGAATTTTTTGGTGGTCCACGATTTCATATAATTTCAAGTGATTTTTACCTATCCATGCAATAGGATTGGGGGAATTATCGTATTTTTTTTAGTTTTTTTTTTTTTTCATCGCAGGGAGTGCGTCTATATATGTGACGTTTTTTAACGTTTTTCAGAGCGCACGTTGTACCTTCTCTATTCATTCTCTGATTTTATGATTTCACTGATTGCATGTGATTTCTTTCGAAATCATCTGAAATCAATGAAATCTCAGTATTTATTGATTTCAGTCGACTTCAAACGATTTCACGGGATTTCATATGATAACCAACCTGATTTCATTCCACAGTGACATAGTGATTTCGAGAATGAATAACCCCTCGGTGCAAAGCGTAGTTTTTGAAAATTAATAAGAATATTTATAGAAGGTAGTAATGAAATCCACTGATTTGAAAAATTAAAGAACAAAGGAAAAGGAATGATATAAATTAAAACCTGCATGTTTTTTCTCGTAGAGAATCTGTAGCTATCAGGATCTAAGTCGTATTTGTATATCATATAGTTTGAGGGGATTCTGGAAATGATGTTAATCACTTTTTGCTAATCAGTAGAGATGGCACCCTGCAATGATGTCAGAACTTGACACCTACCTAGATCCATCGTCTTTCGTGCTTACCACGCTGGAATTCTGGCTTGTGGGGAAGTGTCCTCGGAGAAGTAGCAGGCCTTAGGTCCTTGTAGTTACTACCCTTCCGTCTCGTTTGAGACTTATATAGAACACTGCAATAGCCAAAGGAACCCAAGACCTGAGCCCTGAGCCCAGAATCCTGATGGGCCCAAGTCTGAGTCTGAGTCTGCAGCGTTCGCTGATCGCGCGTCGTGTTTTATCGATAGGCATCCGAAATTCGTTCACGAATCAGCAGTTATCGACTCAAGGATCGCTGTCAGCAGGCTTACCTTCTGTCACCCTTCTTTCACCGATATTCCTAATTTTCTTCTATCTCTTCTTCTTCTTCTTCTTCTTCTTTTTGTATAATACGTTTTTTTCGTTGATAGAATCCTCGAGTATTTTATCTCCGAAACTTGTTGAAGAAATAATAAATGTAAAAATAAATAAAGTATTTGTGTTAAAGGATTTCTTAGGAATTACTATATAGGACCAGAATTAGGGTCTCGCTAATGAACTAATTGTTCTCCTTTCTATATCGTATGGTAGGAACGGCGGAAGGATTTGACCGACCACCGTGAGGACTCGACGTTTAGTTTCGACCCGACAAAGATCAACATCAAGACCCTCACTAAGGATAAACAGAAGAAAATTGACGCAAGAAAAGGAGTTCTTCTCAGTAGTTATACAAGGAAGAAAACAAGAAGAAGAAAACGTGGCCGTAGTTCAGCAGGCCAAGAAAAAAACGGCGGCACCCGTAGCAGGTTTGTCTTTATATAATTCTTTGCCTTGATCAGAAAACATATTATTCTTATATTAGTTTCAATTCCCTGGATGATAAAATACATTTATATATTCAAACGGTACCTAGGTAGGTGTTTGCGAACCTGATGAAAAGCCGATTTCAATTAAATTCAAGTTTATTCAAGTCAATTTTAAGTAGAATTAAAGTTTGAGCAAATGCGGAACCTAGGTATGGATTTTAGCTACCTGCAGCTCTCGGTGAAAAATTTGTTTGATTAAAATTATTATTTGAACTTAACATTTCGATATAAATGCACATAGTTTATTATTATTCGTAAGAGTTCACGTTCAGGCGGCAATTTTGCATAATTGATTCGAATGCAGTGTTAATAGAGTTCCTCACGGAGGCTACTTTCGGACTTCCTAGTAGCTGAGTGTGGATTTGCAAACTTTATAGACCAGCTGCGAATTCATTAGTAAGTTTTAGTTCACGGGTCAAATATGATTTAAGGCGGCTTATAAATTATAATACAAACCAAAGTCCGTTACAGTTGCTCACCACCACAATGCTATATGTACTACTCTCACATCCTAACCCGAGATGTTTAACTCTGGAAACACTGCGCAAAACATAGGTACCCTCCATAAATACCACTTCTAAACGTTCT
Organism: Ametastegia equiseti; assembly: GCA_963989295.1. Taxonomy (NCBI): domain Eukaryota; kingdom Metazoa; phylum Arthropoda; class Insecta; order Hymenoptera; family Tenthredinidae; genus Ametastegia; species Ametastegia equiseti. The sequence continues at coordinate 21,947,499 of OZ022390.1, read as the reverse complement.
GCTAACGGGGTAAACTCGCCAGAACCAAGACACACCCATGTTGTGTACAGAATTGAATCACGATGCATTATTTATAATATGATACACATACGTGTGTATGCGTGTTTCGATTTTTTGTGCTTCGAAAAGTTCAGTTTGAGTAACAAAAGTTTTCGGACACGCTTCTCAATTCACAGACTACTGAATCGATTGATTGGAAAATTTGTACAGATTTAGGTCGCAGCCAATTCCATTGATCAAGACTAAGACCATGAAATTCCGTGGATTCGTTCTCGAGATATAGAGGAATCAAATTATTTGTCAAAAATTTTCTTTGTCGAAAAACAGAAAAACTACTCGACCGATCAATCCTAAAATCTGATTAGCTCTAAGTCTTAGAAAACAGCGTCGAATGAGACCAAAATCGTGAAAATCCATTCATAGGTTCGCGAGATATCTTTGGACAAAAAATTGACCCCATACGTCTAGACTCTAAAGTTTATACGAATTTTTTCTAGGAACTCTATAAGAACTCTATAAAAAGGGTTGTGATAAATGTAATCATTCTCATTCTCAAATTCTCAATTACCATTAAATATCGAATGAGTATAGTTACACATTAAAGATGTAATGGACACTCGAATTCGTCATCGAATTATAAAAGTAATTGATGACTCACAACCCTAATATGAACATTTCTATTTGAAAACGACCAGAATTGATTATTTTGACTTGAAACAAAAAGACCCAATGAGCCAACTTGACTTTTAAGGGAGATACGGGCAAAACGTCCACCAAAACGAATAATTGGAATTAAAGGCAAAACGGTCAGCGTCTTTGACTCCCTCAAAAACAACTTGTGTTAGTTTTCTAACGGTACTTACAAAAATGAAAGCGCGGAAAATAAGTCAATTGGTTTAGAATATTTTTTTTAAATTCGAATCAAAATATTTCTTAAAATTCAAATCAAAACTTTTTCCAGAAATTTATCGAGCAGATAATTTTTCGACTCATTTGTACGATGTTTTCTTACATGAAGATCCTCAGGAAATTGAAATCAGTCGATTTTAAGAAAGTTTAGAATACGTATGTGCCTGTTTTGCTCCTATAATTGCTCTAATTTTTCGATTTGTTGCCCGTTTTGCCCGCATCTCCCCTAATTATTCCGAAGTGATGACAATGACTTGCCTTTTTTTTTTTCAAATCGGGGAATTAAAGAGAGTAAAATTTCTCTTAGGTCAGTGACACCGAGCCCGAGTCCGAGTCCTCGACACTCGAGTGTTCGGCCGTCTCATCTCCCGCTGCAGGTGGTCGCCGCGGCCCGGCCAATCGACCCGGGAATTGTTCACCGTCTCGCACCCCACAGGGGTATGTTGCATTCGAGACAAGCCAGTAATAACAGTAATCAGCAGTCATCGTTGGACGACTCTGGGGTAGTCGATGATCACGAGGGTGATCATGACGGTGATGATGTTACTTCGGCTGAGGAACATGAGCGGAGAGAACACCGGGTCGATCGGCAGGAACGTCTTGCCGTTGAACAACGTCGGTTGGACTGTACTGAAAAGCTCGAACAACAACAGCAACAGAAACAGAAACAACAACAACAACAACAACAACAAGCGTCCGTTAATCCACCGGTCACTGTTGCCGTCCGAACATCAAGTCGCGAAATTCGAGTACTAAAATGCAACGGAATCAAGACTAAGAAACACAACATGTACACCTTGCCCCCTGATTACTTGTCTCATATTGTAGTCTTAGGTAAGTCGGATCATTTCAATCATCACTGTCATAGCCCATCTTGTATTAATTTTCTCCGTATAAATCAAAGGGTTATTCACTGCAAATCACATCAGTGAAAGAATAACTTCAATGGTCGTAACGATTTATCGTGATTCCTTGATTCATTTTATATCGATCTCATGCGATTTTTAGTGATTATATGCATGCGATTTCGCATGATTTTTGAGTTCCGATTATTTCGGATGACTCCAATGGCTCCGCGGAATGACCAGCTATCTCAAAAGTTGCTTGAAAAAGCAGCTATCTTGAGTTTTGCTTGAAAAAGCAGTTATCTTAAAAGTTGCTCGTATAATCATCTAACCCGCGAGTGACTCTGAAAGCGCTCTGTAGTTGCATGGCAAGTCAATAGCGCTACAGAGCGGTTTCAGAGTCGCTCGCGAAATAGCTGCTTTTTCGAGCAAAATTTAAGATAGCTGGTTTTTCAAACAAAACTTGAGATAGCTGCAGGTTATTCCGAGGATCCATCGACTTCTTGTCGTATTCGAGCGTGATTTCGAACGATTTTGTGAGTCGAGGTGACAATTTCGAAAGATCAAAATGTAGAATGGCCAATACTCCGAATTTCTAAAATACGAATACTGAAATATACCTACGCAATTTTTCGAGTACTGCTTTAGAGGCTTTTTTCGGTATGTAGCGTTTTTCAATTTTGAACGATCTCTGTTTGAACATTCGCATTTTTGGCCGTTCGAAATTTTGAGCTTTCAGTATTTTGAACCTCACCCGATTTGGTTGTTTTTATTTTCGAATTCATACAAGTTGTGGTCAACCAATTTCCTCGGTGAATGGCCTCTTGCCGCAAATCTTTGCTTTAAAAATAAAATAAAATAAAACATTTCTAAAAATAATCCGTCCCGCTCAAAAGCGAAGCTTTTTCGCATAGAGCAGGATCAAGCGTTGATCAACCGGAAGTTACCAAAGTCGATAAGCTTGTTGGCATATTGTCAACGGGTACTCGGATTAACTTTTGCAATTTTAGTCAAATCGGCTGAGCGGTTTATTGGAAATCGTGGGGAAAAGAAAATATATGAATATTAATGGAAAAAATCTGCCTGGATATTTTGAATTCTGGAATCACAAAATTCTGGAAAAATCAATTTGAATAGCAGGAAATTTAATTCCAGAGATCATTTAATTATCTGATGAAAATGTAGAAGTCATGAATTTTTCTAAGATTCAAACTTTCGGCATTCTCAAACCGAAGATGCTGTGAGTCTGAAAATCATACGATATGCACGATTTTGGCACAAATTTTCCGTGCGTAAATATCTCAAAATGTTAGATAAAAAAAACCCTTGTGGTGGAGAAAAACGTGTATTCAGAGTGGGTTTGCGATTTTTCTCATATTTGCTGGGAACTTTCCAAATCGTTTTGTGAAAAAATAAACTAAAAACGTTGACTACGGGGTTCTAGTGTGTTTTCAGTGAAAACTGCAGCTTTGCGGTTGATTTCGATCAAGCTGACCTGTAGTGAGCTCTAGTTGTTTCGGGAAAAGCTCGCGTGTATGTAGCTGGTATGCTATAGTCAATTCAACTGGCGCTTGTCATCCATCAAGTGATGAATGTACCGATAGAATTTCAGGATGTGTTTGGTCTACGAATGTGCTGTGCTCCAGAGCCGAATAATCCTAGTGTCGTATCTAGCCGGTTGCTATCCTATAGATAATGTCTGGTGTTTCAAATCGCTTCGGAATTTCCCTAACTCTGTGTATAATCATTTGATAAAGGGGTGGGATTTAAATTTCCAAATTCAAAAACTGCGGAAGGTAAAAATTTCAAATTTCTTCTGGGTTTTGAACTTTCGGATCTTTGAGCTTCCTACACTTCGACCTTTCGGATTTTGTAAGTTCTGAATTCTAACATTCCTAGAAACTCAGAATCTCGTCTCAAATGAATTCAAAATTTTTACCGTTTGGAACTTTTGGAATTTGGAACTTCAATCCTGCCATAGACACAAGATTTATCAACCAGCGTTGCAATATATTTTTAAATAAATTTTTGCAGATGATCTTCCAGATAGAAATTGCGACAAATGTATTCAGTGCTGTGTTGACTATGACGGGTGGCTCAGGTTTCAGAATTGCCTTTATAAGGTAGATATAAAGCTAACCAGTAACCTCGTTCATCTCGCTGTTTTCCTACTTTTATTTTATCCCCCAACCCGGCCCCCTTATTCCTTTGTCTTTTCCACCTATTCACTTGTAGCCAATAAATTTGATGTTTTTTTTTTTTTCAACTTTTTCTTCGGATGCAGTTCACTTGCCTGCCTATCTATACGTTATTACTTGCTGCTATTATTACCTCGCTGCTACAAATCTCGATCTCTACTATAATTGTTTCATTCGTTTTATTATTACTTACTTTCTGCAACTGAAATTCTTCTAATCAATTTTTCTCTCCGATAGACGTCATCATTGATCGTTTTTCACAATATGCAATTCTGCAATACGAGTATTGATGTGTACCTATAAATATAGCTATCCATCAAGGTGGTCCAAAAAAACGTACTGCTGAGTCAGAAAATTTCACAACAATTAATTGAGATGAAAACTTTTCTATCACATACAATTCTTCAGTTAAGCTATTACGATGTAATTTTGATGTATTCGTGTTACTTATAAACTATTGATCGACATTGAACGGACGGACGATGAAAGTAGTAGCAATGGTATAACTTTGGACAAAAATCCAACCTCGCAAGTTTCAGTGGTGAAAATAATCCCATGAATATCAACGAATCTTTGTGGGAATTCGAACTTTTCACAGGATTGCATACGGGAGATTGTATTTTTTTTTCTTCTAATTTTCTCGATAGAAATAATGATTCTTACAATTATATATAAGAGTACTTCAAGCTGGAGCCTCCAACTTTGTAAAAAAAAAGCTCCAGAAGAACAGAGCAATGTTTCAACTGTGAAAAGTTCGAGACTCCCTGAGAATTCGCAGCAATCCGTATAGAAGTGAAAATTCCTCTCAAAATCCGTTTTCGAACGTTTTGGAACCACCTTGAATGACGAGCAGCTATGAAACGAGTGATTTTTAAATAATTTTTCATGACCACAGGTGGTAAGAGATCCACTGTTTGAGCTGACGATAACGTTGTGCATCGTATTAAATACCGGATTTCTGGCAATGGAACATCATGGGATGAGCGAAAGTATTCGTCAAGCTTTGAACATTGGGAACAAAGTGTTCACGAGCATATTCACGTTTGAATGTTTCCTGAAGTTGCTCGCACTGAGTAAGGACTTTTTCAACAATGGTTGGAATATCTTTGACCTAATTATCGTTTCGGCGTCTTTGATCGACTTGACCTTTGAACTGGTCGACGGATTATCCGTCATAAGAGGACTACGATTATTGAGAGTACTCAAGCTCGCCCAGTCTTGGACAACGATGAAAGTCCTTCTCAGCATCATCATATCGACCATCGGGGCGTTGGGTAACCTTACCTTCGTCCTCGTAATTGTAATCTACATATTTGCTGTGATCGGGATGCAACTTTTCAGCAAAGACTATACATTGGACAAATTTTATCCGGACCCAGTACCGAGATGGAATTTCAACGATTTCTTTCACTCGTTTATGATGATATTCAGGATACTGTGCGGAGAGTGGATCGAGCCTCTTTGGGACTGTATGAGAGCTGAAAAGGACGAAGGACCGGAAACGTGTTTTGCGATATTTCTACCCGCGTTAGTAATGGGCAATTTTATGGTCCTCAATCTCTTCTTGGCCTTGTTGCTCAACAGTTTTAATTCCGAGGAGCTCAAGCAGAAGAAGGAAGAGGTTGGCGAGGACTCGAAACTTGCGAGATCGTTTGACCGGATAAGATCAATTGTTAGAAAGAAAAAATATCGAAGGGAAAATTCGGAAAACGAGAAAAACACGAGGTTGGAACAAATCGTTAGGGAAGTGATGGACAAATCTGACAAAGAAAAATATGCAATACAAGAAACCGTGCTCAGTTTGCCAAAAGAAAATATCTACAATCGATCCTACCAAGAAAGTCTGAACCAACCGGTATTCACATACGATCCAATATATCGGCAAGCAACCGTCACAACTTACAGCCAAAGCAGCCAGGAAACTGTGAAAGAGAATAAAAAACTTGGGGAAAAGGCTAACAGCCACGAAACAAACCCTGAGGAAAGTATTGAACTTGAAGTCCTGAAGGACTCGAGTAAACCTGATGAAGAAGTCGCGATGTTGCCTGACAAGGAGGCCTTAAGGATCGATGATCCTGCCGAAAAAAGACCTTGGCACGCGTTGGTCAGTTACGTCGATGAATTGACAGTAGGTGGAAGACGGGACAGTAAAGGACGATATATTGACGGGATGGGCTCCTTTCCTGGTTTCGGAAGAAATAAACAGCCAAAAACACCACAGGACTGTTTTCCTCAGCATTGCTATCAGAAGTGAGTATCATAATGATTTTGGTGAACTAGTTGGGAATTTTTTTTATTTCTTCAAATTTGAACGGGGTGGAAAGTAGTTTTGAACTTTGTATGTTCAGATGTTCCTGTTTCGATCGTTGCATCGCTACTGACCTGGGTAGAAAATGGGTCAAAGTTCGAACGGCTGTTTTGTCGGTGGTTGATACCCCGGCATTTGAATGGATGGTCCTGGTTTTGATATTCGCATCTTCCATAACGCTTTGCTTCGAGGATATATACCTCGATGATAATCCGTTTCTTAAAAAAATTCTCTATTGGACAAATTTGGGATTTTGCGCACTGTTCAGCATCGAGATGTTACTTAAATGGCTTGCTCTTGGATTTTGTAAATACTTCACAAGTTTCTGGACAATCTTGGATTTTATCATCGTTTTTGTAAGTAAGAGAATCTTTATCTTTCCACAATAGACCGCATATCGCTGTGGCATGGGTTTTAATAGTCATCATATAATTATCATCACATATTTATTGTTATATTATATTATATTATATTATATTATATTATATTATATTATACATGTATTTTTTATGTGAAATGTGCTTAACGATCGTGCGGTTAAGTACGTCCAGTTTAGGGTATACATGGCATTGTTAGGTGTGGTAAATCTTTGAATGTTGTTTCCGTGTTTTTTCTATGTTTTATGTGTCGCCTCATGGACCCAGGTACGTGCGTTATATACGTTATATCCTTAGGCGTCATCCTTGTCATGCAATTCTTATTTTCTATATTCATTTGACGCATGATCCTTAATATAGTTTTTATTGCAAGTTAGCTACGTCCGGATAATTCTCGCTAGGAAAATCTTGTACTTAGCGATTATAATTTTAGTTCATCATCTTCTTCTTTCACTCATATCTTATATCTTTCATCCCGTTACTTCTTTTCGTTTATAGCTCAAACAAAAATCCACACCATGCACAAGTCCTTTTAATCCTGTTTTCTGTTGTTTTTTTTTGTTTTTTTTTTTTCTCATCTGCAAATTGTTACGTTTCATGTCGTTTGTTTAGTACGAGATGTTCAATGTTGTAGATAAAACGTATGAAAATTGTCTCTCATTCCAATGCACTTAACCCGTTAATATAAGCTCATGATTCGAAATCAATGATTATACCATTAGTTTTGGTTATTGTGTTTTATTTTTAATTTAACTCGATAAGTAGTTACTTTACAAGAACCCGAATCCCGCACAGCTCTGTATCGGTTAGTAAATAATACGTGTAGGGATAATATTATCAAATGCTCATATTATCGGATGTGTAGCTATTGATTCATGGAAATATCATATTCACCGCGAACCTCCAGCGCCTATACACATTAAGCAAAGTTATGCAATCGAATATAGTTGCACCGTAAAAGAGAAATATGTAAATGCAATATGCAATATGCAGGTCCTGAAATTATTCAAACAAGAAATTTTTTCACCTATTCACAGCTCGCCGATATATCTCATTTTCATATTATTAACCTACTGGTCATATTTCATAACGAAAATCATATCCAACATCCGGAACGAACAAATATAAGAGACTAATGCGATTTGCAAACAAACTGACTGATACTAAATTTCTGGGAAAAATTCATGCATCTTTGGGTATTTGGTTAAAATTGAAGGATGTAAAAATATTTTATACTGTGTTTACGCGATCGTCGAGAGTTTGATCAATAATTCTTCAAGATTTGGATAGTATCGTTTATACAGAAATACATTTTTAGATCAGGTTTCTATGATTTGACGTTAAATAATCGAGATTTACAATTTTTTCCCAGTGAGATATCTGCAACGGGGACATTTGAGTTGATTTGAATCTTCAGTTGATTTGATTATTTTCCAACGGAATAGGATATTATATTTATGTTTGGAAGCGCATAATGGCGATGCCACGCACGGTACCGTAGGTCAGCAATCACGGGGCATATATAATTACAATTTAACCCTTCGACAGGTGTCCATCTTTAGCCTTTTGATAGAGGAGAATGAGAATCTGAAAGTGCTGCGCTCGCTGAGGACTCTCAGGGCACTAAGGCCGTTGAGAGCAATCTCAAGATGGCAAGGCATGAGGGTACGTGTTTGTTACGCCTGCATGATATTATGCAGTCTATACACATACACACATGTCGATGTTAAACTATCGGATAATTTTACCTTTTATTATTTTTATTTTTTTCTTCCTCTTCTTCTTCTTCTTCTTCGTACAATCCGCCCATCTCAACGACCCCTAATGTTGTACCTTAGACGGTTTTTTTTTGTTTATCCCCCAGATCGTAGTGAACGCGTTGATGTACGCCATACCTAGTATTTTCAACGTGCTCCTCGTCTGTCTCGTGTTCTGGCTTATATTCTCCATAATGGGCGTACAATTTTTTGGAGGTAAATTCTTCAAGTGCATTGACGATAATGGAGAGTTGCTGCAGAATTTATCGGTGAGTGAGGGTGGAAAGGGTTTCGATATTGATTTATTGGAATTTATCGAAGAAAGAAAATTCTGACAATAAGTTATGGCGATTTGATTTCAGTTAGTGAATACGAAACAAGACTGCCTGAATCTTAACTATTCGTGGGAAAATAGTAAGATAACATTCGACCACGTGGGAATAGCATATCTAGCTTTATTTCAAGTAGCTACATTCGAAGGGTGGATGGAAGTGATGGAAGATGCGGTTGACGCACGTGGTGTTGATCTCCAGCCTCAAAGAGAGGCAAATTTGTACGCGTATTTTTATTTTGTCATATTTATCGTCTGCGGTTCGTTCTTCACGCTCAATCTCTTCATCGGAGTTATCATAGACAACTTCAACATGCTCAAAAAGAAGGTGAGACCCTGTACAGATACGGCAAAAGACCAGAGGAGCAACACGTACCGATACACTCAAGCTTTTCTTCATCTTTATCGCCTTTTCTCTAATCATCAACCGCGTTCTCTTATCGTTCAAAGTTAGACGTCTCTTGATGACAGTCCCTACCAAAATTCTCTTATTCGCACTTCTGTCGCTCGGTGATCTTTATATTTCTTTCTTTCCTTTTATATTTCTTCCATTTCCTGAACTTATGGCTCTTGGGGAGAAAAGAAAGCAAGAAAATCTTACGAATCTCAAATAAGTTACCGCAAGTAATGGAATGTTGCCAGAGATTTTTGATAAGGGCGTTCATCAAAGACCAACTTTGAAAGATACACTACTGCACACAGACGAAAACTGACTACGAGTGTCTCTCACAGCCTTCAGTCTTCTCTTTCTGACTCACAAAGTGTTGAAACGTAATGCGAGAGCTCAAGTCTCTACTACTACATCATATTTTTTTTCTTTTTTATTTTCAGTACGAAGGTGGAGTGTTAGAAATGTTTCTGACCGAGAGTCAGAAGCACTACTACACTGCCATGAAAAAACTCGGCCGCAAAAAGCCGCAGAAAGTGATTAAGCGACCGATGAATCAATTTCTCGCCATGTTCTACGATCTGTCCAACTCTAGAAGGTAGGTGTTCATATTTTACGTTAATAAATCGGCTACTCCAAATACAAACATCGACACAACACTAGAAAAAAAATCAACTTTTCATGGTACAAAATTGCACACAGTGTGATACGTAACAGTCGTTGACTCAGGTAGATGATTTTAAAACATGTCCATAAAGAAATCGACTGCATTAATCTCATCGATTGCTTATTTTCAGATTTGAAATAGCGATATTCGTATTGATATTTCTGAATATGCTGACGATGGGAATCGAGCACTACAGTCAACCACACGCGGTATTCTTTGTCCTCGAAGTATCGAACGCCTTTTTTACAACAGTCTTCGGGTTGGAAGCAATCGTTAAGATCATCGGGCTGCGATATCATTACTTTACTGTTCCATGGAACATGTTTGACTTTTTGTTAGTCTTGGCCTCAATTCTTGGTATATTAATGGAAGATATTATGATGGACTTTCCCGTGTCCCCGACGCTCCTGCGAGTCGTGAGGGTGTTCAGAATCGGAAGGATCTTAAGGCTCATTAAAGCTGCTAAAGGAATAAGAAAATTATTATTTGCTTTGGTCGTCAGTCTGCCGGCACTGTTCAACATCGGTGCTCTTCTGGCTTTGATTACATTCATTTACGCCATTATTGGCATGTCCGTTTTTGGTCACGTGAGGAAACAGGGTGCTCTGGACGATATGGTGAGTTTTCCCATTCGTTCTGGGTTTGATCTTACAATTTTTTACCTCACGAGCTGAAAATCATTAAGCCACATTCTCCTTGATGATATTCTAGGTAAATTTTGAGACTTTTGGGCGAAGCATGCAGCTGCTGTTTCGACTAATGACGTCAGCTGGATGGAATGACGTCCTCGAGTCTCTGATGGTCCAGCCACCAGACTGCGACCCAACACCAAATAGCCGTCAATCAAACGGCGATTGTGGTTATCCTCTACTAGCGATAACGTACTTCACGTCATTTATTATCATCAGTTACATGATCGTCATCAACATGTACATCGCTATTATTCTTGAGAATTTTAATCAAGCACATCAGGAGGAGGAAATCGGTATCGTTGAAGATGATTTGGAGATGTTCTACATCAGGTGGTCGAAGTAAGTGACAAAGGATTAGAGTTTGCTAGGTGCGGAGGATTGTTTTATCTTGAAGTTTACTGATTTATTTTTGTGGATTTTTTTTTTCAGATACGATCCACACGCGACACAATTCATCCGTTTCTCGCAGCTTAGCGATTTTATCGCGAGTCTAGACCCGCCGCTGGGAATATCAAAGCCCAATGTTGTTGCGTTGGTGAGCTTTAATCTTCCCATTGCGAAGGGCAACAAGATCCATTGTCTGGACATCCTGCATGCGCTCGTCAAGCACGTTCTTGGGCACGTGGAGGAATCCGAAGATTTCCGAAAGTTACAGGAGCAGATGGATGTAAAATTCAAAAAACAATTTCCTACTAGAAAGGAATTAGAGATTGTGTCTTCCACAAGAATATGGAAGAGACAGGATAAAGCAGCCAGACTCATCCAGCACACCTTCCGTGAATACGTCAGGTAAGCCTCTTTCCAAAAATCCATTAAAGACCGGGCACATACGTCTTTTGAGATACAAATTTTGTACTTTCTTCTCGAAGATTAGTCTTTCGCATGCAACTATAAACTCAGGACCATTTTTCAAATGTATACATGTCAGCTGTGACATGAAAGTTGAGTGTCAAGCTGCGAAAATCCAGGTATACACTGCGCACGGTATTTCTTCGTCACCAGCTAGCCTGACGATCGAGCTGTAATTTTACGGATGCTTCAGTAAAATCATACGCTTTCTAAATTGATGAAGTAGATTTGCAAAATATTGACCATTGCGCGAAAATGTTTATAGATAATCGGGTCGGGATTGAAATTTTGAATTTCATAAGCTGCGAAAAGTGAAAATTCCGATTTTTTATACTGCCTACTCGGAGTTTTCAGGAAGATTATTTCCTGAAAGTCGACGTAGCCATAATTTGAAAAACTCGGAATGGAAGAAAACCGAATGTTCAAAATTCTGAAAGCTAAAGATCCGAAAGGCCAAAACTCGGAATCCCAGAATCCGTTTATGCGACGTCGTTTATTTGACAGCATTTTCTTGAGCTTCCCTTAAATTTGCGGATTTTTGAACTTTCTGAGTTTTTTTTCGGATCTTTGAGCTGTCTACATTTCGACCTTTTGGAATTTGCAAATTCTGAACTCTAACGTTTCTAGAAACTTGGAATCGCGTCTCAAATAAATTCGGAACTTTGACCGTTCGGAACTTTTGGAATTAACTTCAATCCCGCCTCAGACAATCAAACGTTCGTTTTGTAATCCCAAAATTTTATGAATTTACTATACGAAAGAAGTAGATCGAACCAAGTTTTTATTTCATCACTGCAAAGAGGGTGAAATACTCAATTTTGGGGTTAAACCATTTTTCTGTCATGTCAAAATATCAATGGGAGGAAATGGATTTCTCGAAGATTCAGCGACTTTTGTGCTTTCTCTACCGGAGAAATAAAAAATTGAGTCAATACGAGTTGATCAAAGGGATGATGAGATAAATATGAAAATTCATAAAACAACCCCTTAGGATGAAGAAGGAAAGGGAGCGAATAGCCCACGAGGTGGACTCTCAGACCCAAACCTCGAGTCCTGGAGGCGGAGGTAGCGAAGGTAGGGGCGGGGGTGGATGGGGTGGGAAGCTGTCGGCCCTGCTGCACGTGCACCGAGGCAGCCGGGCCAGCAGCCGCAAGTCCTCTCGGGCCAGCGACGCCAGCGATCTCAGCGAGCTCGGGACCGCTTCTGCGTGGCTATTTCCGAACCTACCGCTGCTGCTACTCTCCGGCGCCGCCGGGACCCACGATGACCTGCAGCCCCCTGCCCTGACCGTATCCCGCCCCTCGCCCACCACCGAGCAACCCTCAGCAGCGTCCAGCTCAGGATCTGATTCTCACGGGGCAGTCAGGTTGGTATAGTTCATAATATTTCACAAAATTCACTTTTATATTGATGTAACACCCTTTGACCTTGACCTCACCTTCTGACCTTGAATTTTTCTGTTTCTACGTGTTATTTTCAATGGGTAATTATTAGGTTTATAATATATAAATTAATATATATAAATATATCTATACTTTTTTTGATGTAGGATTTGTGTAAGTTTATTTTCATCATACCTACTTAGATGGGTAATTTTTATGAATGTGGATTATTACATTGGGTGTTAATATAATTGTTTATCGATTAATGAGATATTTTTCCGTTTCAAACTGCCCAAGGCAAAGCAATAAATAGGTAAACGGTATGATAATAAGAGAAAATTGTTTGATTTCATTTATTTATTTTTTTTTGTTACTTTGTTCATTTTTTTTTTTTTTTTTCTTCTACTGTGGTTGCGATTGCGACCGGTATACGATCATATACTAGTATAATAGAAAGTGATCACCGTTATTTATACGGTATATACTTAGTTTACTATAGAATTATTAGATTAGAGGCAATACATAGATACGTCCCACTGTACAAGTTTGTACATAATCCATCTTATTACTTTTTCCCGTGTAACATAATCCCATTTATACTATTTATATTCATAATATTATTTATTATAATTATGCTACTGCGTATCTTCCTACACTTCATTATGTGCAACTATCGAATTTATCGTATTTATACAAGAGTATACTATACGTACCGTATACATTATACAGTCGGACCTCGACTAGCGCAAGTGTGCTGGATTCCCCCACTCCTGATTCCCTTGCCCATCGCTCTTGATCTCGAACGCACGACGCGTGCGCGGTTCAGCCGTGGAAGGCAGTGGGGGGAGCGCGCATTGTGCGCGATATGCGATAGCCAAGGTCCGACTGTACTCGTTATGTTAGATTCTTCTTATTCATGAAAACTGCGCAAAACGAGCATCCATACTTTCAGCTTTTACCCAAGCTAGATCCTGTAATATTATTCGTTTAATTTTGGTCCTCGTTTATTGTTTTGCTCTCATTTTATCGCGGTACTAATGCCATGAGATCCCTAGCGCCAAAAATTCGATTATAGTGCCAGAAAGCCGTGTGGTTTTTACTTCATTTTCATTTTAATCCGCCTTGGAATTGATGAATAGTCATCGTTCAAATTAAGTGTTTTTTTGTTCATACATACGAACTGAAAGCTGTTGGCTCCAATTTTCCTGAAATTCTTATAAATTTGGTTCCACACGATCGTATCTGCAAACATGCTCAAACTCATAAATTATGAATGAATTAATTAAGGCAATTGGAACACTGGGACTGTTGGTAAAAGAACGAATAATCATAAAGAAGATAGATATTTTGGCAGACATGAAATTCCGGCTGTAACTTTACGTTTCTTAATCCTGATGAATTTATATTATATGCGTGTGTATGAATTTCGCAGTGGATCCCATGCAGGAATAAAAATTTAACCATTTTTCGGTTTGAACAAGCCCAGAAGGTCTTGTAATGTAGCTAATTACCTCACGGCATTAGTGAGGCGATATTCAACGGAGAGACTATAGATTTCTAAAGTTTTGAAAAAAAAAAAAAAAAAATACTCTCTGTTGAAATGCTTCTTAAATTATGTATATCGTTATTACGATGATTACCGTATCGTTAATTAGACATCGTAGAGTAAAAACATCCGAAAAGAGAAGAAAATCGAAAGAAATAAAATGAAAAAAAATTAAAATACAAAATTTCCTAACGATACCAAAAAACCAATTGAGTGTCGAAGCCGTAATTGAACTTTGTTCTCACAGATCGTCTGGAGCTACACTAGGCCGTCAAGACGCTGTCGAATCATACGCAGACGAAGATGTCCTGAGTCCTCCAACATCAAAACGTGGTTCTCTGCGTCCAAGCGGTACCGTTCTTTCGCTGAACATGTTACAGCGTGACATTAAAGACGCGTTTAACAGACGCTGCGGTAGTCTGAGAAGACGTCCGGTTCCAGAACCCGTCCCACTTCCTATCGCTGACGGAAGTGACGTTAGTATTCTCGTTACCGAACCAAGTCCAGAAAATACTGCACCGCCTTGCAGACCACCGCTTTTGAGACAACAGTCAGAGGCCACGGTCGTACATGTTTTGGTCCATCGTGAGAGCGAAGAATATCACGTTTCCGGCGACGATAGCTGATCCCTGCATTCATACGATTCGAATAATACCGCGGGGAGAACAGGCAAGAAGACTTGAATCGTCAATATTATAGATTTATATATTCTTTTGAATTTTCACCTATTTTTCATTTCCAATTATTATTTATTTATTATCTCATTTTTTTCTTCTTCTTCTTTTTTCTCTCACTTTATATAAATCCCTTAGGCAAACGGAGCTAATCTAAGTTCGCAATGTTCTTATATCGTGACATACTCTGCTGCTTACATATTAATATCTATACATGTAATGCTACGTGATGCATTTCAACTATTTATATGTATAATTCTCGCATTATATTATAATACATACGTACGCCAATTATCTATTTGTTCGATCAGATTTTTATCATCAGATATTATTCTTAAACCCCTAGATTTTCTTCGATTCAAATATACATACATACATATATATATATATACGCATTCGGAAAATATACTTAGGTTAAAAGTATAATATCTAATATAAATTTAAAAAAAAAAAAAAAAAAAAAGATACAAATGCTGTCGAATCATATCCTATATACGTTCTAACTTCTTAAACATGATATACTAAATTCACCAATTCCAGCTTCTTGTTTTATATATATTATAATTGAGAAGTGCATTATTTTGTAGAGTCAGCGAGTATAATAATAATAATAATATTAATAGAATAACCTGTACCATGCATGTATATAGTAAGTATTGCAATTTGGAAACTTAGATTGCTTAGAGTTTGTCGCAGAGATTGATATATATATATATATATGAACATATATACATATAAGAGCGTTTTTCATTATAATTAATAAAAAGAAACTACTGCCTGAGATTATAGCGTATATAAATAATAGTACCCATAGGTAGAATAACAAAAAAAAAAAAAACAAGGCGAATGAAATCTTTTGAGAAAAATGTTGCATCAAAATGACGAGGTCCAAAGATAGGATGGACTGCAGCAAGTGAATAAATAAATAAATCGATCAATCAATCAATCAATCAATTCATTCATTCATTTACGCGTATATTTCGATACTTCGCACGTTAATAATAATAATATACGAGTAGATTGTTTTTCGTATAGTATATTATTGTATATAATATAGAAGAAGAATATTTTAGCGATATTGCCAGCGCAAGTATTGCCTTGTTTTAAATTTTTCATTTGCCAATTATTACTTCCACTGCACTGGTCAATACATTAAAAAAAACCTTTTTCTCCAGAAAAGAAACAAAAAGAAACGAGAAAAAAAAACAAAAGAAAATGATAAAAATTCATGAAAAAGTAAAAAAGAAAAATTAAAGAAACACTTTATACGCGTACGATTTTACGCGCGTTATATAAACATATATATACACGTCGCTTATGTATATATATTATAAATTAATGATACATACAGTTGTGCAATAGTCGTTTCGTTATATATTATTAAAATTACGCAGTTAAGTAGGTGTAGCTAATTAGGTAAAGGACTGTTACAATCGCGGTTTACTAAACCAGCCAAATTAAATAACGGAAATCAAGAAGAATGAACAGGAAGAGAAGAGAGAGCGGTGCGGTTCGCGGGACAACGAATTTTCAAAATTAAAAATGAAAAAAATAAACAAAAAACATTTAAAAAAAAAAAAAAAATGAAAAAAATGAAAAAAAAAGGAAAACTAAATATTGGATATGAATTTAGCCGCTTTAATTATGAGCTGGATTCGTGTTGTTGAAGAATTTTTCTACAAAAGACAATTAAATGCGTATAGGGAAATAATAATGTTGGATATCTGTGTACGGTGGTGATCGTAATTACTGATTCAATTATATAATCCTCGTTGAATATTATGTATTGAAAACGAGCATTTTGCTCTAAATTGCGACGTTACTTGATTAAGTTTTCCGCTCCTTTTTTTATTTGAAAAATTGAAATTACAAAAAAAAAAAAAAAGCTATATTCGCAATATTTCTAGATTTTTTATTTCTACAAATCTCGAGATTTGTTTGAATCGTCGCAATTTCGAGCTACTGACGATTTTTTTTTTCATATAATTGAATTTCGAGGAGCCTTGAAAGTGTCAAGTAGATTTTATAATTCTTATTAGTCATAAGAGATATGATTATTATATCTGTTGGATATTTTGGCTGGTCGGGTAAACGCGGAAATAAAAATATGATATATATAATAAAATATAAGTCAATTAATGGTAATTTAATAATGAAAGACGAAGATACGAATTGAATCAATAATATGAGGAAAAAATGAGACGAATAAAAATGAGGTGGATGTTGTAATTATGTTTCAGAAATCTATAGTATATATATATATATATATACGAACACGGGAAGCATAACGAAACACGAACAATCTATAAAATATGTATAAAACTACGAATGAAAATGAATGCGAATATAATATATAGTTAATGAAAATGTCTCAAAACTGTACAATCATGCAGGTGCTTCTAGAGTGCCGTAGACCGTTTAGACTACGTTATATATTAATATATATACATTATAATAACATAATATGTTACGTTAGTACGTTATGTAATATGAAATCAATAATAAAATTATAAATTATTATTACCGATAATTTAGATTATCACGTAATTATAATAAATATACATGTATAAATATATATATATATATAATATATATTAGGGCCAGTTATTACCTATTAGGACTAATTAATATCTTGCAGGATCAATTCTTTGGTTTTTGCGATTTATTAATGTTCGTCATTCCGTCTCGTTCGAGATCGTCAAACGGCCTGCACGATTATATCTCCAACGAATTACCTACAATTTCATCTTCAAAATTTATTAACTATTTTGAAAAATTTCTCTGATTGCCTATAATTAGATAAAATCAGTTGCCAGTCATTCGAAAAATATTTCAGAGAAATAAAACTGCAATTTTTCCGAGATATATCAGTGCTACAGTTCTATAATTGCTTGAATTTATTCATCAGTGATAAAATCCGGTAAATAATTGATCGAATTATAAACACGTTTGACAATTAGTCTCAAGAACGCCCCGGTAGGATATTTCCTCAGTCTTCCGTTCCTTGCGAATTGGTGCGAGCTCGGCGCACTCTTCGTCTTTCGTTTGGGACAAGGGATCGAGGATATAATATTCTCTTTGGTCGTTTTTTGCTTTGATCAAATGCGTATATGTATTATTATTATTATTATTATTATTATTATGGAGCCGAATTAATATCTGTGAAAATATCTCGAACGAGAAAGGTGATAAACGATGAGCTTGAAAAAACCAAGAAACAAAAAAATTATTAAAAAAAAAAAAAACAGTGAAAAAGTAAAATACTGGGGAAGAAAAAAATAAAAATAAACAAAAATAACAACAACAATAACACAAGAAAAAAACTCAGAGTAATAGAAAAAAGAAACGTACATAGCAAAAACACATGGAAAAAAAAAGTTTGTACAATTGTATTGAAATATTATACTTGCATTATATACCTACTGAAATAGTGAAAGAAAAAAAAATTAAACTAAGAACATGGATAACTAAATGGATAATTAATTAAATGAAGAAATAAATGAATAAATAATATAAAATGAATCGTAGAACGCATAAACATAATAGCATATCAACGAATGGGAATTATTCTATAACGCGCTGTTATATTTACACACTATACCTTTTTAAGCGAGGAGTACGCGATCAAAACGGTACCACACAAAACAAAGACAAAAACAAAAAGAAAGATAGAAAGATGAAATTATGAGAGAAAGTTTAGGGAATCTTTTGAACTATAATTATAATAATTATTATTCTTATCTACATTTTCACCTTTGAATAAGAATAACGAAAATTAAAGGAAAAAGGAAAAAAAAAATCTATCTAAAAACACTTGTACTTGATCTTGTAGCATTTGTACCGGTTAAATAACCTTTATACGTATATATTATATAATGTATATCGACCATTTTTTCAATTTTCAAAGAAAACTAAATTTGAAAAAAGAAAAACAACGTTAATATATATCCTCATTTTTAAACTTGAAATCTATACACAGTTATATTGAAATGAATAGTCATTGAAGAAAAAAAAAAAGCACCGCTTAAATATCCAAATCGATTATATACATATATTTATTGTATACAGAATCTTCCTAATATAGCATTTCCGTATTATTATTATACAATTTAATGATCCCAACAAAAAATCAACATTAATATACATATATATATAAATTTAACGATCTAGTAATAGAAAAAACAAACAAAACAAGAACAACAAGAAAAAATGAAAACGAAAAAAAAAAGTATTACAATTAAACAAATATCTCATTTATTCGGAGAGAAATAATTGTTATGACAGTGTACTCCTCAGTCTTCACAATCTATACCTATCTGATACAATTATATTTATACTTTTTCATACACAAAGCATTGACATAAGCCCATGGCAGAAAAAAAATCAAATATAGGAGGTAATTATTCATCAGGCCGTTGACTGAAGAATTTGGGGTACACACTACAAATTTGACTGTTATACCTTGATCGAAAAGACCCCAAAAGTTGACAATGACCAATAGGGAAGTTAGATAATAATTTTCTGTGAATTGGACCGTTCCGATCTCTAGCAATTTAGCTGTTGTATTTCATTGTTCACGGCTACTTGGCGGAAAAATAAACTCTAAAAACGATACGTTCGAAAACGCTTGGTTCAAATTGTCTGCGCATGACGTCACGGAGTGACTCGCGCCTGCGCATACGAGTCGAAGCGAAGCAGTAAGGGTAATGCTAGCATTATTGCGCAAGGAACGCTATGACGTCAAACCAATCGTGTCTCGTCGAGGTTCGCGCCAAATTGTCGATCGATCTTTTATATTATCACTTTCAACGATCGCTGGGGAAAAACTTTCCAATGATTATATTTCCATTAAAAGCATCTACTTTTCACGGAGACACATGATGTTTATAATGAAGTGTTCAACTTCCCTATTTATCCTGTATATTTGAAAGTTTTTTTCAGCCATAAGGAGGGCACATACATATTCCATCAATAAATACAAAATTCAATTTAGAAATATTAATAAATACTGACATTAGATAGCAAAATATTTAAAAAAAACAGGCTGATGACGCCGAAATTGGTTTTACCCGCACGTTTCTTCTATGCTTAATCTGGTACTTTTTTTCGGAGTTTCTTTCTCGAAATTGTTGTTTTTTCATCTCATTTTTCAACTGTGAAAAAAGTCACTAGCGACTTTAACAGCACACGGAATGTTACTAAGGCACAAAGCACGTTTCAATAAGGCGATGCTAATTACCGTACGTCTGCTGTATATTGTTCAAAAGTTTGAAAACTTGTAAAACGTGTCATGGCCCTTATATCGATAAATCGTCACGATGTCAATTAATGGCTGCCTGAATGATTTGGGCGAATTTGGAAAAATAGATGAAAAAAAAAATATAGTGAACGCGGTAATTATATAACAAAAAGCGAGCCATGAAATAAAGTTAAATATATAAATAAATAAAAAGGGCAGAATTATGATAAATTCTTTTATTGATTTGGGGAATAATTCAGCAGACATAGCACGCCGCAATTATATAAATTCATATTCTTCTACTCGCGTAGTATACCCGCGTGCTTTGAAATAGTCGAAGAATTTTCAATACTTCAAATCATAAAATTTATACGAGCACCTTGTTGTGTACATGCGATATTTGTGAACATTTTCTTCCGCGTTTTATGCATAAATTATTGTTATCGTTATATGGTGAATAATATATCGTTAAATAGCTGCTCATATATTATACCGGTCATCTATCGAACTCGAAAAAGATAATAAAAAATACCAAAAATTCATAGATTTCTTTCTATTTAGCAAATTACTCCTGTACAAATGTCGAAATGCGAAATATCTCTATACATAATTATACCTACCGTCATGGATTCTCGATTCTATTCATATACCTATACTTATACCGGATATACACACGAAAATACATACATTCATATTCGCAAACACATATATAGAACGTGAAATACGATGGCAAGACTAATATTCATTCAAATAGTAAAGTATTTAAACCTAAAATTATTAAACGGCGAAATCAGTCTTCGAGTAAATACGAAGAATATCAATATTTAAATATAAAATTTCCGACTATACATAACTGAAAAATGGATTGGTCATTTTTCTTTATTTTATTTTATTTTTTAATTTTAGGTAACGGGCGACAAAATAGATCTCGGGAAAAATTGTATGATAATTAAAAATTGATATCTATAATAACCTATTGTTTAGCTTGATACTTTACGTGTTAAGAGGTATATGGCATTGACAATATTTACCACACAAGATTATGAAATAGAAGAAGAGAGAAGGAAAAAAAAATAACATAAGAAATAAAATAAAACAAGACAAAAGAAAAAAAAAACAAAAAAAAAAAAAAACGAAAAATTCTAAATAATGTTGTATGAAATCCACAATCAAAGGCCTATGTAACGTTAGCGGATGTGGCGTTAATTAATGTCTTCAATAATAAATATTAAACTAATTGATTTAATTAAGATGAAAAGTTATTGTATCGTTTCTAAATATATATATATAATATGTATTATATTATATAGAAATGTATATATGCTTCGTGACAAAGTATAATGTGACTGCATATAGGTATATTATATACATTTGACGAAAATAATGAAAGGTATATAAGGTATATATGAGAAGAAGTAATAAATGTTCATAATTATCCGAACGAATGTATATTATGATACATGTAATGTATTATATTTTTGTCAACGAGGCTCTATGCAGATTATTATAGTTATAGAATTATTGTAGTTAATTAATATATTATATAACATATAATATATAGTGGCCATAGTGCTGTGTCCGAAAAGATCAATAAAAAAAAAAAAATAATAAAAAATATATATATAAGTGCGTTTTCTCCGTGCTGAACGGGACTCAAGTTTCGTGATAATATTTAAATAATTTAGTTAATTAATAATTTACACGATAACGATATACATACATATTATATACATACTACATAAGTATATTTAACGAAAAAAAAGCTGCAGAATTAAGAAACGTTGATATCGCGTATATGAAAATCTGCATACGTTTTAGAAGAACAAAAAAAAAAACCACACCATATATTATTATGTCTTACATAGATAATTTTACCAGTTTTTAGACAAGGCG
Organism: Ametastegia equiseti; assembly: GCA_963989295.1. Classification (NCBI taxonomy): domain Eukaryota; kingdom Metazoa; phylum Arthropoda; class Insecta; order Hymenoptera; family Tenthredinidae; genus Ametastegia; species Ametastegia equiseti. Next base: position 21,925,444 of record OZ022390.1, on the reverse strand, counting down.
TGCTTTTTTTTCGTTACATATACCTACTACGATAATCAATCACCATAGCCTCGAGCTCTATATTCGCTGGAAGACTTATCGATTTCTCTTTTTTTTTTTTCTGCGTCTTTCCTCTTTCAATCCATCTGTAATAAATAAACATTATTATATTATAAACTTTCAGTAGCCTGAAGAAAAATTGAAAAAAAATTAAAATAAACGAAAAATTAAGGAACACGCGTTACTATGAAAGATCGAAATGTTGATATTGGTCTGTTAATTTTGAAATTAGAAAAAAAAATAATAATAATAACGATAATACTAATAATAATATTATTAATAACAATTATGATTAGATAACGTGACGACGGAATGAGCTTGAAATAATCCTATATTGAATAATTGATTTCAAAATTTCAATGAATTATATTTGACAAATATATTTAGTGGACCGCGTCGTAAAGGTATACATATAGGCTAAATAAGTAATAATATACGTATTATATAAGAAATGATAAGGAATAATGAGGAATAATAATTATTGTAATAATAAAAGAATTATACAGAACAGAACAGAACTATAGCATAAATCGTATAGAGTAATAATAATAATAATAATAATCTTGTAAATTTATTATATTAAATTTATATGATAACATTTATGATATTGAACAGGTTTTGTTATAATATGCTTTTGAGCAATTTATGCTAAGCGAGCATTAAAACTTACGCACATGATTATTTTAGATAAATGATGAGAATATTATTGGATTTCTACATGATTTCCAGCTGATATTGAACCCAATTCAATAATTGAACATGAAAACGCATACATACCGTATGTATGTATATCGATTATTATTATTAAAACAATATTTTCATTCTCTCGTACATCAATTTTCTCTTTATGCTGTAAATATACATACCCCTACATAAAGACACAAAAATAAAATATAATAATAATAATAATAATAATAATAATAATAATATGGAGAATACCTAATAATAAATGAAAAAGAGAGAAAAATCGTGCGTACGTTTGGCTCAAGCATGTGTAGATATTGAATAATTAATTCTTGTTGGCTTGTGATATATATAAATTATACTCAACGATTTACGGATAAAGAATTATTAGTGATCGTTACACAGTTTTAATATTACATTATAATTATTTTAGATTTATCGACGTTACATACTTCTCATCATTCCGAAAAAAAAAAACACACAAATGAAAAGAAAAAAAAAAAATCAAAAAAGTAATAAATGAAATTGAAAAAAAAAAGAGACTAGATCATATACGAATATTATAATATAAATATAAATATAATATAAATAATGTATTGTTATCGTAAGCATATATAAATATCACTCAATCTATCCGTAAATCGTTCGAAGTTTTTGATCCCCTTTTGGGCATCTCTGAGATGAAAAAAAGAAAAAGAAAAAAAAACAATCTACTTTTGATGGTCGTAGAATCCTGTTTTCTTATTATATAGGACGGTTTTAATTGCGATTTAATCAACAGTTTGAAAGACCGAAGTACTGTTGTAAGTTTTCTCGTTTTTTTTTCTTTTGTTTGTCTCGAATTGATCATAAGATGTTGTTTGTATAATAATCTGAAGACGCTCAGAATTTTGAATTTTGGATTTTACGACTATCGATTATGGAAGTTATAATAATTAAATCAGCAATATTATACGCGGAGTAGTTATTTAGTCGGATATTTTATTATAAATTATTATTAATAACTCAGTACGATTATAAAATGATGAAGATTATCAGTTAGAATTTATCGTATAGAAAATTTTTTGCTTGTTTTAACTGATATTATAATTATTATTATATATATTATAACAAATTATTATATATAATCATTCCTAAATAATAAATAATGGAGTTTATTGCTAAATTATGTTGTCTAAACTTAGACTTCCTTCAACTTTCATAAAAACTCAGAAAAAACCCAAAAATTAAAAAAACAACACATTATCGCTAATTGATATTCACAATATTTATTTTTTTTATTTATCAATACAATTTATTTTACACTTCATTGTCTCTTAAAAGTGTAACTATGAGTTTTATGCCATAGTTACACATTGTCGACTATAACATGGCTATTGATTTTCATCTCATTTTGTAGATACTCTAGAGCGTTTGTCCCAGGCAAAATTTGCACCGTAGCTTCGTGGCTTTGGAGTTTTTCTGTTCGGTTTTTGGATGTAATATTTCCAACCCATTTTATCACATAGCGCGATTGCTTCTTCTTTAGTAGCAAATTCAACCTTAAGATTTGAGTGGGGGTCACCGCTGAAAATAAACATTTGAAAATGCAAAGTTAAAATGTGGAAATTGATCATCAACTTCAATACTTTCTATAATAATTTCAATTTCTTTTCTTGTTTTTAGAGGATATTTGCCCCTTCGAGAAAAACTTTTCTTTAGAAAAGCAAGGGAAAAGGTATGTACCATAGAAAACATATTCGCATTCTATCGATAATTGAAAAACTTGCAATGATATTATAATTTTTGCCGTGGATTAGTAAGAAATTGAAGCAGTTACGAGAATCCTGAAAATGTATCGGCTCGGGAATCAATTGACATAAGAATCTGAAATTGAATGTTTGAGCCGTCTGCATTTGGACTTTTCGAAATTTGCAAGTTCTGAGCTCTAACGTTTCTATAAACTCAGAATCGCGTTCTAAATAAATTCGGAATTTTTAACACTCGCAACTCTTGGAAATTAAAACTTCAATTCCGTCCTAAAGTGAGTGAGAATCCTTTTAATTTCTGGTTCAGTTTTCCCACCTGGAAGTCCATCCCATCAAAGGATTCTCCCATCTTTCGCGATTATCGAAATCCATTTGCCAGAATCCGGTATTGTTGGTTCCAGACTGCATGGCATTTTTTGCCGGTTCGTATATGCGAACTAGACGGTTTTTTATGTGTTCCTCAGGTACGCCTGACACAATTCCCACCTTTTCAGGCCCTTCGATTGTTATGTACCCTTGCAGAGCTCGCTGCTTTTCATATTCCGTCGGATTTAACTCCACCTTTGCATCTTTCACTTGGGGCTCACGAACGTTTAATGCGTTCGCTGGATCATCTCCGTAACGTACAGAACCTGTCGATATACTTTTGGCGGTCCTAAATTGAAGGAAAAATGGTAAAGAAATTCACCAACTTTCGATATTTGTTACAACATGGAATTCTTCAAATCGAATTACATGCAGTTTGTTGGTTTTTCCTTCTGATCTCAACCCAAAATATTGAAAAATGTTTCAATTTCTAGTTGCATTTTTTTATTGAAAAATAGTTTTTGACTCATTTTTCATTATTCTGGATTTTATTGATGTAAATAATAGTAAATATGCTCGAGATATTCGTCGTGCGATTACATAAAGGTTTATTGTAAGGTTTTTAGGTTAGGTTTTTTTCAGAGTGATGTTGAAAATGTGAGAATATTGTTGCGGGGTTTTATTGCAATTTGGCTCACCATTGTTGATTACCGTTCCTAATAATGTTCGAACAGTTTCTTAGCAACAAACGCGTTGCCATTTTTTTTTTTTTATATATCAGATTTCAACGACGATGTGATGCAAAATCTTCGAAGCAGAAGACAGCGCACAACTGTTTAGTTTTTAGTGTCAAAATTCGGGTTGAGGACAGTATAGTGGCGCCATCGATTTACAGAAACGGTAAACTGCAGCATTGATCGAGAAGGTAAGGTAGAGATCGTTTATATCTACTCCAGGCGCGGAATTTTGAATTGATTATTTGAATAACATTATGTATTTATTACTTATTATTATTGTTGTTATTCAGAAATAATATTAAATTTGCATTGCGTCTTTTCAAACCTAATTTGTCCGACATTATTAACAACTGCTTTATTATTTTCTCTTATTCTTTGCTAACTTTGCTATACACATCGTGTGCTTACTTTCCTTTGAATTTCATCCTCTAATACCGTATCTCAGCATCAGCGACTGTTAATTTGCTAAAATTGTGGAAATCGAATTGTTATACGATGTCAAAATCGCAGAAATATCTATACCTACTTGCAGTAGTCGTCGGATGTTCGTGAAGAAATCTAACCAATTGTGATAAGTTCGTTCATTAGGGATTCTGGATATCTGGATTAGGATGAAATGAAAAGAATAATTGAACAGATGGATGGATATACGTATAGATAAAATTTTACCATCCCATTTGCAGTCAACATCTTATAGGTATACGCAAAGCTCTGACGAGAAAAATGATATTGACTTTTTCTAGATGCAGCTTGATTATTTTTTAATATTCAAATTTATTGATGTAGGGACAGATAACAATTCTGTGTGTAATTTAAGAAGTATAATTTATTTTCTACCAAAAATTCCAATACTTCGGTATGAACTTTATCATTATACGTATATTAATAATATTGAAAATTGTAATCCTTATTCAATAAAGATAGGAAAACAACTGATTTATTGATTCATTTTATAATACCAAGTACTTTATAAAATCTAATTGAACAGTTCATGCTATATTAGATTCATAGATTGACAGGGTAAGCAATGTTGTTTTTAGCCATGGAGAAACTATATTCAAATTTAACCACATTGAATTTCCGAGAATTCTACATCACGCTTGAGTAGTATTTTTTTCACCTAGTTTTTTTTTTCAATGTATATTCTGGATTCATTATATTGATATTTCTGCTTCGTGAACACAGTTTTGAATCCAGTCGAGTTCATTCACGTAGATACCTAGAGGGTCATGGATTTTATACTGTCGAACCGATGTTTAAATCTGTCCTTTATAAGTTCATAAGTATATTTTCCCGTTAGAGCTTTCTCTCTTGAACCACTTCACTGCATCTTTATAGAATAAGATAGCAATTATATTGAAAGCCTTCATTCTATATCTGAATCTGAAGTACATATTATAACAGTATAGATCAACACTCAAATTGTATATAATACTAAAATGATAAGCAACAATTATTCATAACGGTGTAGGTATTTGTGTATAATTCAAATATGTAATTTACCAACAGTAAATCACAGTACTGCATGTTTCAATTTCATAATATCTGCGCAATCTACAAGCAATAACAGCAAAATCACTGTACGAAAGAGTACGGAACTGATTTCAAAAATTAGACACCGAGTCATAATTCATAAAACCCATAGGTCGAGATTTTTTTCTAAAAATATTATGAACCAAAAGTCAAAATACTTTCGACCAATTTGGATCAATTTCCTCTTAACTGTATCAGAAATTCCGATGAGTGGATTTTTTCATCATCATCTGTAGTCGGGGACTATTCTTCATATAAAAATGTGCAAATCGAAAAATATCAAGACTATACTAATAATTTTAGTTCATTGACTACGAAAAGTATAAGTATCTATAAAAGATGATAAGATGTTGGAATTTTTTGAAAATAATTCTTAGCAATTTGCAGTAGTAAAAATTTTGCTGAGCTTAAACCCCGCGTAAAAATGGAATAAAACGAAGTATTTCCTGTACTCAATATGTCAACTGTAAAAGGCTGACCTACCCCAAAAAACGTGAAGAGAGGGGCTAACTGGGGCCAGCGACTGGAGTAGAACGCATGCTCGGAGGAACTCGTTGTCCAACTCGGACGAGGTCGGATAAAATCGAGAAGGATATAACACAGCTTTCCCTGAGTTTCTGTCATCGTAGTGCCATGCTTACGGGATGTTGTAAAATTTTTTGATTTTCAATCCATCCGAAACTTACGACTTGCAAATCAAATGCGCACATAAGCAGCATTATAAACTCGAAAAAAATGTGCTACAACAAAGCAAATCAAATGTGGCACGAAGTAAGTACCCATATCACCTAAACTCACACCCTCAAACTCAATTCCATTCAAAGTCTCGGTTAGGGGATGGTGCCCACCAATATACAAGTACACATATCCACGGGCTGATCGATCGCGAGAAACTGTTGCTACCAGCAGCTGTTGCACACTTTACCCGTTTCTTGCATAGCTTATCTGAATATCTTTTCATCGTTCAGCAGCCTCCCTCTCAGGATCTATCCAGCTATATATCCATTTTACGACCTAACTGCAGGCCTTTTCATCAACCCTTATGCCACTTCGTCATAAATAAGCTGATACTATTCCTGGACTTTGAATCTTTGATTTTGAGGTCTGACTGTCATCTCTTCATCATGAACAGTCGGTTAAGGGGAGCAGTATGTCGCGGTTGGAATATTTAAACATCGTCCAAAATCAATTTGTTTCATCACCAAAGTTCATTTTGCATCATTGAAATCATCTCACTTGAAAACGGTTGCTGCACGAATTCAAGTACACCGTAGGTCCGATTCGACTTATCTATAACCAAGTTTCGAAGGAATACAGGTCGTCACAAATTGAACAAGAGAAATTGGAAAGTTTAATTTTTAGGTCGAGTTATTTGCAAATAAGTGGAAAAGAAATGTTCGGTTTTTGGAAAATTGGCCATATCTTCTATGATAATTTTTTAAATTCAATTTCCCTCGTTCAATTTATGACGACGCATCTCCCGAACAATTCGGATCCTGAGAAAGTAAAATCGGACCTACGGTGTGCCTCAATTCGTGCAGTGACTGATTTTTAGTGACATGATCATAATGATGTGAAATGAACTTTGGTGAAGAAATTAATTGATTTTCGACCACGTTTCATTTTTACAACCTCTACATACTGCTCCCTTTATCAAACGTATTTCTTAATTCGCTTTTTTCACAGAACGGTATCAAACTCTGCCTGCTATTGCTACTGGCGATTTGTACCCGAGTTTACTCGAGCCAGGCGAAGCATGTGATCACGAAAAGGAACTACAGCGATCAAAGTGTGAGGGGATATCTGGCCGAGGTATAAAATTATTGTATTTACCTCCAAGACATGTGAAAGAACTTGCAATCAGTCAGTTAAGATCAATTCTCACTGCAATCAGTGAATGTCGACCTCTCACCCAAAAAGGAAATTTTTCAAAATTAATTGAGAATTTCATTCGATATTTGCACAGAGGACTTGCTGGTGGAACGAAGTATGCAAGGAGGAATTTCACAGCAAATTTAGATGTCGATGTCCTCGATGGTCGTACTGCAGGGCACCAGGACGATATTATGATGCCCATTGCAGCATGACGAGGACTGGGTACATTTGGACCCAACCGGAAACATCGTTGGCCCTGGAGATCGAAAAGTAGTAAAATCCAGGAATGTCCAAACTCCTGAAAATCAGTCAGCTTCTCGGATTTGAATAATCACCTTAATTCTCGTTGTTCAATTTCAATCCACGTCTCTTCACCCTTCCATGACAAAACATTCATAATCTATATACATATATACATGGGTATATCCGTGTATGTGAAAATATGAATCCACGATTTTTGGATCAGTTCTTGAACAGTACCGTCGATTTTGCGATCAGTAAAACTTATGTGGGAATTTTTCTCCCGTTTCCTATTTTTTCTAATTTTTTTTTTTTTTTATCTTGTCTTTTTTCTAACATGAATGGCAGAGGATTTCTATAATATGGAGTAAAACGAATTTCAGGACGAATAACGTCGACGATAAATGTAATTAAGTAAATAAAACAGTCGGAAATGAGAATTACTTTTAACGATATGTGATGCAACGACTATCAGTAGATGAAATAGACGAAAAAATATATATATAATATTATTAGAGGAGGCTCAGACTTTCAGCCTTCTTAGACCAAGCGACGTACACAGCCTACGTTGTAATATCTAGAAATTTAATATCACGTGCATCAAATCGCCGTGATATTCGCAGTAGTGAGATATTATACTGAGTCAAAATAAGTTCTGCGACAATATTATATAATACTATAAACTATACTGTATCCTAGGTGATATTTTAATGTTCATTGTTGTTTATAATTGTGTTACTTTGCCAATATATACAAATAAAATACGACAAAATCAATCGGTTGACGAGAAATCATTTCATTAGGATTCTTTTCGGCCTTATACATATAATTTTATAATATATGAAGCCGTTCGCGAATGAAAAATATACGCTAGATGTTAAATTATCACGAAGTTTTAATTTTTCTTTCTGAAATTGTTGACAAAAAATAATGACAGTCAAAGATTGATAGTTGAAAGTAAAAAAGTAAATAAATCATCATCAGTGTGGATGAAATAAGACAAATCACCATCGCCAATCAGAATCGAGAAATCTCTCGCCTCGGTGTTAACTCACAATTGTTAAGTTTGGCTTGGAGGGCGTGATCAGCGCTAGCTAGGGTTGCCAGCTATAATTTAAGTTTCGGAATTTGAGCCTTCAGTCGATTTGTTATCGCAGTAAAGAAACGTGCGTTGGCTGACCCTCGTCAAACGTATATACATATACCAGGGATTTGGATTGGGATTGGGACTGGGACTGGGATTGGCCTTATAGGGGCGACTCCCCGGGGTGGTGTTATTTCTTTCATTTTCTCCTTTCAAATTCTCAAAAGCGAGAAAGACGAGGGTGTCAGCAAGTGTTGGAAATAAATTTGTCAGACAAACCCGCCTAAGATCCTATACCAGTTTTTCTAAAATACAACCCCTGCCTCCAGAGATCAACCACTACATGTCCATATTCTCATATATTATCCTGTCTTTACGGTTTCCACCTGACGTTAGATCTTCCAAATCGATTTTTCCATCGACCGCTGTCAATTTTCAAAATCAGAAACATTCAATTACCTACAATTACGTCGATTGTCACATTTGCTAATTTAGCTAATTACATCGAATTTTCGATTATTTTCATTCACAGAAAGTAGAGATTGAGATGTAATAATCGGATCGAAATACTCCAAAAAATCTGTTAAAGTTTATTTCTTATTCTACAGAACGCATTTTTTCGGAATCAGTTTTTACCCAAATATTATTAAATCGATGATAAGTGGAAATTATTTTTGTTTCATGCAATCCAGCAAATTGTTATTTTTCTTCGTCGTCCGTAGATCAGGAGGAAGCCGAAGCTTTCGTGATCGTCCCGGAAGTGACGCAGAAGCGACATGTCGTGAAATTCCGATCGAAAAATTCTCTTCATAAGGACAAACTTGACCTGGTGCAAATTTTTTTTCACATCTCAATGAAATTCGCAAAACTTGATAACTGCTGGTATACATATAAATGATAAAGTTTCATCAATTTGCTTTATTTTTGTTTTATATATTTTTCCATACAAAAATGAGTGATTCTTTAATCTTCGCGGAGGCGTAGCCGATAATTTTTGGCAAAGTCGCGCTTGGATATATCCGGAGGGAATTAGATATACATAGGTATAAACGAAGTTCGATAGCGTCGCGCATCTGTAGATGGAATTGCGCGCGCGGGCAATATCGACCAGTTTTAAAGCTTGCGGTGAACGTTATCCGGACAGAAGAGGCCATGACACTTTCAACGTTTTACCTGACGGTTTTTCTCCCGGTTCTTGTGCTTGCGGTTATCGTTGCCGAAGGACGATTCATTTCCAACCCAGGACCTCATCTCGGAGAAACATTCTACGGGGAAATACGCGAACTTCTGAGACGAAGACTTCACGATATAGAGGTGAGCTACTCTGAACTAAGAAAAAAACCATTAAAAAACTGGAGAATGCCCATTACTTCTTGAAAATTTGACCTATAATTGAAATCATCGGTAATTGATCGGTAAATCATCTCACCTGATCATCTCAAGTCAAGTAAAACTGACGAGACAGAAGAAAAAAAAAAAAACGAAACCAGAGAAAATTAATTCATAAAGTGTTTTTTGATTTTTTTTGACTCATACAAATTGGAGAGTTTTTAATTCAGATCGTATTTGGTAGGACAGAAAGAATTTTGGAATTGGAAATGAGAAATAAGTAGAAATTTCATGGTGTATTTGCTAGATAGCAAAATTCATGTTGGTCCTATCGATCCACTAAAGTTGTAGATACAATACAATCATGACGGCGTCAGCTGATAGCTGGTTTTATTGTCTGACGTCACGCTGACACGATAATGAACCAGCTGTTACTCATTGCTAACCATGTATGTAGAAATATATCGTTGGTTTAATTTGGGCAGAATGAAGCACCGATATTTGACGATGAGTTGCCGCCCCATCCAGAGGAAAACCTTTCCTGGCGTGGGCCCCAAAATTTGGGTCAAATTTCCGCGGTTTCCGTGGACCCGAATGGAAGACCGGTAATTTTTCACCGCGGCCATCATACCTGGGACTATTTGTGAGTATAACGAGCCGCTTATCGCCAGTTCTCCAGACGTTAAAGTATAATATGCAGCTATTAAGTTTCTTTCAGATTCTTTAAGCTTTTACAATTCTCTCAAGGTCTCAACATTCGCTTGATCCATATCGGGTTTCGGATCATTTCAAGCTCTGTCGATGCGAGTTTTGAGAAAACTGCCATCCAGCAAAGTTCGAGTACTCTAAACAAAAATTTCTTGGATTTAGCTCTTTAGGGAACTCAAAAGTACCAATTTTGTTTATCTTCCGGAAATTTATCAATAGTTTTGATAACGTGAGGGAATAGTAAAGCATTGGCTTCGTCTCAAATAACGATTTTCGCCATTTCGAAGAAATCTCGACTTTCAAACATGATCCCAACCATATGTTGGTTTGTCCGAACTGAATGAGCTGGGTGTTCTGACCAACGGCTCGACGGAAAATTTGTCAGGATTATAGCTTGTTTTTTAACGATAAAAAATTACAATGTCCCATGTTAGAATTTAGATATAGAGCCTATAGATTAAACGGTAAAAAAATTAAAAATAATTCAAAGTGCGAATGAAAAGTCCAAGGCAGCTCAGTTAACCCAATATTTTTTGTTTTCAGTACTTTTAACTCAAGTTACCACTACCAAGCAGTGACCCAAGGCCCAATTCTTCAGGACACAGTTCTCACCCTCGACCCCATAACCGGTGACGTAATCGACAGATGGGGCAAAAGTATTTTTTACATGCCCCATGGCCTGCACATTGATGTCTTCGGCAATGTCTGGTTAACGGATGTGGCCCTCCATCAAGTTTTCAAGGTAAGATTTAGAGACGAGAAAATTACCCAGGTTAGAAAAAAGGCGGAAAAGTTCGAATATACCACAATCATTGATCAATGATCGATATTTCTTAATCACAACAGTTTCGGAGGAATGCCAGAAACCCTAGCCTAATACTTGGCGAAAGATTTGAACCAGGTAGTGATTCGGCTCACTTCTGCCAACCAACTACAGTTGCGGTTGCACCAGCCGGGGAAATAATAGTCGCTGATGGCTACTGTAATAATCGAATAATGGTTTTCAACGCAGCTGGTGGCCTACTTGAAGTAATTCCACAGCCCGGAGGTGAGAATGACAATATGTTTCAATAGAAACTATGGGTAGTGCGTATTATAGTTCACATCGGTAATATAAAAGACTCTAAATTCGATACACCCTGATACAGTCCCTTTTTCATTTTTGCAGAATTTCTATCCCTACAAGTACCCCACGGGTTAGCCCTACTTCCGGAACTAGACGTTGTCTGTATAGCTGATCGCGAAAATATGAGAGTCACATGTCCTAACGTTGGGCTTAAACAATTACGAACACGAAGTCCTCCGCTTACTATTCAACAACCAGATTTGGGGCGAGTTTTCAGTGTTGCAGCTTATGGTAAGAACTTACACAATCGAACCCTTCTATACTTTTGAAAAAAGAACTTTTTTTTTTTTTAATAATCTCGTAAATTACGCAGGAAACTACGTCTACGCTGTCAACGGTCCAACGTCACCCATGATTCCAATCAGAGGCTTCACTCTGGATCCAAGAACTGAACGAGTCGTAGACCACTGGTCCCCAATGTCAGATGTGAGTGAGAACTAATTTTGAAAATTTAATCATTGCCAAATAAATGTACAGCAAGACTTCTGGATTTTTATTCGAATAGTTGTCAACAGAAGCTACTTTTTGAAAAAACAAATATTCGAAATCGGTCAAATAGATTGCGCCTGCCACAAATGGTCAAACTTTTTCTCCTGACTTCAATCTCTCGTTGCCTGAAAATAAAACTCTCGACTTCAGTATATTCAAGTTAACATTTTGGAGGTAGAATGAAAGAAGTGCAGGGTCGCATCAAGTCATCAACCAGGTTTGATCCTCTGTGGCAGACTCAATTTTTGGCCAATTAAGTGTTTTTTTTGGATCGAAAAAAAAAGCTTCGCTTGTTCACTATTCGAATAAAATCCACTACTTTCACTTCACTTTAATTTCTTGTCAGTTACGTCTCTGAAAATCATAATTATTAATTTTTACAAGAGCTGGGGCTTGGCTTAACATTTCGTGCAACTTGATAGCAACTTTTGGTTTGTATCATGTGGTTATTTTTCGAATTACGATGTGAGTAAAATCGAGCGATGTCATTTGTGGCTCCGGCTAGGGTGAATTACAATTTCTTGAATCTCTGTTCCTTTGAGAATTGGACGGATATGGTTTTTTGGCCGATCAGGCAAGGTCCAGAGATCCGCGAAGTTGATGAGAGAAAAGAGAAAATTGCTCAGCGTCCCTGTAGACCTGAGACCGCAGGCGGTCCCGCGTCTTTAAAAATCGCATAGCCGCTTTATACCCGCGTGGTACCGGCTGACTTCCGCCCATATGGCGTAAAAGCCCACGATGAAGACATTAAAGGGCTTTAACGACTCCACGCCATCATTTTCCTCGGAAATGATTGCACCCCAAGGCTAAAATGAATGGTTCTTTGTGGATTCAAAATACGTCTCTATCTGGAATTACTAATTATGATTACACGCTGGCTGACCCGAAAGATCACCTTCAATCGTTACGATATACCGAGAAGCCATGGAAATAAGAAAACCCTCCCAAGATCATCCTTGAAATTATTTAACACCATAACTTCCGGCAAAGGGTCGAAGAAATCCTCCTCTTTATTTTCGTACTTCGATCTAATTCTTCGACTATTATCAGCAATTCAGATCATCGATTAATCAGAAAGGTAGACTCCTAACTAAAACCCTTTACTTTTAATTTTCAGAAATTCACCCAGCCTCATGACGTCGCGGTTTGTCCAAACGGAACTGCTCTTTATGTAACTGAAATTGGACCAAACAGGGTTTGGAAGTTCGACCTGATACGACCCATCTTGAAGAAGTAAAAATCTAAGACTAGCCGATGTTTCTTCAAATTCATTTAGCAAATTCATTTATCAGCAACCGAACAGCCATGCGTAATTCCCAAAAAGCTAAAAAACTGATGAAAATACCTTTAACCTCTTTTTTCCTTAGTACTCTGTTAGTTTTTACGTTCTCTGCTACGAGTATCGGTACAGCTGGGAGACAATGAGTTTCTCATCTTCCGTGAACCGGGTTCAAACCTTTACCCACAGTCATTAGGGATGAAAATAGAAAATAGACACCGGAAAGATTCATATTGTCGTTAAATACGTCACATCCGGACCACGACAAGCCAAGTAATTATTTAGAAATTATGTATTTTAAGATCAAGTCGAACTTACTACTATTTCAACGTACCTGTAAACTTGGAATATTTTTGTGACCACAACGTGTATGAATAATCTGTAATTATTTAGTATTTTCACCTCCTTCAGGCCGTTATTCAAAGAATTCTTTTCTTCCCAGCGATACGTCTTTAGATTCTGATCGAATTATTATGAAATTATACTCTTCAGACAGGATGAGAATTTGATTATACGGTTATTTGACTTGATGATATCCAGAAAAAAGACATTTTTAGCTCTATAACAATCCCGAAATGTGGATTTGGTTAATTGGAAAATAAATTGCAGGCATGAAGGAGTTTGAATATCGTGCTAATCCCAAATCAGCCAGGATACCATAGAAGATGCTCTAACAATAAGATATCAAAATTCTGGTGAAATATCATATCTCTGTACGAATATATCATTTTTCCGATTATGTAATGGATATATAGATATGTACAAAATCAAAGATATATATATATATATATTATATGTATACAAACCTACACATGTATAAATGATTGATTTTCCAATCCTGACAGAACCCAAAGGAAACTGAAAGGAATGAAAAGCAAGAACAAAAAAAAATTACAAAACCCGCAGGACATACGCTGTTAGCGCTTTTGAACCGGATCCACTAGTGTTCCTATAGTGAATTCTTTTATTTCCAAACTTTAACGAGCGTAGAGTGAAACGGAGGATATATAGTTTTACTGCATCTCACTTTAAGGTTTTGAATTCCGGAAAGCTTTTCTTAAATATCATTAGCGGGCTGGTAGACACGTCAACAGCATCTGCTCTTTGTGCTCAAAGAAAGGAAGACGAAATGCGTAAGAAATAAAATGAGAAGAAAAAGCTGCAGCGGAGCGAAGCAGAAATCTTCTTTCCATACCTAAACTCGGGCCTCCGGTGTTACTTTTAAGATACAGTCAGTCCCTTCGTGTCTTAAAAACTGTACCAAACACGCCTGTGGACCTGCGATTCAGCCCTTTTTTAAATCGCGTTTCAAAGGGAGGAGAGAATCATTGCAGAAATGTTCATGCCCGATTAAAAAACGATCCAAAAAGTAGGTGCAGAAACTTTGAGAAAAAGCGATATTACTTCGGGGGGCAAAGGTATACAGGCGGCCTTAAGCTTCTCTGACATCAGAATTGCCCCAGCGATTCTTACAAAACCTCTGTACCATGCCGCTCCACTAATCTCTTCGCTCCGGTTGACAACGGGCAGCCAAGAGAACCGCCGCAAAAAAAAGTCGATAGCTTCTTCAGTAAGCCCTGGCTTCCCTATCGGCAAATTCACAGCTCTTAAATGCCACCAAAAGAAGAACATTGTACCAAATCGTTGACAGATTCATTCATCTCATTTACTCTACGATATCATAGAGTAACGATCTTTAGATGCATAGCCAAAGCCACATTGTTGGAGAATAGTACCGAATCCCGTAAAGTGAACTGAAATCGAACTGGAATAAGTTCATTCAGATTCATTTTGAAACGGTTTTTCAAGCGAGGTCCCCATATTGAATTTTGCTTGGTCCTCCTTCTCTAATCAATTTTGCAAATCAGAAACTGCATAAGTCTATTCTTCCATGTCTTAGACAGTCGTAATTACCTTGAAAAAGAATCTGCAGTTCACCAAATTTTTGATGTGTCGGAAGAACGGTTTTTCGTAACCCAAGACATTTAATCCTTTATTTTCAATTTCGAACGATATAAGTCATTGTATACGAGTAAGTACATATGGCCTAGAGTAGGGCAGAATGATCACGTCGATTAATTGGACTGTACAAGTCTAGTCATTCTATGAGAAGGCTGTATTTCCCGAATTTTGAAAATTGTAGAAATAGGCCCGCCCAAAACACTCCACATACTGAATTCACCGGTGCTCTTGAAGCCATCGAAATTTTGGAAGAATTTCCCAACACTGAGTGAGTGAAATAAATTGTGCGACTCTTCGGAAAATTTGAATATAAAAAATGTGCAATGAAGGACCTTGCGAGGTTTGCTACGACGTTACCATATTGTCATAACTAGACAACAGTTTGTTGGTATTTGTACACTAGATACTGGTATACATAGAACCCCGCGTATATAGTTACGATGATTTGTTGACGTGTTCGGCTGCTTTGATCTCTTGGCCCTAGAGCGTTGGAAGATCAGAGGATCGGCGTCAAGCCAGTCGGGAAGTCAGTAACTTGGAAGGTATCTTTCGGCGGCCATTTTTATCTGTTTTTCCACATCCGTTCATTATATCCAACCGACAATCATCATGAGAGAGGAAATGTAAAACAAATAAAAAACCAACACAAGGTTTAAACCCGCACTGTTAAATTCCAGCCAGAGGCCACCAGCAAACGTCTGTATTATCTTTGCCAGTTAATATAATCACATCCGGAAATAATGAAAATTTGGAATATCAACCACTAAGAATCAATCCTCGATCATATGGAATCAGATCATCAAACTTTACTGTCAGTAATCCGAAGCCATCACATGCAATATGAACTATTGATTGAGACAATTATCCTGCAGCAAGGATAATATGGGACATTTCATTATCGTTTGACGGAGGATGAAGGGAGACGTAAGGTGAATAATAAAGGAAGAAATTTGGTCCTGCGACATTGAAATCCGACGCCAATGTCGAGGCCCGAGATGCTGGTCTAATGAAGACGTGCCGGACCAGTCATTTCCTCTCCTTTTCTATATGGTTACGCTCTCCCTTTCGCCTCCTCGGATCCTCTCTCTTCACTGCAGCATCTTTCATTTTACTTCACCAAGGATGGTTTCTCTCTCCAAACATCTCTGAACTGGTTTTGATCCGAGAGGCTTAATGCTGCAGCGGCAGCGCGAGATCTCGCGATGTCCGAGCATCCTGCAGAGACCAGAAACCTACGACGAGGAAGCTCATGGACGACACTGCAGAGAGACTACCACGAAACCCTCCGGGCTTCTGGACTATTATTCCTAGAAAATGTTCTACTTTATTACATAACCTGAACCAGGAAACCATCACCTTGAATCATGCCATGGGAATTTTTGGTCCTTTTATCCACATCGAGGATCCATTTTTTTGGTTTTTTGTTTACAAGATAAGATGGCGAAGACCTTTTGTTTCAAGGAACAATAAGTTTTTGTTGAATCTTTCTTAGTCTCTTTGGTAACTACGAATTCGACGTGAGTACATAATTATCCATCAGCTATTGGGTAAGAGTTGGATTTTTTGAAACCGTTTCGTCACCGAGGAGTGAACGGCTCTGGCTATGCTACATCAGGTGAATTAAAATGAGCTGATTTCCAAAAGGAAAAACAACGACCACCACCTGCTCCGTCGAGTACCCTAATCCTCCGACTGCCACGATCAACGCCTTATAGTCCCTTCAAACACGTTCGTTTTTATTCTATACCCTGAACGGAATACTAAAAAGAAATGCTACACCAAATTTCGAGGAGACGCTAACCGAAATAAATCATCGGCTGTCAGTCGGTTTGCTCATAGCGATGACGAACTCTGAACGAATTCTAATCCAGAATACATGAAGGAAGAATATATCGCCAGGGGTTGAATAGTTCGGAATGAAATAAACGAGAAATTTGTCAAACGGAAATCTGCGAAGATGTGATCGAATGTCTAGTTGATACTAAATACTTCCACTGACCATGAGTGAGGCCAGGATGTAAGAAAGCTTGGAAAGAAAAGGAGAAGGACGAAGGATCTGACAAGGGAGGCGGAAGGGAGGTAAGGAGGAAAAAAAAACGTAAAAAAGATTGAGCGGCTCGCTCTATCGTCAGAAATTAAGTTGTTAAGATGCTGCCTTGAGCGTAGCGAACCCAAAGAGAACATAGCGTCGCTCTCACCGAATGGCTTTGTAATGGTGGTCCACACGGGGCACTTTTCGTTCCCCAACGCAGTTACGATTACGATAACTTCTTCTTCATCTTCTTCTTTTCATCCTCCTTGTACTCTAAACCTTATAGGATATCGTCCCCGGAGCTTTTTAACTTCTCGATAACATTATATTCCACCACTTTTTTTTTTTTCGTTTCGTTATCTTCATCAAGAAAACTTCCTCCACTGCATCACCGCGTTCGTGATGTAGCAAAGGATAGAAAGAAAGCGTACCTTTTCCTTCTCGTTTGTACTTTTTCTATCTCTTTCTCTCTGCTTCAGTATCTTTATTTACAAGCACGATGTCAGATTGCGTGGAAAAATTCTAAGAAATATTATCAAACGGAAATACCTAAGAAGCTTGTACGTTACGCGCGCGTTCAACGAACCATTGCAGTCGACATTTGACAACAAAACAGACCTTGCATTAAAGATAAGGTCACGAGACTTGGCCCGATAAGCATTTATACGGTGCATTGTAATATTAGTGCGTGGAGTTTAGTCCATCAGGAAGATGATGAAAAGATCTTGGATCCTTTACACACCATCGCAGATTCTTGGGAGTATCATCCGGCTCCAGACTCGGTATATCTAATTGCCCGTATACCACGAACCGGCCAGCATTCTACTACCTTCATCGTCTTCCAGGAAATGTTTACTCAAATTGCTACATGCTACGTAATAATCGGTATTTAATGAGATCGTCTGATACCCTGTCTTTTACTTCTTAGCCATACGTCAATCTCGTATCTACCTATATAAACCCCTCTGGGTACTTTTACTTGACTAGCAAGTCCACGTATCCTTTATGTCTTGCTACCAACTATAGAAACCGTCATGTACACATGTGAGATCAGGAGGACATTAATTCCTTCAAAAATGAAGAGTTCACATTGAAGTAAGAACAAACTCAAAATCTCTGCAATTCAAAGAGTTCATGATGCTCTCGAAAGATTCAAAGAAGTAAGAGACAGTGATGGGACAAGTTGATACTTTGAAATTTGAGAAAAACCTTCGAAAGACAGTCTAATAATTCCCATGATAGCACGTTGCAAATGAGTAATTTGAGTAATCGAGAAATCGTAAGTATGGACAAAAAGGGACTAAAGAACGAGCTCATCCGCTCAATGAACAAAAACTCAGGAGAAGACGAGAGAGACCATAAACATCAAACTTTTTACTATTTTGGGTGCTTTTTACACCCCAACGCGAGCACTGTGATGATCCCTTAGCTCTCCTTCGCGTGATCGGATATTTGGAGGGTGAAAGCGTTGATATCGCACATTTCCTGTTCGTCCAATAAAATGTAGCTTCGATTATCAAAGTTTGGTCAAGCGATTACCAAACGATTAAAAACTGAACGTCTATATATGTATACCGAGGAATGTTGGAGACTGAAAGACAAAAAATGACGGCAGGTTCTTATGAATGAATTTCGCGCCGGAATCTTTGTTCCTTTTTTTTTTCCGGTTCACGAGCCGAGTGCGGTGAGTCTCGATGTAGAAAACCGCGGGTTGTGGTTATGAGATTGAAGAAAGAAAGAAAAAGATAAAAAAAGGACAAGGTAAGGTAATCGTTTGTATAAAAAGAGGAGTATAAATGCTCGCTGGGAAGGGTACAAAGCCCTCGAAATTTGAGTAGACTAACGAAGGAATATATATATAAGGTGTGCCAGTTTGAGGATCGGAAAACTCTTGGATATAAGGACCATAAATTCGAATTATGAGAGAATGGGGTCCCATGATCGAAAAGGCGGGGCCCGCGGCTCGACTGGTGTGAAAAGTGAAAGAACCCTCGGAGTGCGAGAGGACCCAGGTCCACATTGAAGATGTAAAATATGATCAAGAGGCGCAGGTGCCGGAGGCCAGCTCTCGATCCTCCTGCGAGACTTTAGATATATCGGCATCGCTGATATCGGAAGAGCGAATCGTTAGTTATATTAATATGCTCATATATCGCCTCTTTACACGCGGTACACAACCCATATAAAACCCGTATAAAATACCCATAACATTCATAAAACCCTTGGTAAAAGTACCGCTCCGTTGTATACCCCTCGTGCTGCAAGTTCCAGTATTATAATCATACGATTTACCTCCTACGCGAATACTGAATATACGCCAGTGGTTAATGGCTTTGGATTAATTAATCCACCCACGATCGACTTTCAACGAGTATAGTATGAGTAATAGGGTTACAAAAAGAGGCGGTGAAAAATTCTTTAAAAAAATCCAAAAACCTGAAAGGTGGTTAAAAAGTGTTTCATTTGAACCCATACGCACTGCATACCTATTATTGGTACCACGAATCATCAGGGTCGGTACCAGTATGGAAGTTACGTCATATAGGAGAGGACGCAGATATATGAAGAGAGAAGCCCTTTCCTCCGAGTCTGGGATCATTAATAACAATTTATGACATGCGTATGCTGGACAATTTCTCTGGATAATTTCCAAGCCCGTACAGCAAGAGCCCAAGCAGTTGGAATTACATAACTTTTTCTCGTCGACACTTGAGGCTTGAGGATCAAGACAGCCCGGAGTTTGTGAGTGAGATTACGAGGCGGCGGTGATGATGAAGATAAAATAAAATGAAAGAAAAGAAAAAGAAAAGTAAATTGATGGTAGGAAGAGAGAGAGAGGTTGATTTTTTTTTTACTGAGAAAATTATGTATCCACTTACGGATGGACTTACAACGTTGTTATCTACCTATGGAACATGTGTGTGCAGCCGCTCGAAGAATCGTCGAATATAAGAACTCCAAGACCTGGGTTGAAGTTTTGAACGTGCGATGAAGCCAATAGCTACGAAGAATCAAGAAGGCATTAACCGCTCGCGATCAGCCTCGGCTCTGATCCTCCTCGCGTCGCGAGGTGGTTATGGGGAGGAGAAAGAAGCCGAAGCCAAAGCATAAGAAGAAGAAGAAGAAGATTGGAAAAGGTCCAGAAGCAAGAGGAAGAGGCATGCAGAGACCAAGGAGCACCAAGGACGGAGACCAAAGGAACCGAGATGAACCAAGGTGAGAGAAAGAGGTAAAGAGAAAGATGAAAGAAGAGGGACGTTGCGCCAGACTACACCAGACTACACTGACAGATACATCTTTATTGTAGCAAGAAGCCGGATCCACGCAGCTAAAACATTCCAAAAGCCAGAATCACACCGGTCAAAAACATATGACCACGTACGGACCAGAAATAACTCGGAGGAGAATAATTCATCACTTTATTATACCTACCATTTTTTTTATTCCATTCTGCACATTTTTACCGCATTCATCTAGATTTCATTTTGACCGTAAAAATTGTTTTTCAATTGGAATAGCGTTGGGTAGGAAACTCTATTCGCCAAAAGCGAAAATTGACTTTTTTCCTTTTTTTTTTTTTGTAAAAGAGTCCATTCTTGTGCGCAGCTTTGACTTCAAGCACGTCTGTCCATAACCAAAATCTTCCTTCGTCGGAAATTTTACTTCGCGATCTTGAAGTACATTAAATTTGATACGAAAAGAGTCTTGAACAAAAAAAAAAAATTACGGAGTTCTCGAGATATTCTGAGCGAAAAATGACTTCGGGTCAATTTGATCCCGTGTGCTACAGATTCACTACCAAGGTAATGCACTCAAAGGATCAATATTACGGTGCAATGGAAAAATCGTAGGATTATTTTCAAAGATTTCGAGTAATTTCTGCTGAACTAAGGTAAGTGTACCAATTACTGACCCTTCAAAACCCATATTGTTGACCCTTATATTTTCTTGAATTTCAAATCGATGATAAGAATTGTGAATGTTTCCATTACACAAATCAGTTGCTAGGTACTCGGAAAATACGAGTTGATTTTTTTTATCATTTCTGAGCTCACGGATAAAAAGACATTATCGAAAAAGGTAAATAATTGGGACAGGGTCAGTAACTGGTACACTTACCCTAGAATAGCATTCTTTATTTATTTTGTTTTTTTTTTCAGAGAGATCCACGAAAACTGTACGCGAATCGTAATTTTTGCATCGCGTAGAAACGGCTCGAGGTTGACGAGAGCTGAGTGGAATAGATTGAAGTTTGCAGTAGCCGAACGTTTGCGTTATGCGATTAGTCTGCAGAAGAGCCACTTAAATTAATAAGTCTTGAAGAGGAAATAATAGACAGTACTTAAGAGTCTCTTAAGGGGGGAGGTGAGGTCTCATCCTCTTTAGCAAACAAAATCAGCTTTCACTCATATGCGGGCGTTTAATGAATTTATGACGCTTTGTGTTATTTGTTCTTAGTACTTAGCCTTCGTTAGGCTTGATGTCGAGATATATAAACTCGTGTTGTGTTTGCGTCGTTGATTAGCATTTTTAAAACCCTTTAAGTCGACAGCTGCGGCAGTTCTAGTCGAAAGTTAACTCTCACCCACGTTCATTTTAACGGTATAATACTTATACCTCGCGTCGTAAACCATTGCTGTAAATGTATAATCTAGAAGCAATAAAAAGTTGTATACGTATATTATTGTTATACTCCGAGGAATCGAGTTTATCAAGATTAATTCAAACAACGAATCTAAAATCCCTGAAACGTGTAAAAACTGATGTCCTAATTTCTTTCACTCTCAGTGCCCATCAGGACGTCCTAGCGGATGTATTTTTTAGTCTCAAATCTTCTACTAAGAGAAGTCCGAAGGCCGAGAGGACTCAGGTTCAAACTGCAGTCATTGGTTGACATCTTAGTTTACGAGTCAAGCAGGAAAGGGACAAATCCTCTGATTTATGTCCAGCCAGGCTCCAGCAAACCCCGCCAGCCGCAGGTGCATCCTCTGAATCCTTAAAAAGCCTGGGATGAAGATAAGCGGCAGATAAGTCAGCGTTTTCGTATAATTTTCTGTCGAAAACAGCGCCCGGATGACTCCAGTACTATGTAATCGACTAAGAAACGAGTCCCCAAAGGGCAACCAGACATTTCTTCCATATTAATTACCAGACGAACGAACACCGATTTATCTACCTCATTACCGAATTAATTTTCATCAATTCTTAGTCCGACGTCCGAAAAGTTTTGTTCAAACGGAAGTAAGTGTCCTGCGTGAAAAACAATTACAATTCTATTCAAGAGGTTATGGCGACGCTTGCTCACCTCGCAAACGCGATTCGTAATTTCTCCGAAACCACTTGACCGATCTGAGTAAAATTTTGAAAACTGATGCCTCAGTTCGGCACAAAGTGGCTAAGTACTTCACTTTTCACAAATTTTAGAAAATTTACGCTCATTTGGCAGTACCTGATCTTCCGTCCCTAACCTAAGAATTTTTTCGCTTCGGTAAAATTTGAAAAGTAAAATATTCGGCTACTTTCTGGTATTATTTAGCGAGGTATTGATCACGAAAATTGAGTTCTGATCGGTTTTGTCGTTTGAGAGAAGATAATTAAAAGAGGTTAAAAGACCAACGATATCGTATTGTGTTTGAATATAGTTTACGATTCAAGGCTCGATAAAAGATCAATAAATTGAAGATCGATGACGGTGATTGAATTTTTGTTTCCGGGAAAGAAAAGATGGTTCTTTTAATTTTTCGAATTGTGGCAAAAAGCCTGGTGGAATCAGCCCACGTAAATTTAGACGGAGAATTATCTCTTCTCCGGAGTTAAAGAGGGGCAAAAAAGAGATGTCGGGTGGGAGATTTGGGTTATTCGTTTTTCTAAAATACTCGAATGGCTAAGTAGCCTCGCCAAATGTTGGCTTATAGCGGGGTAGACAGTGAAGAAGGAAAAATTACCTACTAAGAAAAAGCAAACAGCTAGAGGCCACATAGCCCGTTACCAAGAAGAGCTCTCGATCTCGTGCGAGGCTGCAGCATGGCAGCAACAGCAGCAACAGCATCAGCGACAGCAACAGCAACAGCAACAGAGAAGCTTGCAAAAGTGGGTGTGGAAAAATGCAGATTTGCCAGATACCAAGCGACGCCAGAGACCGCGCGATATACACGGGTAGCGACGCGGCGGTATCGGGCCCTCGGCATCTTGCGAGTGAAACACCGCGAGAGGACCGAAGAACGAGAGGCAAAAGCGTAGTAAGACACGAGAGCGCTTTTGCACCAAAGAATTGGCATATATATAGCCCAACCCAAGGAAAGAAACATGCAAAACCAAACCCAGAAAGAAGATCTTTCTCGCCGCATGTGTTAACCAGCGGTGTCGACGTCGAGTCCTTAGATCCGTGAGAATTTTGTGAAATTTAACCATTTTTGCCCCTTCACTAATTGCAGATCGATCATATCGCTTATTATGATCCGAAAATAAATCTGATTTCACTGACAAGTGATTAGCGATCGAGAATCGGACGGAGAAATCGGTTATTGGGGTCTGAAGAGGGATGAGTCGAGGTGTCTTGATCGCGTATTGCGACGCCTTTGGACCTCGCGCGAAACTTGTCACGAAATAAAGTACCTTCCTCGGGCAAAGACCGAAGACAAGGCAGAACAAGAACAGCACGTGGCCTGCGGACATCACAAATTCAAAATGGCTGCGGTGCGACCAACCGTGGGTGTCGACAGACTCAGAGGTCTCTTTCATCCATTCAATGCGATATATACATTCGTCTTCATTTTTACCTGCCCGCGCTACCACTGCAGTTCAAAATTCAACACCGATTCCGTACATGGAATATCCTCTCGATTTATCCAAGAACAAAATCACTACGTGTGTTACGATGTATAGGCACTTATTTTGACAATTTACAAAACAATCGTTTTCAAGATAAGAAGAAGAATCTATTATTGCATGCCGCATGATCTAAAACAATCTGCATCGAAAGTTCAATTAAAACCAATGAAAGCCAATTACGATTTCATTTTGTTATTGATTTTCCATCAAGATTTCATTAAATTCAATGGAATTCCTACATCGGGAACAATCGAATCGAAAACGATACGTTCCTGTTTAGAATAAAATTGGTTTTAACTAGAATCATCGATATATATTCTTCTATGGAGCAATTGGAAACGTTGTAGAGACCTTGAAATATATTAGCAATTGGGTTTAATTGGGCGTCAATATTGAGTACAAGTAGTACCACGTCATGCCGATAGATGCGTGGCAGCCTGTTTGTCTCTCGCAATTGAAGTGCTGGGAGACTACATTTGGAACTGCATTATCACAAATTGTTATCACCTCGAAAAGGCGATTCGTAGTTTCTTCTAAACGATAAAACCCACCGGAATGAAGCTCAAGAGATTAATGCTTTACCTCGGCAGAAAGTGGCTAACTATTTTACTCTTCGTAAAAAACAAATAGAATTCCAGCCAGATTCATATTTCCTATGTTAGCTAGGTTAGGTTTAAAGCGAGTTGTACCATATCGTCTGAAACTTGTGCACTGAATCAGCTAGAATCGGGTACCTCCGATCTCCATTTTAACCTCCAAGTCAGAATCATAAAGCGAATACTTTCAAACGTATAAAGTGAACGTTTGGATGTATCTGCTAGGATTTCGCGACCATTTAAAACATATTATAACCTGTATATTGGTCGAATGTCAGTAGTAATTGGTTCAGAGTTCTCAATGCATGAGTTAGATTAATTTCAATTGAATTTTTTCGCGTATAGTTTCGATTGAACTGTTTTGACTAGGCAATCAGACTTGATGTGTTGTAAATCATGAGAACACGTGAAAAAATGATTTGAAATGATTGTAGGATTGATACGCAATGAACGTCGAATGCGGTTCAATTGTGATTTACTCTTTATAGATGTATTGGATTCATTGTAAGTCATATAATTCACATAAATCTATTCAAAACATCGGATCAATTGCGTGACTGGTCATTACTGATTGAGCGCATCTGTCGGGTATCACGTGAACCGAAGTATAGATAAACGACGTCAAATCTCCAATTAGCGATAGCTTTTGAGAAATTAATAAAGCTGGATTACATTTATGTACATTTTTATACCAATTACTGTCTTATTTTCCTAATTTAATCGCGCTAATGAGATGTTCTTCGAAATCACAGTCATAAAAGATAAGTTTTTACGAGTTTACGTAACTCGTGATTCAGTGTATATCTTTCTACTTGTAAGTTGTACATTCGATCACAAGGTTGAATGATTTTTTGAAATTTCGAACTAACAGAAGTTCGTTTTTTTGAATCAAGTTTTTCAAAAACACCCTAAGCATCGTTGGGAACTTTGGGCCTAACAATAATTCACCCTCGTCCATTGGGTAACAAAGAAGTCGACATAGATGTCAAACCCCAAAATCAAAGAATGGGCGATCACTTTCCGTGAAAATCCAAGGGCATCGGTCGGAAGACACGGTCACTTTGAACTTTTATCTGCAAAGATTGGTCGAGGTTTAGCGGCCATTACCTGCCGTGATTTCAAAAGAGAGCCATTGTCGAACGGTAGATCCATTTTTCACGGGGATTATTAAGGAGCTTTGCTCTTAACGAGCGCCAAAAAGAACCCATACAAAACATGGAGTAGGAAAAAGCTGTCATCAATTGTGCGGATTTCTTTTCGCGTTTCTCGATCGGTTTAACACGCGTTTAGCAATACCAACTACTACTACCATTCGCCTGAAAAGAGATGGAGCTCATTGTCTGCAGTCACATGGTTTTTATGGATTGGATGGATGAGTTTTTGTCGTTTCATATTTCGAAGGGAGGATTCGTACTCGACATCTAACTCATTGTCAGTTGCCTACCTTTGGCGGTATTCTTCGAATCTTGTTTAAATGCGAGCTATAAGATTTCCAGACCTCTTTGTGGCTGCAGGGCTTTATTGGAAGAAACTTGGTCGTCGCTAGGGTTCGAAAGCGAGTTTAGTGCTAAATGGCGAAACCCAACTCGTTTAGGGCGGTTGTTTGAGAAGTATTCTAAGGGCCATAGATTACTTTCGAACCTTAAACCCAATTCATCTTAAATTTCAAACGCCAGTAAAGCCAGCAAGCGAGCAAGCAACCGAGCTAAAAGACTTCTTTGTGATTGTCTTTTGCACGTTGCCCTCTAGTTCTTCTGGCTGTAGTCCTCGAAACAGCGGGACGTCCATGCCGGATGGACAGACGTGTATTCAATGGCTGACAGACAAGTAGATGGAATACTACGAACCAACAAAGATCGACTGAGAGCTACTCTCGTCTTTTTCTTTCTCTCTTATTCTCTTTCTCTTAAAAACGCTAAGAATTTCTCCCTGTCGGAAACTCGTAATTGCACTTGACAAAAACCAAACGTTCGAAAATTTATTTCTTACCATTCCCTTCGCCAAGAGCTTTACCCAGCTTCAAAAAAGCTCGGCTCGTGTCTCAAGTCAACATTCAATAACGAGTCAATTTTATTTATCAAAGGACCGGGGCCAATCAGGGCGGTTTTTGGTCCCTTGGTTGTAACATCAGAGTATCCAGCCATTGTGAAAATTCTGGAATCATGGAATCATGGAATTTTCATGGAATTCGATACTCTCTTAAAAAACCTTGAAATCTCAATGTATTCGTAACGTGTCTGAATTTTCTTTTTCGAATTGACCCTAAATTTTGGAAAATCTAACGGGATTTCAAATTTTGTCTGCACTAACAAATGCTTCTGGCTTTGGGAGCGTTTTTTATTTTTTATTCTTCCATATTTGCCATTTTTTGATCCAATGACCAATTTTTCTGTTGCGGAACTACACATTCAAAAAATATCTGCTTATTATTAGTTAATTTTCAAAATAGTTGCGTTAAATTAGCTTACGTTTATTTGAACATTGAAAGTTCATCATGATATACGTATTGGAACAATTCTGTTTTAATAATTTTTCGAACAATTTTGTACTTTAACTTCACTGAGGAGGACAACAATTTTTCTCTGTAAAACCTGGAATTCTCAGAGAATTTGAAATCGACAAATAACTGGACACCCTGAACACGCAATAGCGTCTTGACTATAGTATTCCGTAAAAAATGTCATTTTGATGTGAATAATTTGTCATCTGACTTGCAGCGCGGACGCAAGATGATGAAACTTTCATTCGTGAGGCCCAAAACCACCATCATTGACCCCCCTCGTTTATTCCATCTCAAACTGTGTCTCACTCATAACCCAGGCTTGTCTACCTTTTTGTGAAAAGAGTTACGTAATTCCGGAGACAGTTCTCCAGCAAGAGATGGAAAAGACCGAAGACTCGGGTCTTGAGCTGCACGTTTCTTAACGAGAGGAGCATTTCACAGTCAAAGGCTTGTTTTTTTAATTTTTTTCGTATACAATATCTCAAAGGGATCTTCTTCTAAGCTTTTGGTTCCAGTGTCCTTGGCGTTGAAACGTGACGGTCTGAAAGGACGTACGTCTCTACGAAGGTCTGTCTACCGTCGTAAAACAGACACGCGATATAAAAAGTCGTCAGCCTGCTGGTGCTGCTGGTGCTGGTGCTGCTGCTGCTGCTGCTTCTGCTATGGCTTCTGCTGTTGCTGCTGGTGCAGCCTCAGGACGAAAGACGTGATTATTTTTAACGACTAACGTACAGCCGATGCAGATGATCGCGACATTTGGGAAGCCGAAACAGGACTCGATTCTACGTTTTGAAAGAATTTTTGGGATCCTGGGAAAAAGAACCCCCATTATGGGATTAGATTTTTATGGATCTTTGTCGCCTTCTTCGTACATATGGCTGATTGTGCGAGAAAAAAACGTTCTCTGTGTCTCTCTCTAGGTCCGGCCGTAAAGAATAATAATATATTAATATTGCTTCACGGGAACCGAGCATCAGGACTCTGATTTACAAAATGAGTTGACTACCTCGAGGTGTTACCAAGAATCCACAAATTATTAGCCCCGGTGGCTTACGAGGAATTACCTCAACAATTGGAACCCGACGGTGAGTGAAAAGGGACCGATTTTTAGATTTTTTTAATTTATCGGACGAGTCATCGCAGTAATCCTTTCACCTTGTAGAATTCATAATATCTTATCTTATTACTTACAAAGTCATTCCTCGGTCGTACAGAATCTCAACATATAGGTATGTCGTTTCAGGAATTTTCAAACTTTTCACTGAAACTCCGAACTAGAGACCAAAAGAACAAACAGATCGTTTGCGCGTGTTTAGAATCAGAAACCAGACTTTTGCAATTTCCTCTCCACGATATTTTCAATAAAAATCTCAACCTTCAAAAATTGAATACATTACCGGCGGAAATTTTATGACCGTTGCGTTTTGATCTCTGGATAATTTATTAATCAGATCCAAAGGAAAGAAAATCCTTCCGGTTGAGACCAAAATCGTCTAATTTGGTTGACCTGCTCTCAAGACATTGCCGATCGAACTTTCTGTCCAAAATTTTATTCTTGAATAACTTAAAAACCACTAAACGGATGGAGTCCAAGATCTGATCTGTCCTGAGTTATAAAAGGCCGTATTGATTGGGATAGAAATCATAAAACTTCATTGATTCGTTCTTGAGATATCGTCGGACAAAATATTGTTCACATACGTTCATCCAAAAATGGTCGATACCGATTCTCTGGACCTCAAAACGTTGTACTCTGGTGCAAACTCAACTTTACAGCTTTGGCCTGATTTCAATGACTTCCCTTTTTCCAATCGGGAAGTAAAAATCGAGTGAATATCATTTCGTGTTGCAGAAATATTTTACGAATCTGCGTGTATGACGCACTGGTTGCACATCTGCGTCTTGAGCGTTTTGGACCAAGATAACCCGTTGAAAAGGTAAAATCTTTAGCCTTTCGAACCAAAGAGTCAAGTCGAGGACATTTGGTATTTGGAAAAAAATAAAATTCATAGATAAATTGCTCAAGAATAACGGTTCTCCTCCTCACACACAAGTTGCCTTATACATCAACGTGTACGCCTCGCTCAACGGACGAAGCTGTCATCGAGTAGATCGGCTACGAGATAATATCGAAAAGAGTGAGAGAGTAAAAGGGCTGAGAGGCTAAGGACAGAGTTAAAGTAAGAAAAAGGAAGTCGACGTTGGGCCCAATATAACGGAGTGACTAGCTGCTCCTTGGAAACAGAATCAGAAAGGCTTTAGTCCGAGTAGGCCTGAGTTGTCGGACCTGTACGTTATAATACCTACTCGACGTTGTATACAATTTATCTTTTTTTTTCTCCCCCCTCCCCCCCCCCCCCCCCCCTTCAACTTCCACCCCGACTGTCCTCTCATCTCATAGTCGAAGGAGCTTGAAGGGATTACGACGTCTCGTGCTGTGGCGTCGCGATGTCGCGACGTCATGGTCATGACGTCAAAATGTCGGGCTCATCAGGGAAAAAATCGGTTGCTCTTACAGACCCTTGAAATAACTGCACACATTTCATCCGGTTTGCGGAAAATTCTGATTGGCATTCTTTTTCCGAAGGGGCGTGACCAACCAGGACTCATCAGTCGCGGATTTTCAACTTGAGCAAGTGCAGGGCCGTAAAACTTACGAGTTGCTTGAAAGTTTAAGCTGTAATGCTTCTTGGAATGACTTTTGAATTTTGGAGTTCGAATTGGGCGACCGAAGCCGGTTGAGTTGAGCGGCGCTTGTGGTTACCCAGGCCTTTTCATGTTTGCCGAACAATTTCCGTTGATTGGAGGTGTTATAAGTTACAACCTAACGACTTAATGGACGCCTCGTATAATTCTCAGGCTTTGGTCCTGATGCTCTTTTCTTATCGTATACTCTCGGGCTCTCATTGGGCTTCGTGGCTGCTCAGGTTCGAAGCAAATAACTATATGCCAACCTCTATATACGAAAATACTTCGAAGGTGAGTATTTTTAATTTTCATCAATTTATGGCACCGCTTGATCGCACCATCATCAACATCTTATTTCCCCAAAATTCATACGTGCATAAATATTCAAGGACTACCTCTGCACAGCAAGTTTGCGGTTGTCAAAATTCTCCAAGGATTTTTATCGGTTTTGGAAATTGCTGATCCTGGTACTTTCATTCGTATCAAAAATCCCATCATATAGAGTCGGTACCGCACCAGAGGGTACAGTTTTTACCATCTCCAATGGACTCCATTCCACTGCAGCAGCATTTTCTTATCTTTGTAATGTTATGTGGAAAAGGTGTCCGGCTTCTTCATCGAACCATAGCTTAGCTAACCTAACGAAGCCTAGACTACTTCTTTGTCCAGTGCTGGTAGTAGTAACATCATGGCTTTGTAGGAGCCGACGAAATGGTCCCGACTTTCGAATCTCTGGTATACTATATCCTTCCATCCTCCGGCTGATGTCTTAATGAAGCAATCATCAAGACCCGAGTATTTTCCTCTCGCTCTTCTCCTGCAGGTACATAGCCATATTGAACATTGGAAAAAGGAAACACGAACATGGTCGATCCCTAGCTGGTTGCTTCCATGTATTGGTACCCTGTCCAGGTAGGTACTCACTACCTGGCATTGAGAGGCGTCGATCGGGGCGTGTCTCGGGCCCTGGACTCTAGACTCTTATATAGAACTTTGCTTTGCTTTCCTCTGTTTCGTTTTCTGCAGCAAGCATCCGCGTCTCTTCGGCCACTGACGCCTCTGACGTTTTCATCTTATTACGAAGAAACGAAGAGGAAATAAAGTACGGAAAAGCACAGAGTACAAAAGGAATTTTAGCTTCGACCTTTGGACTCTAATTTAATTGACCAACACAGAGGATTTGACTTTCTTGTCAAATACCGTTGGTATTTTTTTTCGAGAATGATCAATGGCTGAGAAAATCATGAGCAATTATCGGTTCAGATGAACCGAGAATAATCGACGAGCTTAACAAGCAGATAATTCGCTGACCACGATGGGTTCGACTAGTTACTATTTCCATTTTCTAGCTTTTTAGAGTTCGAAACGACAGTAGGATTTTTTGAGTGTAACTTCCGATTACTAAAAATGGATTATTTTACAAACTGGAAAGTAATTACCTTTTCGTGTTGAAAATCCAAGATTTCGAATTTCTCAACATTGATTTCGGATTCGTACTCACGGACCTTGGAACTTGGGAATGTGAGAATTTGCACTTCAGTTTAGCAATGAGCGATTCAAAAAACCGGTAGATATTGGAATTTGAGAAATATCAGTGGCATAAAAAAAATTAAGAAACGAATGATCATCAAAATCCATTGGTTTCCTGCTTTTCAATTTTTGTGTTTTGAATCGCCCAAAAACCACTCGACTGACCAAGTGACCTAAACCGGATCAGTCCCGAATCATCAAAAACTGCTTTGATTCAGACACAAATGATCCAAATCCATTTCTCAGTTCTCGAGACATCATCAGACTAGAAATTGATCACACATGACGTTGATCTGAAAAGGATCTGGACCTCAAGAGATGGAAATCTTGTAAAAACTGAACTCCTCAGTTCTGCGAAGATAATAGGAACTGCTTTGTTCATCAAACGGGAAGGAATACAAAAGGAATGAGAAGCGATTCAATGAATCTGTTATTTCTTTTTGTTCTTAAATCTATCAACTTAGCAATATAAGTGCAAATCCAGACTGATCAAAAGGGCAAGGCTGAAGAGTATTATCGTTAATTAAGTAAAACCAGAGGCATAGAGTAAAGAGTCGTAAAGGAAATGGGTATAAGAGATAACGAGGGTATAGAACTGGACTGGGTATTAATTCTATTAATTAACAGTATTCTCGGTATGTCTTAGCGTGTCGTTAATTAAGATGATTTTTGTCGTTGATTCAAATGGAAATCAGAGTCTGATGCGTGCCGTGACTGAAACCACTTTTCCGATTGGCCGCCTAATCGTTACCTCCAGACTTATATGCTGCACCGATACATGATGCGGACATACATACCTACATACCTGACCAGCATCCCTATAGCTCGCATGTGGCGACTCTCTGGACCAATTATTTTTAATATTGGGCCAGTTTCTGTGACCGGTAATTTTACCCACCTCTTCTCTTTTACCCTGCCTTACCTTACTTTATTCTTGCCTTATGGCTGCTTATGCCTTATAGTACCTACTCGTTCAGCCCGTGCGTGCTGCGTGAAGGACTCGCGCTTTCACCGCATGTTCGCTACGGTTGACGGAACAGAAACTTCAAACTATTACCATTACGGTATTATCAGTCCAACAGCTATAATATACACTACTTGACCAGTTACGTAGCTGGTAGAAATTACGTTTACATATATTTATTCACTTTTAATAACTGCATCCTCGTGTTACGTTACCCCCTACTTATACGTATACATGTCCAGTCTACGCCTACGTTCATTCTCCACCTAACATAAGACAGCCATAAAAGATCCATGGCATATTTTTCAGGCATAATTTACTTTTTTGGAAAAAAGAAGTATATTGCTTGTTGAAGAATAATTCTCAGACTGTGTTTATTATGAACATGCACAGAATTTCATGAACGATCTTTGGTGAATATTTTTTGGATATTCTCACATGATTTTCAGGTTCGATAAACTACAACAGATTTGAGATGGAATATTTTTATATGCCTATATCGTATTTCTAGCTTTGTTAGAATATTTCATCGCCATGCTTTCAGCGAAACTGATGCTCTCGTGTGGTCTTCGAACTATAAATTTTGCGAAGATCCTTTCAAAAAAAAAAAAGCTTGAGGAACGTTTATTCATGATTAACGTCGGATTACAGCTTGGACTA
Source organism: Ametastegia equiseti (assembly GCA_963989295.1). NCBI lineage: Eukaryota > Metazoa > Arthropoda > Insecta > Hymenoptera > Tenthredinidae > Ametastegia > Ametastegia equiseti. The sequence continues at coordinate 21,892,501 of OZ022390.1, read as the reverse complement.
TAACACTCCTAGGTGAAAATAATTCCAAAGAGTTTTACGAATTTTCAGAAATATTTCTACTCTCTGTGGTTATTTTTTCAGGAGACATTGTAATTTTGTTTAGTTTCACCGCCGAAGACAGTGAATCCCCACAAAAAAAAACTACGAGAATCTAGAATCCTCCATCAAAAAGCACAAAAATTGGTGATTGTTTTATGCAAAATTACGAAGCGTTGAGATTTTTTTAAAAATTCGTGTAAATCCGTGGGAGTAAAAAATTCCTATACCAGTGGTATTGCGAAGTGAACGAGAACTTCGGAAGGCGAGTAAGTGCAGATAACAGAGATACAGGAAATGTGAAAGCCGCTGATGATTATTCATTTAAAAAATTCAAAGGCGTGTATAATTGGCCGAGATTGTATTATCAATTACGAGGTTGACTACGCCAATTAAACGTTTCCTGTCTTGATAAATGTCTGCCATTTATATCATTTGCCATTAACAAACACGTTTTTTTCGCGATTGCAATCGAAACCATCGAAACCGGACCTGTTTTCTAATCAAGCTATTATTACTACTATTCTACAAAAAATACCAACTAAAGAACATTATAACCAAAGAACATGTCACAATTTGTGCAGTGAAATGATCTTTCCTCTCTCCTTTCCATTTCCATTAATTATTTTCGTATTTCAGACCGTAGATTTTAGTGTTGATTCAAAATGAGGGAATTGAAATAGACGCCCGGCTTTGAAATAGAGTTTTGTGCCTATAGTCCTTTGACCATAATTTGATACGGCAGAAGAAAGGATCACACCGAAATAAAGAGGGGAGGACTATAATAACGGTTACGTTAGTCTATTCTATGTATAGGAAGATCAATTTTTCGATCGGTTAATTCCTGTACGCGACCACAGTTCGAGCGTGTGGTTTGATCACGATTTTTTAGCTTATTTTTTCTTCTTCTTCGTCCTTCGTTTCCTCCTATCCCTTTTTTTTTTTTTGTTTTTTTTTTTTTCTTTATTCTTTCATACACGGGTTGTCTGCCGTTGTATAAGACGAAGCCACGGCACGCTTTTATGTCTCAATTATACTTAGAGATTTCAGATAGAAGATTTATGGCCCAAAATTACAGCTTTGCTATGCAAATTGCAGCTTCCTATAATCATACGGTATATACCCCTTGGCCGCAGGAAATCGATACAACAGCTAAGTACGATCGAAATCCATTTTTTTTTTTTTTTTTGTTGACCCATGAAATTAGAACTGGGTATAACTCTTCACTTTCTTTTTCAACAGAAAAATCAACTCGTGATCAAAAATTTGCCAAAGTTGGCAGATTTTTCTACCTCCTGGTTGATCAAGTTTCACCCAACCTTCTGTAATCAAGATTTTGGAATCTGATTTTTGATTTTAGGATTGAAACACTCGCGAAATTTTTTGTGGTAAGAATTCATGTAAATATACTTGAGGACGAGAATGTGAGCATGAGAGAATTTTCATTACGAGCCTTTCTCAATTTTTCTACGTCTTCGATTTTGGATCTCACGTATCGACTTCACAGAATGAATAGAGTCCTGATTATTGCCGATGAAATATCGAGGTAGGATTAGGCGTACGAAGCTTTGAACACGAAAAGGACTTGTTTCACATTAATTTTACGATTCAGAAGAGATTTGTTAGCGCGCATCCTGCGTGATTAAAATAGACAAAGAAATATGTGCATCGATTGAAAGGGATAGAAACAAGCCTCCCGATGTCCTCGGCTTAGTCCTCGTCCTCGTCCTTGTTGAGAAAAGTTGCGTTAGTTGAGCGCCTCTAAGTGTGTCCCTTGGACACCTCTGCACGAACACGGACTCGCCGCAGGGGTCCTTTAGAGGTTTAGGGTCGTAGTTGGCTCCCGGCAGATGGGATTCGCTCCAGGAGACTCGGACCAGAATCCTTCTAAGAAAACCAGAGTTCAATCGTCGATCTTTGTTTCAATACAATAAATTGCCAATCCTACTCCACCCCGTAAGAAAAAGCTCCAGTAGTTAGCTGCCGTCTATTCTCAGTACTCAATTCTCTCTGAATCACCACGATTGTGCTTTCGGAAACCAAAGAAAAAAAAAACACACTTAAAAACGGGGTATCCTGTTGCAAACAGAATTCTAAATATCTGAATTCTAAAAGAAACTCAATGAGCTTAAGTAGCTTCTATCTATTTTCCAATGTTTACTTAGTACCTGAAGATCCCTTTCCCTTGTTATACTTCCGAAAGCTATTGTATATACGTGTAAATGAGCCATCAATCGCAATCGAATTAAAGAAAACAAGACTGGACGAGTCTTGCTGCAAGACCAAGACCAAGACCAAGATTACCAGTAGTCTTGGACTTTTGTTAGTCTTGTTTTGCTCATCACTGAGAAATTCGTGATGAAACCATTAATGAAAGTGTTGTCCATCTTTCTTTGTACGCTAATTGTAAGGACCGATCTTGACTGTATGGTTTGATGATTGTACAAATGGAGTTAACATGGCGTGATAAAAACCGTCCATAGCCAACAGCGTTAGAGTGAACAATTAGCGATAAACTTGTAACCTTTCCATACGAACAATGAAGCCCCTTCAACACGTATGTGGTAAGTAATTGTCTGTAATTACTCGATCGGCGGAGCACAAGGCTTGCGGTTTGCTTATAATACTGGTACACAGCTATACTGCCTGCATAACGCCAAGGTGTAAGTAACGTATGGTGTTTCATTGAAGCTGCATAATATTGCCCGTCATGCTATGCCAACAGCTACATAGGTACTGTACTGACGTCGACAGGCTCGCGAGCCTACGCTTGCATGGCACTCAAGTTTAATTGTCTAATTATCAGTTCTCAAAACCCCATTGCTGTACCGACACATAGCATAATGTTTAGTATGTGAGAGGCAAGACCGTATCACGTCCGCCAATCGCTGATGAAGTTTAAGTATCAATTCCATGGACTTCTGCAGTACTGATGCAGGATTTCAGCATTTCCTCTCATCCTGATCAGGCAGTGAATGGTAACCGGAAGTTCATGTCGTCCACTTGGCGTACGTCATCAACTTGACACGTGCCCCTTCGATCGGTGGCTACAAACGATGAGTGTAATTTCCTCTCATTCACCAGGGACACGTCTCCCATCCGTTGAATCAAGTTCTAGAGCCAAACAATAGATCAAGAAAAGCCAGCCCATCTTCCCTAGGAGTTTGTTGAGCTCGAAGAAGAGGCTAGGTATGTATGTTCATTGTACATGGTAATGATTGAAAATGCATACTGGCGCTTCCAGCGTTCCCTCATTTGAATCTCTTAGCAAATCGGAGCACGCCAATCGTAACTTTGGTCAGAGTGATTTATTGACATTGCTTAGACTGCATATGCTGCAGCCCAAGCCAGCCACGCATGGTAAGTAGTCGATGTTAGTGTCACCTGCAGCTCTATGAGTTAGGTGCGGGTCTTCCGATGTATACCTAGTTCGAGGAAAACTAGAAACACGCAGTGGATACAGAAGAAGAAGAAGAAGAAGAAGAGAAAGAGAAAGACGAAGAAGAAGAAGAAGAAGAAGAAGAAGACGAATAAGAGGGGCGTGAAAATAAATAAAACCGGAGACGTCTGACGCCAGAGTCGTAACATTACTTTTATTTTATCACACTCCCTGCTTCAGGATATGAGAGACTTGAGGAGGCGAAAAGGAAGAAGAAGAAGAAGAAGAAGAAAAAAAGTACACCACTAATTCGTGTGTCAGTTCGAAAGAGTGGCTCAATAATTGTCACCTCGATCGTTTTTCTGGTGAAAATATCATTTTTCGGTTTGGTGATGAGAGAGAAAACACGTCGTAAATTTCTATCTAATACCTCTAATACCTAATATCCTATTTTTACTTTTTATGACATCCATGGTACGTCAAATGAGATAATTCATGTGTTTTTGGACATTAATCTTTCGCAAAAAAGAAACATTCTACGCACAATTTTAACAAGCACAATAACCCTGCAACATGACGCTCAGCACCGCTACCGGGTCTATCACATCGAGCATATCGAATCAGAAATTTGACACGCCGTAAGAACAGATGTCCAGATTAGGGCTCCACCAAATCTACGAACAAGCTTTGCTAGCGATAAAATTTTCCCATAGAATATCCAATGAATTGGCCAACCGGGTTATCCGATGCCCAGAGATACGCAGCCGGATGATCGAGATCGTCGATATTGAACGGTTCGCAGGGAATCTCGCCTATTATGCGTTTGATCTATGATAAATCTCTCATCCGGTTTATTAGAGTGGGTACTTATCATTCATTTTTCGACCCTTAGTTCTTGCCCGATTTTAGATTCCAAGATTATTCCTCCCTCGATTCAGTTCTCAAATTTCGGTAAAATTTGTATCAAATCCATTATTTCATTTTTTAAGTGACTTAGAAAATCGAATAAAAAAATCGAAAGGGACCCTTTCGTAGTGGTACGCTGGAAATTTCCTTCCGTTTATACACATTCATTACGGAACCTTCATACTTTTTTTCAATACAAAGATACTAACAGTAACTAACTTTTGTAGCTGTAAGCGATTCTTGATTCAATTTTTCTAAATCATTTAAAAAATTGAAAAATTGATTTCGTCCAAATTACGTCGAGTTTCCTCTCAATTTCCTGTATACTCTGGAATATCTCGTACGCAGCTGGCTGACACCATCCGCGGTTAATTAGCCGTCCAGTAATTCTTCGGCCCGTTGTTAACTTTTTTTTAATGCGTTCAATTTCATCGGGAGAATCCAATTAGCGTCGACCATTGATATATCTTAAGATATTATGTTTGCCCAATCATCACTATACCAAGGATTTAAACAGCTTGTGTTTGCGCTGGGAAAATTCATATAATGATGGCAAAATTTTAAGCAAAAAAAAAAAGAGATACTCTCTTCCGCACCCGTTCGGGAAAGAATATATTTGAGAGAATGTTTGATCGTTGACTTTAGGATGCGCGTGCCGCGGTTTGCTTAGGACACCTTTGCTTCCAGGTTTTGCTTTTGGTTTTTTTTCTTTTTCTTCTTCTTCTTCTTTTTCTTCCTTTTTTTCTTCTTTTTCTTCCTTTTTTTCTTCTTTTTTTCCCTACATCTCTCCTCTCGGTTTCTCGAGGCTATTCCTCTCCTTTTCTTCGACCTGCACCTTTACCACCAAATCCCCAACTATACTTCGTTCTATACGAGCCCTATAACTCGGGCCCTCCTTCTTCTTCTGGCGAGATGAGGTTTGTTTCGCTTCAACTTCGTCGGGTTAGGTCTTCAGGGTCTGGGTCTGGCTCTGGCTCTGGCTCTGCCTTTGGGTCTGGGTCTGGGACCATTGTCCTGCCGAAGGCTCAAGCGCCCTACCAAAAAGAGATAGAATAGTCCCTTCCAAGGGGTTCTCAGCCTGTTTACATTGCCTTCTCGTGTTCAGGTTTCGGTCAACGAATTCTCGTGGAAAGCGTCTTTTCGAATTTAGAAGTAAGTAGAAACTGTCAGCGTGTCAAGAGTATTTTTTTGTTTTTTTTTTGTTATCTTGTCTTTTTTTTTTGTTTTTCTTGAATATTTTTCTTATTTTGTTTTATTTACAAATTTGTTTTTTTTTTTTCTTCTTTTATATTCGTGTTGGAAGGTTCACACTTGTACCAGCACGTAGCAGCGCACAGCATCCACTATGTATTATTATATCCTATCGTATCTCTACGGCGTAACTTGAGACGAACGAAATAAAACACGTGTGACGCCTTGGACTTGACTCCTATCCGTTAGAGATGCGATGAAGAAGAAGAGATTGGAGGACGTTGTGAGATTTTCGTGTCAATCTCAGTATTTTCTTCATACCTCAACGCTTCGCTTCTAACCAGAAGTAAAATTAAATAGTTTCAAACGTGGGTCCGAAGAACCGCGAATATGTATATAAGAGTTAAGTCGAATGCTAAATCCGCATCTGAAAAAGACGACGATAATTAAATCTTATTCGTAACTTTTCTAAAAAAAAACATGAATCTGATAAATATTCAATGATCACCAGTCTTGTCGCTGTCCGATGATTTATGGCTACACAGATTTCAAGACGCCGTTAAAAAGATAAATAACAAGAGAAAAAAAATAAAAAAAATAGACAAAAATATTGGCAACATCTTTCGAAACAGCTGCTGTTAATTGATTACAAGCTAAAAATCGAGAGTACGTTTATGAGATGACAAAGATTTAATATTGTTGGTCAAAGGCGGGGAAAAATCGTTCAAAAGTTGCGGAGACGAGTTAACTGGATCAGATTCTTAAAAACGAATGATTTAAAAATGATATATCTCCTACGAAGAGTTCTTCTGGATCTCTCTACTTCGTCTCGGGTCTCGTAGAAGGTCCAGATGACGTTTCAAAATAAATGTTATAAAGCTACGTTATATTTTACTTCCGTTCCCTGATATCCGTACATGGCAAGATGTAAGTTTCAAATCCCAAAAGTTCCGAACGGTTAAAATTCCGAATTTTTTTGAGAATTTATTCTGAGTTTCTAGAAACGCGGTTAGAGTTCAGAACTTGCAAATTCCGAAAGGTCGATATGCAGACAGCTCAATTATCTGAAAGTTCAAAACTCAGGAAGTCCAAAAATCCGCAAATTTAAGGGAAGCTCTTGCAAAGCTGGCAAATTAACAACGTTGCATGGCGCTAATTCGGAGATTCGGAGTTTTGGCCTTTCAAATCTTTAGCTTTTGAAATTTTGAACCTCCGGTGCTTTTTCATTTGGAATTTTTCAAATTGGCTAAGTAGACTTTCGGGGAAATAATCTTTTTTAAAACTGGGACTCGCTATTAAAGAAATTCGGATTTTCGAGCTTTCACAGCTTTTGAAATTCGGATTTTCAACCCCGCCCCTCTCGCAGCAGGAATTACATAAACATGTAGATGAACCAATACCGAGGTAAATTCAGAAACCTGAGATCCTGAAAAGAGGAAAAAAAATTTAGAAAAAAAAAAATAGAAAACGAAAATAAGAAGAAAAAAAAACTTACACACCTGCCTGAATCGATACACCTACTGTGATGAAAATCGTCTTGACCTGATATTAAAACGGTTGAAAAATATAACTGAGAACCCCGGGGCCCCGTGTGGTTCTCTCAAAAAGAAGAGGGAAATAAGGGGATAAGAGGAGAGAGAGGTTCGTCCAAAGGCAGAGAGGCGGGTGGGCTCAGGGCCCAAGCGCTGGTATCTCAATCAGGCAAGGGCCACAGGTTGGGGCCCCATGGACTCCTGCGGGCGGAATGGTGGCGGGGAGGGGAGGACGAAGAGTACCAGGAGTACGAGGAGGAGGCCTCGACTCGAGACCCGACATCAACTCACAACTCAATCTAGTCCGTCCAAGTCCGCGGTGGAGTACGCACGCTAGATTTTTACTCCGTCCAGAATTGGCTTTCAAAGGTTTCACACGCTGTTTTTACGCGGTTCAAATTTTCCCGCCAAACTTTTATCCCCTCACATTCGAATATTTCGAATATTCTGATCGTTTCGTTCGAATCTTTCAGCGACTTAATTTTTTTTGTTTTTTCTCGATCTTTTGAAGTTTGTTCCGCGTTCGATTCATCGTCGACTATTTCAAATTGGCAAATTTTAAATATCAGGGCGGGAAAAGATCCTGTTCGAAATTTCGATTGATTATTGAATCTCGAGATTTGGCAAAAACCGAATATTGGCACTTCAGTGATGGTGTAACGTTTGTGACAGTGTACATGAAGAAAACAATGTGATAGCGAAAACCAGAATAACACAATACGAGGTAAGAAAGTCTCAAAATTTTACCACAAAATTTTCATTAAGGCATTGACTCATCAATCCTCGTCCAAAATTCCGACCAACTAAAAACCATCGAAGTTATCCCTTTATTTGTTCGATCACTCAACGGCGTTTACAGATATTGTTAGTGCGGGGGAGAGAGGCGATAACGATTAGACAAACACCGCAGATGAAGAACGTACATTTGAGAAATGACTCTTTTTCACCCCGGGCAAAGAAACAAGAAGATGTTTACCGAGATTGTTCTACAAACAAGACATATATATCTATATCTTTTCACAAGGTGTTTAATTGGACATGTTTACCAAACAGCTGCACAGTCATATATAGGCACATCGATATGTCCGGTTTACGGTTCAATGCGATCACGTACGGAGCGGGATTGAAATTTTGGATTTCAAAAGCTGCGGAAGGTAAAAACTGCGAGTTTTACTACTACCAACTGACAGTTTTCAATAACATTATTAGCTTCCCTTAAATTTCCGGATCTTTGGACTTTCTGAGTTTTGAGCTTTCGGATCTTTGAGCTGCCTGCATTTCGACCTTTCGGAATCGGCAAGTTCTGAACTATGACGTTTTCAGAAACTCAGAATCGTGTCTCAAATAAATTAGGAATTTTGACCGTTTGTAATATTTCGGATTCGGAACTTCAATCTCGCCCAAATTGTACTTACTCCACAATTCGATAGAGTAAAACCTTTTCAATGAATGGCACACCTAACACCTAATTACTGCGAAATTGGCGATATAGCCAAGAACGGAGTGGAGGAGGGAAGATATTTTAGAAAATCGGATTTATTATACTCGCCATTCGACGAAAATGACAACAACAACAAAGAACCAAACGATGAGGTAGTTCGTGCCTTATAATTACCTACACCGCAATTTGTCAGCGTCATATTAACATATTACGGTTTGACCGATTGGTACAAGGGAATCATCGGTGAACAACTAGTCGCTATTGATTTGCATAATTTGTTCATAATCGATAATCGGAATGACACAATACTCCTACTGACTTAAAGAAGCTGTGTCATTCGAACACATGGAATGCATTAACGAGTTTCGGCACCGTGAATATTAATTCAATTAGTAGGTTATACATTTTCTCCGCGCACCCGCGGTCATTTGCAAACTCCAAAGCGTCAGCTAATCCCTGTGACGTCAGAAAAGAATTAAAATTCTTTTAGAGTTTCGATCGTAAACTTTTCGATCGTTTCAACTCCCAATCAAAAACCACTACACGTTCCTGCCAAGGTCTCTAAATACCCAATGGCGGGAGATTTGAAACTCTTGAAACAAAACTTTGCGATGCATCGTTTTTCACATTACACGGAAGAATTCCGGAACTTGGAACCAACTTTCCTCCTATTCAGCGGATTAGAAGCACTTCCATCTCAAAGCGTGAACAGTAAGGATCGGTGAACATGTCGGTTTGGGAATCGTCGTGCGGAGTGAAAAGCATCAGAGAGAAGAGGGATTGTACCTAAGGAAGAGAAGAGAAGAAGAGAAGAGAAGAGAAGACGAAGCACAGAAAGAGATGCATACTGCAGTGTGTCCGTAGCGCTCGTTAGTCGAGCGACGGGCGAGAATCGAGATAAATTTATGTGTTCTCGTGCTAATGAACTTGATCCACATCTCCGACCAACGTCCATACTGACTACTCTAGTAAAGAGAAGAGAGTTTAAGTATATGGAGAGGAGAGTTCCGTGACTCGTGACTCGTGACTCGTGACTTCTCGACTCGTGACTCGTGACAGCTCTTCGTTGGGTTCAGACATAACTTATGCCTGACTCCCAGCTTCCTGGGCACACGCGTACTCGCCCATATCCTTGCAAGGTACAAGCGTTTCACCTCACGTTTGTTTGTTTCCTTATTTTTCTTCTTCATCTTCATCTTCTTCTTCCTTTCTTTCTTTCTTTCTTTCTTTATTTGCTTGTTTATCTCTTACACGTATCATTCCACCTGCAAACTGCAGATGTTGTAAACCGTTGTCTCACTTTCCAATGAATTGCACCTTTGTACAGTTTCCAATTCATAAATCACTGATTGTACACACTTATGGTTCTGATCGTCATGCGCGCTGCTGGCTGATCATTCGGAAAACTTAGGACGTCATTATCACCATCTCCAATTACTTCCTGCAACCGCAATCAACTTCAACGGATTCCCAGTCATTGGCTATTAGAGGAAGTCGCTACCAACGCATGTCCGAACACACTGATCGAGTGATTCCCAATTAGTGAGTTCGGGCATCAGTGGAAATTGCAGCGAGTTGTTCTTGAAGCCAGTGTCATCCGCTGGGAATTGGTCAATGCAGGTTTCTTGCTTCTTCAACTCTAGACACCAATAAAAATATTCAGGAATCATTCGAAACTCCAGAATCTTCAGACTGCAATGATTCCTAAGTGATTTCCGGTTGATTTCCAATAATACCCATCGTGTGTTCCATCAAGGATTTCTCAGTCATTCCTCGCGTCTCGATCTGGAGTCATTTTTTTTTTCATCGCTGGTCTTTTTCAATGGCGGAGCACGGATGTGGATAATCTTGTGTACCTACCGCGTACTTTTTGCCGTACTGTCTTCTTTTCTCTCCCTCACTCATCATTTGTTGTTTTTTTCTTATCTCTATGGGTGTACTTTAGAAGTATGGTGCTCTCAGCTCGCTTCTTGATGGGCACTTTGTCCAAGAACGCAATAAACTATATACCTATACACGTATATCTGTGCGTAGTATAGAAATCCGTTCGCTTTGAATCCTGGTGCAAGACCCGTGTGGGCGCAAAAGTCCGAAGAAATGACGTTGTGAAAAAACGAGGAAATGAACTGCAGTCAAGCAGCATAAGGTCGTTCCCATCTAGATTCAATCTGAACGCGGATGTCCGCCCACGCTGTGCAGTGTGTTTACGTTTCCTCGACGATGAGTCTGACTCGACTGCTGCTGCTACGTGTGGAACGTAAGACGTAACTGGTTACTGAACTAGCATATATGAACAGAAAGACCGTTCCCTATATATATACACTGATCAGGGCTTTATTCGGTCCTCCTGATTATTCCTGGCAATAGGGACGCCGATCGAAACGTCATCGAATCCATTACCCGCCTCAATAAAGTATACCCTTCCTGGAAAACGGGGGAAAAAAGTAGCTCGACGACATCCGATCACTGCCACAAGGGATAGCCCCCTCTTTCATACAGTAGCGGATTGAATTCGCAATTGCCAATGAACCAGTGATCATGGCTCATTAGTTATCTGCAAAAAAGACCGTTGGGTACCGTTCTAGAAATTATTCTACGACATTTTTTCAAATTTTCTAGTTCGTTTTCACAATTTCAAGTTGATTATTAGAAAACCTGGAGATCATGTCGTGCATAGCCACCCGTAATCGGCTTCGGCGTGACGTATATAATGCTCACGTTCTTAAGCGGCCTATCCGGATGTGACGGTGCATCTCAGCACGATTTCTTCTCACGATCAGCATTATAACGCCTTCATTCCTTGCTTTGAATGTTTGACGTTCAAGTCTTATTCGAATTTCTTCTTTTTGGAGTCCACATCCTCCGGATGGTCGTAGCTGGTCTAGGTAGCCCGAGGTAGGGGTTGATAATCCTTGACGGTGACTCTCAGACACGGCGCCATCTGTTTTTAATAATAAAAGCCCAGAGTCTCGTCACTTTGGTGGCCATGTTGGACCCTCTTTCTTTCCATAGTTCTGCCCCCCCCGCTTAACAGCCGGTGGTGGGATGCTGCGGACTACTATAGACCAACTAAGCCCCTGGCGTGACGCGATATTAAATCCTTGACGAAAACTATATCTTTTGATACGGGTAGAAATAATATTCTGCGGAATTCACGGTGGCCGTTTTCTTTATACGCTCCATAAGCATTCGACATGATCTCACATCATAGCTGGAACTCATTCGGTTCACCTCTTTCTCTTCTGTCTGATCATTTTTCGACACCTGGTGGTCTTTCTTCGACATGCAATATTGAATTTGTGTTAACTGGCAGTTATCCTTGACTCCCAAAGTTACACCAGTGATTGAACAGTCTAGACGAAGTACAAGACGGCAGAGCATGGAAAATTTGTAAAAATAGTGAATATCGCATACTTCTTTCCGTCATTGCACTTCTTTGAAATTTTCTCGTTCATTCGCCATCGTGGTATGGAATAAGTGCAGTAGATTCTTGGAGCTTGAAACGAGGCACTAAATGACCTTGGCTAACTCCGACAGACGCTTCTTTGTACCGAGTCTTAACGCGGAGACATCTTTGAAGATGAGCTTTCAGAGATCGTGTGATTAATACTTCCTTCTATGTCTCGCTTGTATGCCTTCTTGGTGGAACTTTGTATGAAAGATACCGACAACCTTTTTCAGCTTCGTTATAATGTCTGGACTATCGTCTGCAGTGTCGTTAACTTCACAAGATTGAAATGAATCCGCAAGATGATTTAATCACTTTCGTACGTGTCGTCACTCTCTGGCTGGCAAAAGGACTCGCTATAATACTTTTCACTAGAACGTCTTTCCCGTTTCAATATCGCAAATGTTTCATCGGCTCGAGCCATTGGATAATATTTATTACATCGTTGTAAGAGATGTGACTTGGGGACGTTGAAACTTTCAAACAAACATCGTTCGAAAAACAGTCAGAACGAAGATTGAGGGTGAAAATGTGGAAAAAATTTGTCAGGTGCACAGGAGCGACTTAGTCTTCTTCTCGTTCTTCTTCTTCTTCTTCTTCTTCTTCTTCTTCTTCTTTGGTTCGACTGGCCGCGTGCCAGGAGGCGTCGTCACGCGTGCAGACCGCAGCCTCTGGAGTTGTCGGTGGCGTCTGAGGGGTCGGCAAGACAAACAGACGAACGAAACGATTTGTTTGCGTCCCAATGAGATTCATCACCGCTCGAGTAGTTAGTCGAGTAGCTAATTCCTCCTTCCACCATCCGCCGTTGTGGCTATACGGCGGTATACCCGTAGCTACTCCTCTTTAGTCTCTTCCTTCCACTCGCTTTACTCGCCCAGAAAAGCTAATATTTACATCCCGCGCTAACGACTACCTCAAATATTGTAAAACACTCGACGTTACATACATACATACATACATACATACTCGACCCAACCAGAAGCGGTGACGATAGACCTTCCAACGCTAAATGCTTAATGGATGAAGCAATATTTGAATAACTACTCTGCAAGTTGCTCAAACTGTAATGGGACACCTTACACGCATGTATTTTGCCTCTGAATCATGTAATCGAATCAATAAAATCATCAAGAAGCAAACTTGGTTACCCATCATAGTATGTTTTGGCGCCCAACGTTGGCCTTTATGTCATGTCAGTGAATTAGTAAAATCTAAATGATTCCTGGTGGGCTACCGGCGAGCGATTTAGACCTCTGACATTTCGCGGTTGATCCTGGGCACCGAGAAACAAGCAACGTTGAGAAACTACTCTGGGTTTCTGGGCCTGAAGGTCCAGCAGGCCTACGGATCGGGATCGACCCACCAGGACGTACGGTAAAGACGTGGCAACGAGGGACAGATGGTCGGCTCCAAAGCCCCAGTGATCTCCAACTCGACCTTACCTCGTTCTGAAGCAGCACGAACAACACTTGTTGTCCTGTCATTAGGCCCCCAAAACAACTTCCCTCTTGGAGTAATCAATCTTCTTATATTCCCAGAACCAACGTGTAATTATTTCGGTTTCAGGCGTTTTGCAAACTCTGAAAAACGAATGGTGCGAAAAATTCAGATAGGAGAATAGCAATCTGCCAGTGTGCAGGCTACGAATATATCAAACAAAGCTTTTGACCCATGCGTCAGAAAAGAAAAGAATAAAACGACTGGTTGGGGCCCTGGCCCAAACCTCCATATAGTTTGTTTGGTTGAGACTTCACTGCAGGAACTGGAAGTCCTTAACAGGACCAAAAAGTGGGCCACAGTCTTATTTGACTGGGGTTGAGACTGGTGCTGGTTCTGGAATACGAGAGGAAACCTTAGCCCACCATGTGGTCCATCGGACACGTGGCTAACCGAAATAAAAATCGTTGAGCTTCGTGCTCAGACATCCGAGTGTCTGGGGTACACACGCAGTCAACGAATGCTATGGTCTCATTATTAGTCATCGTTTATTTGTTTTTAGAAGCGACGTTGAAGAGAAAATGGGATTTCCTCATTTCTCCTTCAGACGTTCCAACTCAGAGTGGCTAAATTGTGATTATCGTCTTCCTTCTCCTCTGCTTCTTCTTTTTATTTTTCTTTCTCTTATCAACTTCTACGTACATAAATCGAAGATCTAAGAGAACAGTCAACAGGATCTAAAAAGAGAAACGATTTGATGTGGAGCCACTTGGTTTTGTCAAAGACGTTCGACCCAATAAACCTAATCTTGATTTATCTCAGACTCAGCTAGGGTTCAGGTTTGCTTATACAACTGCGTCAGGCTTAAGAAAACACTAAATCGAGCACGGAAATTTATGCCATGATTCGACTCCCTTGAAGATGACGCTAATGACCAATTGACTTTTTATCCTAGCAGACTCAAGGTACGTTTAGCGTCGTTTTCTGACCAAGTTTATTATAACTAGGGCACCTTCATAAATCGACGTTATTATACAACTCGCTCTTCGGGGATATATCAATCGGAAATATGAAAAAACGATGACTTGCGAATCGTCAAGAGAATTATTAAGACGTCGATGATATGACTTTGATCAAGTTCAACATCATTTTCTTTGAATCGGTAGATTTAACGATTGAAAAAGAAGATTCTCTGGACAGGTCTTATGAATTATATCTGATCACAGCTAGTTCATCGTACGTAGCTACGGAGCTCACTATATTTATAAAACGTTTTCTAAATTACGTTTTCCGTTGGTAGTTACAAATCTTTTTCAACGCCGCGTGAAGCATCGGATGTCAGCCAACTACAATTTATGACATCTCTAACGTTGGCCGTTGTATTTTTCAACTTATTCAACGTCTGTCGTAGTACGTCTCGAACGAATTCAACTGGAGAATATGAGGTAATTACAACCCCTGACCCTCGTAACGTCTCGACCATGCAACACGCGACACGTATCTTCCGCTACGCGAGACTGAAAAATGAACCCCAACTAAAAAAGATCTACGAGGGTTATTTGAATTTTTTCACATTATTCAAAACTCTGACAACAAAGACTTCTCTCCAACTCATACTTCGTAGTCATCTTCTCTCTTTTTTCTTCTTCTTCTTATTCTGCTTCTTCTTCTTCTTCTCTGTTCAACTCAGACCGCTCACAAGCCTCCCTTCTATTCGTGGATGACGTATTTTTAGCGTTTAACTTCCAAGTGCCAGTGCTTTCTCAGACTTCAGCCCACCAGCCAGCAGCTCATCTTCCATATCGGAAGCTGCATGCCAACGTGAAGAGCTCCTGCAGCATTGATAAGATTTGTTTTTCATGCTACGTACTGCAGTATCTAAATCCATGTACATACATGCAAGCACGGGACAAATGGATCCACGTGTCTCTTTGTAGCTGCACATACATATCAAGTTACGCGGTTGACGCAAATTGCCCTTACCGTTTAGTTCTTCAGCATCAGTTTACTTCGATTTGCTTCAATTTGCTTCGCCGGCATGAAACCACGTGGTGATTACATCTGTGTCGGCTAAGCGAGCACAATGACCAGATTAATTTGCTTTTACAATAAAAACGTCCGTAATCAACCCGCGATGAAACGAGAACGCGTTGCATTGAAGCGAACGCTGCACGCACAGTCCGTATGGACTTGATGGACATCGCAGCACGCTGCACCAATACGGTCGTATACAGAGTCTTGTATCATGTACAGATTGGCGTATATATAAGCATAACCTAACGTTAAATAAGAACCGTCGAGTCTAAACGTTCGATAGTGATATTTATCTATATAGTTTAGCTGTAGGTATACAGATCATCGCGTGTCATAAATCGCCAATGCTTCGGGCGAAAGGCGTTGCTTGCTAATGATATGACGTGTACGCGGCACAAACAGAATCACTTCAAACTGACAGCTGTCAGTCGCGTATGCTGATATGGAGCATCGATAATTGCACCGTATTCAAAAGATGTCGGTTAAAAATTCTTCATGTTGAATCAGCCAGTTGCGAGAAAAATTAACTTATAACAAGGATTGAAATTCAAGGAGACGTCGATGTTCCAGGATGTTGGAGATTTCTTGTACAAATGGAAAATTGGTGCCAAATTTTAATAAGGGTTCCGATACATAATTTTCGGAATTGTATGATTACCCAGTAATATTTACGACACAATTGAAGAAGATATATTCCGCTGTCAAGAGAACACTGGCACCAAATTTCCGTGTCCAAAACGCAATACTTCAACCGCGCGGTGTCGACGTGGTGGAATAGATTTATGTCCCGACAGTCGACTGAAACTGTTGAGCTAGGAATTTGACACGAAACTTTTGAAGGTAATAGTGAATTTCAGTATGTTGCTTTCGTCTTCAAAGATCAAGAATATTACAGAATTTGACAGAATTTTTGTAATATGATGAAATTGGAAACTTGGTGTCAATCTGCTACATAATAAGCACATTGAATCGAAGTCGTAGAAGATTTCAAGTGAAAATATCTCGAAATCACAACCGTGTAGACACGAAAGATGAAGTTATTTTTTTATTTTATTTTTTTTGTTTGGGCGAGATTCACCCAATGGCAATAAGCTTTTGATTTTGCTGAACAGAAAAAGGGCAGTGTTCGAAAAACAGATCGATGAACTACTGTGTAAAAAATTGTCCAATTGGATTGGACTTTGCTTTACAACCGAGCAAGGTTAAAATATGCAGGCATTCGTTGCTGTGATGAGTAACTGTAATGGAATAGATTGTGGCGCCCTGTCTGTCTGAAGTGGGCCCCCTTCTGTGGATCGAAGCGTCATAAATTTTGACTATTGACAGACCGACGATGATTGAATTATAGACATACCAGTATTGACAGGGTGAAATAAAAGGTCAACTCTTTAAGAACCGTCGACATCATCCGATGATAACTTTTCCCCGTTATTCACAAAGCCAAGGTTCTATCTGACGAAAATTCGAGAACGAGGAAAAATGATGAAGCACTTTGGGTACTTCCAAGTATAAGAACGTTTGAAGTTGAACCACTTCATCATCGATCGCATCCCGTATCGATTTCGTCTTGATCAAATTTCAAGAGCCTAAGGTTCCATGATCTTGAATAATAGAGTGCTGAGTAAAATTGGCAAAAAAACCTGAAAGCGTGTCACGCTCTTAGATTCACTGAGAAGTGCTGTACGTGATAAGAGAGAAGAGCACGCGGGCCATTGAGAAATCGCATTATCAGGAGTCGAGGTTGGTTCGTGCCGCGAAACACGTACGTCCGTACAGCAAAGTCTCGGTACAAATAGCCGGCTTTATGATGTAACGTCTATAGCTGTGTTACCGTGCGGATTCCCCAGTATATCTTTGAATTTGAATCACATTTGCCGAGAGTATATCAAAGACGAGAGTCTCGCCGCTGTACGTTCAAGCATTCTTGGTTCACTATAGTTTTGCCTTCACCTTCACCTCAAACGATAGAAGAAAGTCCAAGTACAAGTCTAGGAGATTTCACATGTGATTATACCACCAAATTACCGGTTCTTCACTCTTTGATCCTGCTTTCTGTATATGGGTACGTCTTCATCTGCGTAGATTTATCCATTGCTTTTCATCTCCACACTGTGAGTCCTCATCTTTAGCATTTTAGTACCACAGTGACGTCCTATTAGACCCTCACTGGTCCCGGACACTATACAAGATAAATCCATCTGCATTATACCTTATGGAAAATAATTTTGAACAAAAGTCCAGCTGTATTCGTATATTTTGAGTCAAGTTTATTACCTACCCTTGAGAGAAAAGTACTCACGCAATTATCTTTTCCGTCATAAATCCGTGTTGTGTGGCAGTAAGACGTAAGTGCTACAAAGATAGAGCTAAAAGTCTGAAGGAGAAAATTATGAGCACGAATACTACACTTATAAGTATATATTACGGAACCTCAATATAGATAATATGAATGACTGCTAATGGAATATTGCCCAGATAAGGAATACTTTGTCATCAAAGCCGAGAAAAGCCAGGCTGTGTGCAACTGGCATTTTATATTTAGGTACTCGCTGTTGAGAAACGATCAAATCCAACCCTTTGAACGAATTATACCATACATCTGAAATATCTTTCGTATATTCGACTACCACTTGTAGTGTGGTTGAAGATTTTCACCCAATTATTCCATATCCCAATCCGTTGGATGCTGAATAATCATCTGTTCCTTTTTCTGATGATCATCTTCACGGAAACATCTCCATAACGATAAACACTGTATCCAGACAAAATAAACCATAGCATGTGTTCCAAGCTTTGTGCTATCCAATTTCCAAACTTGTAATATAGCTAGTTAATTCAAGGAAAAACTCTATTAACGCCATCAGACGTACGTACTTCTGAATATTGCGATCTCAGAATTTGAAAAAAAAAAATTTTTTCTTGTTTCCCCAGATATGTTGCGTGGCGTGAGAAGGCTGGATACCGCCCCGGTCTCCTTGATCCTGTTGGCCGTATTTACAACGAGCACTTTCGCTGCAATGAGCTGCGAGGATGCCAGGCTCCGTTGCGCTTACAGATCCGGGTGCGGCGGTGCTCTACAGCATTACCTTACCAGATGCTCATCCGTGTTGAGGGGTGCCGTTGGCGAATGTCCTGAAATATGTCTTCACGCCTTAGTTGCCCTCACCAGCACTGACGAAGGAAAAGAACTCATGACCGTAAGTCTATTTCACCATTCGTCCGCATCAATGTACCAAAAAAAGACACCCTTTTGAAATATGGACAGACAAAACGTCGTGCCACTTTTGCGTTATGACTTAGACAATTATGGATTTCGGCATCTTAAAATGAAGGTTCATAACACTTCGATTTCAAAATGCTCAGGTATGACTTATGGTTTTTGAATAAGCTGATAATTCCTGATCAGATATCCACCATTCAGAATGGCGGATCGAATATGACGGATAAAAACTCGAAAACTAGTTGAATTTCAACAAAAGTTCGTATCTTTTGGTGTTAGTTCAGATTGTTAATGTCGAATTCGAGTCTTGCCACTATATCGGCATCTGGAACTCGAATCCGTCATGGCAAATCAAGTTGAATTTGCTGAACCATTTCTGCCAGAATATCATTCACCAAAAGATACGAAACTTTCATTGAAATTTATGATTATCCTCAATCGGTTAGTTTAAAATTGAAAAATCTGGTTCCAAAATGAATTCGGTGATCCCAAAAACCTTCATACTGAGATCATTAGACGAATTTGTAACGAACTTCTCTTCCGAGGCAAAAGTGGCACAACTATGACATTCTAACCACATTATACCAAGGGGTTACCAGAAGCCGGACATCTTGAGAATGGTACCTGCAGTGGCTGAACGGCTTAGGATTACTATGTCAGTAGCTTTACAACCTTGAGAAATGCACACTTGGCTAGCAACGTGTACCATTCTCGAGATGTTCAGCTACTGGCGAAGTTACACTTACCTCATAAAATTGACACTGTATTCTCTGTGAACTGTAGTGATAAACTGAATCATTCAATTTCATCTTTCAGTGTGACTGTGCCCCCGACGATCATCTCTGTATACAGTCAAAACAGGGAGTTGAAGTCTGCAGGCCATCAGTCATGACAGAGATGAACAATACGAGGGCATCGTGCCGAATGGCAACATGGATTTGCAACGCAGATGCGTTATGCTCAAAAGCCCTAGAGTACTACAATCATTACTGCAAGAGCATGTTCCACGGGAAGAAATGCACTCACAGGTTGGTCAACTGGACTTGAACGAAATTTCCAGTTTTTTGGTCGTTAATTCTCTAGTTTCATTTTTTCCTAATAATCTTGTGAATAACAAATTATTGTCCCATGAATCGCAGGTGTCGCAACTCGATCGACATTTTGCGACGTCAAGAAAAGGCGGCAAAATTGAACACGTGCATTTGCGACGGTGCTGAAGACTACGACTGCAAAGGTATCCATCGCAATATGAACTGGCTTTGCTTTGGTAAAATTCACCACGACTACCAAGACTCGAAGAAAATCCTGGGCGATACTCAGTCCTCCAACGCGATACTCAGGAGTAACGCCAACGGTCGTGGATCAAGCATCGCGACATACGTCGGGCGAACGACGCTGATACTGACGTCGACCTTTCTGCTAGTTCTGCTCGCCAGATAATGAGGTGATTAATCAAGATATTTTATCCAATGAAATTTTCAAGGAAGAAATTAGGTAATCAAGAAAAAAAAAACAAAAAAAAACAACAGAATGGTGTAAACTTTCGGTGATTCGGTTCCTTATTCTCTACTCTTCGATGTTTACGGTTCATTTTAACGACATACGATATACAAGATAGTATGGTGCTATTCCGCGTTCTCAAATATTTATCACAGCAGTTAAATTCGAGTAAAATTCTTCATTCTCGCTCTGCACCGTACTATACAAGAATAGACCAAAGACCAAAGATCTTTGACTCAACAGATCAGACTAGAAAGAGTTTCGTGTGTACACAAATACGTAGTACGTTCATGAATCCTTCACCTCGAGGATCTTTTGAAAAAGGATTTGCATCGTAGTTGACTCCAACTTTAAGAAAGCAAAAAAAAAAAAAAAAAAAATGAAAAAAATGAAAAAATGAAGATGAAAAAAAATCGTTTGAAAGCGCGAGAGAAATTTTCAAAGTCGTAAACGCAAAGCGCATCTCGCAAGAACTCGACGCTTCAATCGCGGCGCGGCTTTACGCGTTAATATCGTCTGTAGTAGTTGGTTATAGGTATATATATGTATGTACATACGTAGGTACGTGTATATATAAGACGAGCGACATAAATCACCCGCGCAGATCAACGGATTAAAAACGTTGCGGAGAAATCTTGACGACCAGCGAACGGACGGAAATAAGTACGCTTACGTTTGTGTGCGCGCGGACACGCGGATGAGACGATCGTAAGCTTTAGGACCAAAGCAATAATGCATATACCATGATACATCCACATATATAAGGTGTAACAAAACTCGCGGATAATCTTTAAATGGTCGGATTCTTTTTTGAAAATAAAAAATACGTTTTTTTACAAAAATTTCCTCCGACGTTTAATTTAGACGCTAGAGTCGATAAGAACGCGCCAATGGGAGATCAGCTGTAGAAAGTATAGCGGAATAGCTATAGCTATAGTCAGTTTTTCCGATGCGGTATTAGCGAATTCTGCAATTAATTTCCGAAGCTGATCTCCGATTGGCGCGTCCTTATCGGTTCTAGCGTCTAAACTAGGCGGGCAGAAGGAAATTTTTGTAAAGAAACGTATTTTTTATTCTCAACAATGAATCCGACCATTCAATTTCGTCCGCGAGTTTTTTTACACCCTATATACATATACATACACACGTGAAGATGTGTCTATAGGTATATGTATGTGTGTGTATCCGTTAAGACGTGGGCAGAGGAGGATAGCTTCTGGGTTTTCTCGTTCAAATCGCGCCTCACAAGGAGCCGAAAAAGTTTTGACCAAATCTTTCGAAAACTTGAAGGTATATAGGTATATGAGTATGTGTACTTCAGCCACAACTCAGACCTTATACGCAGACGCCCTCCACGCGCAGCATCCCGCGCGTTCAACTTCCTGTTCGTATTTCGGCTCCCGTTCTACGCACTCCTTTTTCTCTAATTCGCTCTTTCCGGTAGGACACCTGCTCTCGCGCTCTTTACCTCTTTTTTCCTTTTTTTTTTCTTTTTTTTTTCTTCTGTTTCTGTTCCCTTTTTTTCTTCTTCTTCTTCGTCTTTTACCTCTTTCGTTATTCTAAGAAAAGACAAACACGTCCGTTTGTCTAATACTCGCGTTTTATCTCGAACAATACGAATATAGAATAGCTAATCTCTATTTTTGCCGTTTTATAAACGAGGAAAAGAAATTTTCAGTACCTTATGTATTTTTTTTTTTTTTTTTTTCAAAATTACCGCCAATACCATGACGGGTTGTTTTTTCTTGGGAGTTCAGCAGCCACCTTCAAAATCTCAAAATGTGTACCGCAGTAGCCTCTTTGATAATTGACTCACAATGAATCCTTCTTATGTCCACGCTGCATGAGGGCCCCGAGAACTCTTTAGACTGATCAAAATCAATTCATACTTTACATATCTTGGGTCTATAATCACTTGCAGAGCTGAGGATTACACGGGTAATCGAGGGCTCAGAACGATTTGGCGAACACAAAAGAGATCGTTTATTCGATTAGACGCGCAGTTTTATATTTAGCAAATGTCATCACAACGCATGTATCGGTCTTTAGAAATTCTTATGATCTTAGCACGTACATTATACATACTACGCCTTTTTAGGCTGCAGGTCTCCTTTGTTTTTGATTTTTGAAAATAATAAAATATAAAGTCAAATGAAATACTTGCCGCGTTGACAGAGCTTGGCGAGTGTAATTTAGACCTAACAGTTTATGTATTTACGTACGTATACCAGTCGTATAGTAGTCGGCTGCTGTGCGAAAACATTCTCTCATGCCTCTTGAAGGTCTGTCTTTCTTTCTTTTTTTTTTTTTTTTTTTTTCTTCTTTCTGGTCCATTCGGCCGCTGCAGCGACTCCTGCTTCGCGAAAGGCGCCGTGCCAAATCTTACGTTCCGTGAATAATCTGTTAATTTTCGACGGTGTCGACTGACCCGTTTTTTTGTTTTTTATTTTACCAAAACTGAAACACGTCCACTAAATTCATACAAAGCTCTAGTTTAGTCGATACATTAACACAAATCTATACAGACGCACTATTTTGAAAATCGTTCAAGCAGAAAGCCTTTCGGTTGAATTTTTATTCCGCCACTTTCGTTATATTTCTTTTTTTTTTCGATGGGACCCGATTGAGGAAATCGAATCATCATTTTATACCGTCGTAATATTATATTTTAGGAGGAATTCTTGTTTCTCATTTGCATGGGTTTGGCATAACAGCCAGCTGGATGACGTAATCCTTGATTTTGACCTTTTTGAGACGTTGTTCAGAAGGTCTGAGTCCAACTGAGCGTATTGGCTTATAAACGTTGCCGATTACTTTCAGATTTCAACTTAACTAACTTTGGAATTATTTTTTCTCTGATTTTACAGAAGCCAGATACGGCAGAAGGACGAGTTCTCAAACAGTATTCCGCGAGTGAAGACCAAAGACTCAAAAGATTACCAGTTAGTGAGTTTATAGCAAGGCGATATGGGAAAGCCGAAACCTCATCGCCAGGTGTTAGAAGACGAATAGTATACGATGATCAAGCCAAGAATAATATATGCGGTTACAGGGAAGAAAAAAAAACGTATGAACAAGAACGAGAAAAAGAAGAAAAAAAAATCAATAGTGATAAAAAAAAAAACGAATGAAAGATTGAAAGCAAATTGTTTATCTTCTGTCAAGGATCTTGCGCGGCGTATATATAATAGAAATACTAAAACCTGAGCAAGGTCGAAGCTTCGAACTCAACTAGGGCTGAATTTTTTTTTTTTTTTTTTTGTTTCTATACATATAATGTAAATTAATAAGTGTATCATAGAATTTTTAAATAATTATTATAATAATTTAATTTATATATCGAGTGATTATTAGCGAGCGAGACACACGCTTGCGTATATTATTATGTAAATAGATAAAGTTACAATGGTAGATGTTAATTAAGCACAATACAGTTGCTATTATGTCTTCTTTAAAAAAAAAAAAAGAAAAAAGAAAACAAAAAAAGACATCATGGGTTTGGACAAAAAGAAACCCCTTCTCATTGGGATTGATTCTACAGAAATTTCTATATTTTTTTGTAATGGAATAGATAACGAATTCCTGAAAATTGACAAATTTAATTTTTTTATTTTTATTATTTTTCGATCGATCGAACCAACTGCGGCAACTGTACAACAAAGATAAGAAATAAATATAGGGATATAATGAAAGTATTTAATGAATTGGAATAAAAATACTTCTTGCCAAAAAATTATCGTTATCCCCCTTTGTTATTTTTTTAAATAAATTTTTTTCTTTTCTCTCTTCTTATCTCCTTTGAAATAATATCGACAGGGGCTCGAAACGATCGCAAAACTTATTCCTCGACGACTATTCGTTGTTGTTATTGGTGTTGTTGTTGTTGTTGTTGTTGTTGTTGTTGTTGTTGCTGCTTTTACCGGCTTTCAAACCGGGAGCCAAGTTCCTCGCACACGGTTACCCACCCTGCGCTTTTGAATCGGCCACACACGTCGGTCTCGACCGTTTGGCTGCCGTCTCGGCGTCGCCCTGGGCGCGATCGCCCCGAAGTAGGTAGGTAGGTAGGTAGGAAGGTAGGTAGGTAGGAAGGTAGTTCCAGTTTTGAACGGTGGATTAGGGTAAATTAGGTGGGGTAGAAAAAAGAGCCCGAGTACCGATAGTCGAGTTTCCGCGATACACATTTCATTCAATAATTAATTAATAACGAAACGATGAATCAGAATCACGTGGCAAATGACCACAATGGACATCAATTACAAGAAAATTTCACCGCTCGAGAAAAGGACCGATAAAATATCATAGTTACAATTAGATAATCACGCAAATAGATGGAGAAGATGATGAGATGATTGGGTGGAGAAGGTTCCTCAAAAATAGATAAAGATTCTGTCGTTTAAGGATCCTCCTACTCAATCTTAAGGATAAAATGATCTTCCGGGTAGGAATTTTCTCCGAATCTCAATTCTCGACCCCCAGGATCTCTTCAGTCTCTGCAGGCGCGTAATTAGCCAACAAGTAGTAGGTACCCTGGTACCGTATAGATTGTCGAGTCTGGAGAACGGAGAGTGGAGACTGTAGAGACCGGAGGCTGGAGACTGTGCAGGAGGCTGGAGGCTGGAGGCTGGAGCCCCCCGGAGGATCCATTCGTCCGAGAAGATCCAACGACTAGGAGCAGCGACGTCAAGAGCCAAGACTCTCTGGTGGATGGAGAGCAGCCCAGCATCAAGGTGGGTGGTCCAGTACAGGGCCTCCGGCGCCCTCCCTTCACCACCCCTCGTCCCTATATCCATCCTCGTTCCACTCCCGGGTCTCTTCGTTTATCCAGCGTGCCTACAACGTGTGTGGCCGACACTAGCATCTCTCTTACTTCTACACTACGCGCTTTGCCCGAGACCTTCTCTCGCCCGCCTGCAGGAGTAGGGAAACGAGCTGAATCTCACCGTGTCTCGTGTCTCGTGTCCCGTGTCCCTGTTCCTCCAGTACCTGTCCATGTCCCTGTTCCTATATCCTCCAGGGTGTTGGCCGTCGGGGCACGTGGTGCGACCCAAATCGAAGGGTTCACATCCGAATTCACTCAGCTGGACATGTGGATGGTGTATTTTGGTTCATGTATTTGACTGACAACGGGCAAACCGGATATCCACTGTGAGGATCTTTCCGGAGATTAGAAAAGTAGACTATACGTCTTGTTTTTTATTTTGGAAACTTTATTCTCAAAATTTTGCTAATTCGAGAGTGACGGTTTGAAAGGATTCCTTGTATGTATACAGGAAATAAACGTAAATACATGCTTTGCAAAAGAATCAATGCAGAAGTTTGAGATATCCATTTTGGTAGCAGTTAATTCTTATACCAAATGACGAAAGTCGTGGTTATCAGTAATTATTCAGTGTTTTGAACCAACAGGTAAATCGTGAGATATTAGATACAAACCGATTTTCAGTTAGTTTCAGAAAGTTTGACGATTTAAAAAAAGAAGAAAACATTGTAACGAAGATGTCCAGCCTGGTCAAAATGTTCCATTCATACAAACGATTCGCGAAAATCGCCGTTCAGATTTCGTACCTGAACCATATGTTCGAAAAATCAAAAAAGACAATTTTGCAGTGAGTCAGCTTCAATTAGGTGCTCCAAAATCAAATTTTAGTCAATTTAAACGAATCGCCAATAATGAACTTCAAATGTTGCGAAAATATTTTTCTTTCGCATTTCGTCGACAAGCGTCTCAATATTTCCATAAATTTGTTATGGAGGTTACTATATAGCAGGTTGCAAGAGGTGCGAGCAATTACTTCAACGAACCAGTTATACCCACTGACACAGAGAAATTATTCTGGGCCTGTAGTCCTGCATTCATTGGCAGAAAAAACTGTTGAGTCAGGAAAGTATTTATCCATGAGGTTTCAGCAAAGTCGTAGTTGTTGGTTATATCTGGATAAAAAATTTATATCTATCTAAATGTATTAAAAAGTTCACTGAGAATAATTTCTTTAGCAGTGTACGGAGACTAGAACCAAAATCGTGTGTTTTCGAGGGTATGACAGAGAAAAAAGAAGAAACCTCAAATTCACACTTAATAAATTCTCCCCTGATGCTTTTGACCCTGATAAATTATTCTGTCACTATACAGGGATGCAATTGATGGTCAGGATGTTCTTTCTCCGCATCTATTTTATAGATATTGAAGGATAATTGTGTAGTGACGGAAATTAACCAACACCCACAGCTTCGGAGCACTCAATACATTTTTAGCAATAAGCCTTCGCGATTATCGTCCACATTCCTCTTGCGTTGATTACATGAATGCACATATACTATATAGTAAGGAAGTAAGTCCCGTTGCCTGCAGGACTAGTTCGAAAGTGTAAAAACCGTTTCAAAATCCGCTACAGTGTTACATGAGGAAAATAAAAATGAGATGCAGCTACGGTGAACCGAGTTGCGGAAGAGAAGAAGAAGAAGAAGAGGAAGAAGCAGAAGAAGAAGAAGAGGAAGAAGAAGAAGAAGAAGACCAAGAAGAAGAAGAAGAAGAAGAAGAAGCCGAGCAGAAGGTATCCGCAGTAGCCTGGGCCGTATCATTACGCCCGCCGCGCACCGCTGAGTTCGCCGCATTCAACTTCGTTAATCTTGATTTGATGTCGACCGAATGCTGGTTTAACCGTGGTAGTAGGTAGCAGCTGCACCGTACCTACAACCTTTCGGATCGTTCACCGTGAAAGAGTCAATTTCTCCGTATCTTTCAAGGGCTCAAAAATCCACGCAAGTTATTCCCAAGGTCCGCGATTCAAACTATACATATAGGTATGTATGTACCTATACTATATGGACGACTCAATTATATACGTATAGTAAACACATACATATAGGTACAATACTTATAATAGAATAGGCACAACACCCACCGCGGGTAAATTTATCATCGGATTCGACTTTGACGTTAGTTTTTATAATAAACCTAATTTACTCCATCCGTTACAGATAATACTCTTTCGCGAGGTATTTTATCCTCCCCATTTTACGGCCATTTTATGCCCCGATAAATCACCATCACCCGTGGTACATAGCCGCTCGTAGTGAATACAATTCGTTCTCAGTCGTTTTCGTTGAAAACTTTCCAACTTTTATACTGATCGGTCCAAGATACTGAAAAACAGGCAGATTATTCGGCTGACTACGTTAGTGCAAATTTATAACAACCCGCCTAGATTCTTTTAGATAAAAAAAAGGTGTATTGAAAGCAAAAAGTTTATAAATGCTTCTCTTAACTCACAGACTATGAAACTGGATTGATTGGACAATTCAGATTCAAGTCGGAGCATAATCCTGTCGATTAAGACCAAGATCATAAAAATCGGTCGATCCGTTCTCGAGATATCAAAGAATGAAATTTTATTTCAATAACTCAAAAACTACCGGACCGATCAATTCCAAAAGCTAATCAGCTCCAGGTTACAAGAAACAAAACCGCGTCGGTTGCGTCAAAAATCCCAAGAATCGATCCGTTCGTTTCCAATACATCGTATGGTAAAGGATATGAGTCCTATGGGGCGTTTTTACCAATAGAAAACGGAAGCTAAACGGTAATTCTTCATCGACTGACTCGTCTCGTGCAAGTGATCAGATGTTATGGGATTATAGTGACCCCATATAACTGCCAAATAGATATCGTGGCAAGGTGCGGAGCTTATTGAGTGTTTTTCCAATAGGAAACAGGAGCTGAACAGTCGTTCTTCATCAAATTACTTGTTTTAGTAGAATTGATGAGACGTGATGGGTTTATGGTGTTCCAAGGTTATAGTGCACTAATCTGATGATCGACTATCATTGGACCCTTCTGAATCAGCACATAATCCACATATGTCTGTACTTTGTGTACCGTTTGACGGTCCAAAAGAAGTTCGTGAACTCTTCATCAGCATATAGTCAAGTCAAGTAAGTCTGCAAGACATTTTTCAGCCTAAATCAAGTCCAGCAAGTTCAGACTAGACGACATGTGCTGCCTATTTTGGCTGTTTGCGCAGTAGGTGCGAATCGCTTTTGTCGTTCGCGATGAAAAGCGTAGATGCAGGGTATAAAATGTTTATGGAATCGAGCAAGAGAGGCTGATGTCCTTTTTTGTAAGGTTCTTCGAGCTATTCACCGTGACGAGACCTTGTGGTAAATAATAACGAGCGTTCTTACGTCTGTCCTGAAAGTGGAAAGTGGAAACCGCGCACCACCATCTTACTATAGAGGTGCTTGTGTTTGTGGATATGTTTTTTAAAAACTCTACCTCGTACGATCATGCTTACACTCC
Organism: Ametastegia equiseti; assembly: GCA_963989295.1. Lineage (NCBI taxonomy): Eukaryota > Metazoa > Arthropoda > Insecta > Hymenoptera > Tenthredinidae > Ametastegia > Ametastegia equiseti. The sequence continues at coordinate 21,864,081 of OZ022390.1, read as the reverse complement.
TCTCCATACTATTCCCTCTCCGATTACATGAGGGCGCAGCGCAACATCCCATGAATCCTGGACCAGCGAGAGTCCTTTTGTACGTTCTCGAGTTGCAATTCCTCCCTATTTCTCACTCTATGGTCTATGTCTATGTTTATGCGGGTCCTTCGGAGCAGGTTGACGTCGTGGAGGTTCCTCTTTGTCACTTTGTCAATACACACTTCCATATCCCGGTCAAACTAGATTCTTGCACACAGTATCCATTCGGCGATCCTGGATTACCGGAAATTCGGTTAAATCCGGATGAAAAACACAAGCCGGAAATTTTTGATATGGAAATTTCCTATGGCGTATATTTCAGGAGATGGTCTACGCAAACTTTATTGCTCTTGAAATTCCCTGACGCTTTGGGGTGCTTTCTGACCTCTTGCTGAGACTCCGAAGACTAATTCATGAATTCCCGAATCTCAGGTTTCTACTTGGCTATACGAAACATCGCGATCTTATTAATTGCACTTCGAATCCCAAAAGTTCTTCATAGTTCGAATGATCAGCAGGATTGTTAGCTCTCCGTAGTCACCGTGGGTCAAATTTACCCACCTTCCAACTTTGGGACTGAATATCTGTATGGGGATGGCAATTCAGATCGGGTTCTTGCGTTTTGTTCCAATTCCAAAATAGACCCTTTTCAGATGTCAAAATAAATACCTTTTCTGGAACTCCCACTATGGAGCAATTTTTTTTATCATTATAGTACCATGTCTTTTTGGTAAAATTGACTTTTGTTACACATTCTACAATGTTCAAAGTATGGTCCATAATTTTTTGAAAAAAATCAGACGGATACTTTTTGTACGGCAGCCAATTGAAAATCATTCGGGTCAATTTGACCCAGTGTGATTACCAGGTGATTCTACAGATGTGTGACTCCGGATCAGGATGAAAATGTTCAATCTTCAAATTTTTGAACTATATTCCCGGTTTTATAGATCTGAAGAGATCGTTCTTCGTAGTAAAAAATATGACGGACATCCTTTCCTGTAAAGTTTCAAGCTTTGCGATCATGGGGATCGCTGAATTGTCTACAATCTGTTTAAAATTTTCCATAAGCTTTACGGGTTTCCCAAATAGTATAGTTCTTGAATTATGCGATGTTGGTAATATACGCCTAACTGCCGGATCTGAGATTCATCTATAACAAACGCGTATATAATAACGTATGAACTTGAACAATGCATTATGGATAAATGAGGGTAGAAAATCGGATAATGAATACCGTCACTGACCGAAGTAAAATCCGTTGAACCGTAAGCGCGAACACGCGTTCGTTCCTGGCGTGCAATAGGGCGTGTAATTAAGGTGGACAAGAAACAGCAAAGGCTTGGCTCTCTCGCGATTTGCGCTGTTAGCTTCAATAATAGGGCGAGCTTCTCGGTTGTAATGTAGTTTATACATAGACATATTCATGCTGTGAGTTTATGCGAGTTTATGCCTCCACTGCAGCAACGTATACTGCAAAGGGTGAAGATGTTGATTGCTTCGCCGTCATGCGTGGACAGTCGGCGATGCGTGGTACCCACAAGACCTGCTGCAGAGGCTGCGAAAGACTGCTCTGCTTAACTGCTTACTGCGATCACGGAGGAATAATATGCTGCGATATGCCAAAGGCCATGTGGAATTAAAGCTGATTGACAATCAATCTCACCGCTCAAAATCTACGTTACCAACAGTCGGTAATATGAAATTACCATCAAATGCTAGAAACGGGGAGGGCGTAGTAATTTTATTTTTAAAGATGATCTCATCTTTGTGTTTAAGTATGCATACATATGTGCAATTCCACGTCAGGCGGGCCACTTTTTTGGGTCGTAATCACCGATTTTGATCTCCATCGAGGATTTTGTACTACTCATGGATGTAAGTCTCTGGGCCGAACCAAAAGCCAATATGCGACTCTGTTGTCTTCCTAGCGGAGGTTGAAAAATGCCGTTTTTGCGCGCCAACTTCTCTTCGGCGGCTGATATCTCAGTTGTTTTTGGAGCAAAGTACCAAAGTATGTAGTGATTCTTGTAGCTATTTTCACACGCTTTCCGGTGATTATACTGACATCGCTCCCAAACCAAAATTTGGCAGTCAAAAACGGATTCAAAATAAAATTTTCAGTTTTCAAAAAGTTCGCCCATTTTGAAAATTCTGTTTTTTGTCTCTAAAAATGGTTCGAAGTATCCCCTACATGTACCCGAAGTGGCAAAGTGGGCCTCTTTTCCGATGGTTTTTTATCCAAGTTTTAGTCGATTTTTCCACCATTTTTTTCAGGTTTTTTCAATTTTTTTTCTTTTTTTTGTCAATTTCGTCCCGAACATTTTCCAATTACCAGAAACGAGCTCGTCATGCGGAGAAACTGTTTCAAAAAATTAAAATGCGTGACGAAAAAATTTTTTTATTAGAATAATTCAGATTATATCCAAAAAAAATCAGATAAAAAACCAACTAAAGAACGGCCCACTTTGCCACTTCGGGTACGTGTAAGGGATACCTTGAACCTTTTTTAGAGACAAAAAACAGAATTTTCAAAATGGGCGGACTTCTTGAAAAACGAAAATTTTATTTTGACCTCGTTTTTGACTGCCAAATTTTAGTTGGGGAGCAATGTCAGTATAATCACCGGAAAGCGTGTGAAAATAGCTACCAGAATCACTATATACTTTGGTACTTTGCTCCAAAAACAACTGAGATATCAGCCGCCGAAGAGAAGTTGGCGCGCAAAAACGGCCTTTTTCAACCTCCGCTAGGAAGACAACAGAGTCGCATATTGGCTTTTGGTTCGGCCCAGAGACTTACATCCATGAGTAGTACAAAATCCTCGATGGAGATCAAAATCGGTGATTACGACCCAAAAAAGTGGCCCGCCTGACGTGGAATTGCACATATATTTGAATTCGTAATTTTTCAAAACGCGACGATAATTACGTTATGAATAAATATATGAGTAATTTATTTTTGAAAAAAAAATCTATCGAGTTGTTCAAATTTTAGATGCAGAAATATCGCGCACTCAATGGCTCTTGAACTATACTTGGGAAATTTTGTAATTGCACGCACGAAAATTCAACCGCTTCTGTAGGACTATCAACATGTAAATGAAAAAACATATTCGAGAGGAGATTTTCAAACTGCAGCAGATAATAGACGCGAAATCTTGATGAACTTGATGAAAAATCCGAAATAAATGACGAAGTAGTTTGTAAATTGAAGGTGTAATTGTATGATATTTTAAAAGCCAAATGAGTTTGCTCTTTCAACTTTATTTTCACCTAACAAATATTCCTCGCGCTGTTGTATGTACATACATAATTCTGATAACAAAATATAATTGAATAGTATCATCAATTATAACAAATACACATATCTAATAATATGCAATGCGAATTATAACAACGATTACAAAATATAGTACGATTTCTAACGTGAATATGAATTCATCATGAGTGATAACTAATCTAATGACTGCGGGCTGCTGAAAGTAAAATCTACCTAATCGTCAGTGCAGAGTTCTCCGTCATCTACCTCCGTGTCATCTATTCCGTCGAATTCCGACTCATCTACAGTGGCATCCTGGTATTGTTGATATTCAGACACCAAGTCATTCATGTTTGATTCTGCCTCAGTAAATTCCATTTCATCCATACCCTCTCCGGTGTACCTGTGCAGCAGTCGAAGTTCATCGGTGAAAAAAATTATTTATCCCATGTCGTTTCGTTGAACATTTTGCGAAACGAATGATACTCACCAATGTAAAAAGGCCTTGCGTCTGAACATGGCAGTAAACTGTTCGGAAATGCGTTTGAAGAGTTCCTGAATGGCTGTTGTATTTCCCAAAAATGTTGCAGACATTTTCATGCCACACGGGGGTATGTCGCAAACTGCAGTTTTAATATTGTGAGGAATCCAGTCGACAAAGTAAGCACTGTTTTTAGTCTGAATGTTAGTCATTTGCTCGTCTACGTCTTTCATCGACATTTTACCACGGAAGATTGTCGCCACCGTAAGATATCTCCCATGGCGTGGGTCACAGGCTGCCATCATGTTCTTTGCGTCGAACATCTTCCACGCGATAATAAAATATTGAAAAGGAACAAAATAAAATTAAAATTTAGAAGGATACTTTTCGCAAAATTCTAGTCGAGATGATTGATAATCATATTCTTACCTGTTGCGTTAGTTCTGGCACGCTGAGTGCTCGGTATTGTTGACTGTTTCGAGCAGTTAGTGGCGCGAATCCTGGAACGAAGAAGTGCAGCCGTGGAAATGGGACCATGTTCACTGCCAGCTTTCGTAGATCAGCGTTCAATTGACCAGGGAATCTCAAGCTCGTCGTGATTCCTGTGAGAAAATGTTCAGCAACAATCTTATTACTTATTTTATCAATCAAGATTATCAAAAAATGTGAGCGCAGTTTCGTACGACTAAAAAGAAAATAATGCGCGCAAATTCAATTCTTCGTGGCCACACCACTGTAGAATGACTTAGTGGTCACACTGGGTGAAATTTACCCAGCAAAGTTTCAAATGATTGCTGTGTGAAAACTATCAGTCCAATAGGGATCGGAAAACTACTGAAAATACCTTGAACATTCTACACCATGTGTGTAAAGTCGTTACATCAAAATTCAAATCGGAATCTGTTCAAAAACAGTCGTAAACGGGAAAATTTGTCAAAAAATACATCTTATTTGTCTCAAAGTACATTACTAAAAAAAATCATGAAGTTTTGAATTTTCAATATTTTCAAGTCAAATTTTAACTGGAGTACCCGTCAAATATGGTACTTCTAGAAAAAAAAAATAGTGGCATAGTGCACGTCTGAAAACAGGTATTTATGTCGATACGTCAAGTGGATCGATTCTGGAGTAAGAAATGAATGTGGATTTATTTGGAAGATATAAGTGCGAAAAATCCACCTGTCCGCAAAATAAATCGTAAGAAATGCATTTGTTGAATATTTTTTACCCAAAATGAGGCCTGGGTAAAATTTACCCATCGTGACCACGAAAGGTTACGCTTCTGCAGCATACTTTCAAAGCTGCCGAATGAATTGCTTTCTCACCAATCGACGTTGTATCATGTATACAATAAAAAACAATATCAGCATTTCAACTATTAAAAATTGCGCATCATTCAAAATAGAGTAACTCATAATCAATAATTTCACGTACCGGACATGGTTAGAGAGACTAGATGGTTCAGATCGCCGTAGGTTGGGGTGGGTAATTTCAAAGTTCGGAAGCAAATATCGTACAGTGCTTCGTTATCGATGCAAAATGTTTCATCGGTGTTTTCTACTAGCTGATGAACGGATAGGGTAGCATTGTAAGGCTCGACCACGGTGTCGGACACTTTCGGGCTCGGCACAACGCTGAAGGATGTCATGATCCTGTACAACGAAATGCCACGAGAATGAATTCATGAAATTCAGGTTCTGGATGACGATTTTCCGTTGAAATTCTACGCATAGTCACCTGTCGGGGAACTCCTCGCGAATTTTCGATATCAACAGCGTACCCATTCCAGATCCAGTTCCTCCACCGAGGGAATGACAGAGCTGAAATCCTTGCAGACTATCGCACCCTTCGGCTTCCTGTTCGTCGATCAAAAACGGGGGAGTGTACAATATGTAGTAGATAATTACGAAATATCAGTAGTCGTGTACTGTTTTAGCAAACGGTGAAGTGGATGATGTTCCTATTATACCTTTCGCAGAACATCCAGGACTGAATCAACCAGTTCTGCCCCTTCGGTGTAATGACCTTTGGCCCAGTTGTTTCCGGCGCCGCTTTGGCCAAAGACAAAATTATCCGGACGAAAAATCTTCCCGTACTCACTGGACCGAATCGAGTCCATGGTACCAGGTTCAAGGTCAACTTGGATTGACCTTGGGACGTAGGTGCCCCTCGCAGCCTCGTTGTAGTAGACGCTGATCCTGTCTAATTGCAACTCTTTCGTAGAGCCCACGTAGTGACCCGTCGGGTCTATTCCATGCTCGTTGGAAATCATGTGCCAGAACTGCGAGGGGTGTTGAAAAATATTTCAGAGAAAATTCGAAGCGCAGGATGCTGTTATTCTCAGTTATTGAAATCATGCGCTACGATATACGGTAAAGTCACTTTTGACCAACAATTCAATCGCATAAAACAACTGATTTATTTAGTTTTTCCTAAATTCTTGCTCCGTTTCAACTCCGTAGCCATTTTGGTTGCACAGACTTTGATAGACTTGGACTCTGAAACTCTTATTCAGTTGTTTGATGTAGAATAACGAAGGATATTTGGATATTTGGAGACCTACCTTTGCTCCTATCTGATTGCCGCATTGGCCGACTTGCGCGTGAACTATTTCTCTCATGATGTATATCAATGATAATTGCAGTAATTAATTATGCCGATATTTGGGTTTTTGCTCCAACGGTTCTCTTCGCTTATTACAGTGCAACTGAATTCAAATCATAACACAGACCGAGTTGTTGCTATTCGAAGACTCGAGTCGGTTGTATATATGTATGTAACCTGTTGCTTGTGTATCTCAAGTAAACCGGGTCCAGGGAAGATTGTATTGAACATTCGCCTGGGTCAATTGCAGGCTTTCTTTAATTCCCTCTGGCTACTTGTAGAATTTTGTTGCACTTTGCAATCATTCTACACATGAATTATTTCAAAAATTGAAAGGCAAGGTAAATAAAAAGTGAAAATTGTCGGGATTATTTTTACTGGGAACGGAATCAAGATTCAATAATCGACGGAACAGCCCAGAATCGAAAAGCATGTAAGCCGTCCCTGGAGCATACGTACGGACGTACCTTAATGTTTACCGAAATGGGCATTCGACTTTGAAGCAAAGCAAAATATTCGCTATTCCGAAAAATAGATCGACGTAGTACAAGGGACAATGATTCTGTCGCCCCTTAGCCGACTGAGATAGGCAACTGAACATACACGACCATTTTAAATACTAGGGCGTGTATGTTCAGTTGCCTGTCTGAGCCAGCTAAGAGGCGACAGAATCATTGTCCCTGGGTGTACGTAAAAAGATCCATGCAACCATATTGAGAGGTTTAGCTGTAGACAGCTATCCATAAGCATTATGCTCGCATATCATAGTAATAATAAATTGTGGGGTGGACTCGTACTAGAATTTCAGTTGAAAATTATAGAGTGACAAAAAATCGAATATCCGATCATCATCGCATCGAACCCGTATCATTTAGTTGCCCCTGTACCTCGCCACCAACATCACACTAACTCAGTAGTTCAAAAAAGTTCCAGACTTTGTTACTAAATTATTCAAAATTCATTTCACAATCAGACTTTTCTAGGTTTTCAGGTTCCGACGTAAAAAAAAAAAAACAAAGGCAAGAAATATCACATAATGAATTTTAAGATCGTATATATTCATTGATAAGAAAAAATAAGTTTCTATAGTAATGAATTGTTACAGTTTTGGAAATTTTTTGTCATAAACAATTACACATCATGAATACTGAATAATAATATTCTATAGTTCGATATACATAGTAATTATTTCTTATTTCAATTGCTTTGAAGCCTTCAAACACACAACTTATCACCCTTATTATGAGCAACTAATAGATCCAGTTACTTACAAGATACTATCACACTTCATGTTTGGGGTTCCGCAAACAGGGGGGAGGGGAAAACTTTCATATTTAGATCATTATTGCATTATTTACACAGAGAGATAGATATTATATATAGGAGTCGCGATAATGGTACAAATTCAGCATAACGATATACATATTACACTCGAATATTTATTAAACCTGGTCCTTTCCGTTCGTTACCGCGATAATTAGCGGTAAAATTTGTCATCCGAATAAAATCGAATTTCAAGAAGTTTTCATGCAACGATATAAGAGCCTTAGCACTTATTAATTTATGTAAACAAATTTATAGAAAATAATAATTATAATAATAATAAAAATAATAGCTATGTGGAAGTTTATATCGCACAAAAACGACCCTGTATATTTTCTTGATCTGTGATCACGTATAACATATTTATAGACTACGAATAATAATAGTCTAGTAACAAACCAAACCCGGTCGTGTTTGGGTAGGGAAAATAGGTAGTAAGGTAAGTAGGTAATTTGTTATGTTTTCGAAGTACACGCCGAGTGATGGAGATTATTAGAATGAGGTATTTTACAAGCTAATTGAATCATAAAAAATAGAGAATAGTATTTGAAGAGAGAAGAAGTAGAAATTTCTACAAAAAAAAAAGAAACAAACCACGGCAGTGTGAGTTTAAAAAAGGAAAAAATGAGGTAAAATAAAATGAAACTATGAAGAAGAATGAAATATGCACTAGAAATAGAAATAGGTAATAATAGTTTTTTTGTCAATTGTGAAAAAGTATAGTAAATACTTTAAAATAAACTTAGTCAACGGCACACACTGGTCTACCTCAAGCCTCGTTTGATATTCGGCTTAAAATAGGTACATACATTAAATTAATCTTCAACGACTTATTAGACATAAAACATATGCTGAGAATTAAATCGTCTAATTACGATGGTGTCAATACGTCGTGCATCGCGTATCTCCAAGTCCAGGCTCTCGCTACATCCTCAAATCTTTCACGATCGTTAAGATACATCTCGCCCAATTCTGGCTCCATGCAGACCTGTTGTTAAATGTTTTAAAGAATTACTATCAAATATCATAAGTTTCATATAAAATCAGCAAAGTAAATGAAGTAAATAGAGTGAATAATTGGCCAGAAGCGGCCAGAAACATGAATTACTATTTTTACCACATTTAGGAGATACTCACCTCGCAATATGGATCTGTAAGCAAACTCTGTACGCTGATTAGCACCTTGGATATCGTCAGAGCCAAAGACCAATTGTGGTGAATAGAATCAATCCCAACGTCTCCATGCCTCGATACATTAGGATGTAGAATCTTTGTGAGGAATCTTACCACCGGAGGACACATCGGATAGCTAATGAAAAGAAGAAATAAGTTAATCCAAGGAAATTTAAATTTGAACGAGATTTTCGAATCCTCTTTTTCCACTTTCTTCTCTAATTTGAAGAAAAATTTATGAAAGTTCACTGAAAAATGAGGCTCGAAAACACTTTGATATCGTCCTTCCACAATTTCATTAGTTTCTTAATTTTCTTTTGAAATTCGGAGAAAAACGAATAGGAATTTATTGAAAAGTGAAACTTTCAATCATCTCTCAATCAGCCTTCGAGTATTCGATTTATCAATTCATTTTCTTTCCTGATTTGAAAAGAAATGAACAAAAACTGACTGAAAAACAGAATTCCTGATCATTATTTGGGAATAAAATTACCTGTACGGTACTTGTAGATACAAATAGAACAGTCCACCTTCGTAAGGGCTGCCGACTGGTCCAGTGATAGTCGCTTGCCAATGACAGCACATTTGGTCTAGTGGGGTGGCTTCGATGCCTTCGGGAGGATCGATTCTCAAGCTTTTTAATTCGCTCTTCAGTCTATTTCTCCTCCAAGAGTTTTCCTCCATCCTTGGCGGTCTTGTTCTGAGTGACGTTTGTACCAAACAGGCTCTACATGGGGCGGAAGAGGCCAGATGGTCGTAGACTCTGTACCAATTTCCCACGTGTCCGATCGGCCTGTACAAAGGCCAACGTAATTTGACGTACTGTTGCCACTGCTGAGGTGTAACATGCGTGGAAAGCAGACCGCACCATCTTCTGCAGACTTTGCTAGCCGACCACAAGCTCATTTCATCCAAATGGGAAAACACTGCGAAGAGAACTTCTGGCGGCAGTCTTTCCACCAAACCAGGCTCGTTTATTCTCTCATGTTCAATATGCTTGTGATTCGAAAGAAGTTCAAGTCTCTCGGATAAGTTTGGGGGCCTAGAAGGCTCCCCTGCCTCTCCGTGTATCCGAAAATTCCATCGACATTGTCTGTTTTGTACAACGTTTCCAAAATTTTCGCCTTCTTCAGGTGGGGCGAGATCTTCTGGACTGGGAAAATCCTCTTCGGCAGGATCTTCCGCTCGGTTATTTGCGATTTGAATATTTTGGTTTTCGGGAGGTGGGCTATTTCTATGATTATTTTGAGGATTTGAGGGGTTTATGTTAACAGGAAATTGGCATTGAGCTTGATCATTGCTTACGTTATTTTGTGCTAATGGACGATTCATTTGTACATTTAAATTCTGGTTATTCTGAGGAACTGGATTGCTCTGGTGAGCCCCGATGTTCGCTGCCTGACCGCAACCCAGTGCATTCGGATGATTGCACCTTGAATTAGGTTGATTTTGAAAAGGAATATAAGGAGACGGGTTCGAATTCAAGCTGGGAATTGCATTTTGCTGATTTGGAACAACGGGGTTGAGATTCTGGGGGGAATTTTGTTGCTGCTGACTGGTTCGTCGCTCAGGATTGTAGTAAAGATCCGTAGGTTCGTCGTTGCCAGAATCTTCGTCGTCAGTTTTCTATGAAAAAAAAGTGCGACTCGCTCCCTTCAAAAATTTAAAAAACAAATTTAAGTACAAAAATCACTCACCTCGCTGAATATCGGTACTTGAAGTAAGCCAATGTCATCTGGGAATAAAAATGCATGGCAAGTTGCGCATACGGGTTCTTCAAAACAGGGTCCGTAGTATCCGTTGCAGATATAACAAGTTGATGTCTGTGGTGAGAAATTAAAGAAATTAGACAAAGAACTGGAGAATAATGGAAAATGATACATCAATGTATCTGTCTTTGAGTTACTGAAAGACGAAAAATAAATAACGTTTTTTTCAGTGACGAATGACACATGACAGTAACGGCAGATAAGCGCGACGGTGACTTACGGCGAATTGAAACTCCGGACAAGGCATGTGCTCGATAGCGTCAAGAAAATCATCTTCGAGATCTATGTTCAACGCCGAATCACTACTGTCACTCGTTCTATCGCTATTTTTAATATTACTACGAGAACTTGGAGCAATCTTTTCGCCGGCCATGTTGATTCAACCAGAGCAGAATACTGAAATTTTATTTCTGGTAATTACCCAATGGCGACATCTGTGAATGAAGACTAGAGACTCGGTCGCTTTTGTCTAGTTTCTTTATCCGCCGGATATCGGATGACTAACTCATATTTCATAGACATAGCGGGTTTTGTGAATAGCTGTTCACTGTTTTCACAGTTTGTAGATTTTATAGACTAGCTTAGAGTCTTTTTCTTCTTGATCCATTTATTGATGGCATATACCCAAAAGGGAAGTAGCCGCAACTAGCTTAGAGTCAATTAATTCAGAAGAGTGTAGTAGCAATGAAGATGTTCGAGAATATCTTTCGACTTATAGCCGATTTCTTGATTATTTATTTATCCTCCGGTTGAAGTCCTCGATAACCAATCAGAGAACCGCGGAGGATGAACGAATGACCGAAAGTGAAAAAATCGGCCACCAAGCGCACAATCATCTGGGGAAATACCTTTTTGTGGCAATATCTGGTCCGAATACGTTTTGTCCAATTCCCCTTTCACCGGACATCCGGTACCTGGTAACTTGCGTTCGATCTGGCCAATCAGATTGCTTTGTTCCATCATGTGGCATATTGTGTCGCTTTAATGGAAAACAGACATTGATGTATGTTTCTATATATTTTCTAAACGGGTATTTACGGAGTGGATTGTCATAAAAATAGTACTCGGAATACGTAAAATCTGTCAATGCGAGCGTGAGATTTCGTGGGGAATTCCCCCTTGGCGACATCTGTGAATGTAGATTCGATTTTGTCCAGTTCTATTCGGCCGGACATCCGGTATTTTTTTCGTATTTCGTGGAGTAAAAATGGTTATTGATGAAATGCCTAGATGTCGCTGAATGTTTTATCTCGTACTTAACTAGACTCAGCTGTTTTGAACAATTGACGTTGTGCCCGTGAACTGTAAGGAATCGCTATATTACCGTCTAAACGCAAACAGATGTGGAGTGACTGTCCGAATTTCTGACATATCTCAGCTACGGATACAGATTAACAACCAGAGATTTTGTACATTTATATAAGTAGAGTAATTAGATTATCGGCCTAGGAGAGAAAGCGAATTTCTGGTGTTATCGAGGAAAGATATCGCCATGAGCGAATTAAGTCAAGAAGAGGTGAGTACGAAATAAGCTTGTTCTTCTTCACATCACGATCTCTAATGCTCACTGGAAAGTTTGCAATTCACAGGGTTAGGAGGGGACAATAGAACTTACATATCGTCGAACAATTCTATCGACCTTAATAACCGATAACAATTAAATCAGAGTATTTTAATCCCCGAAAATATTATTGCTTGAATTAAAACGGCTAATTTTTTATCAAAAATAAACCGAAAAATACCAATTCTCTTTCTTAATTCATTCACAAAGTAGCTTTCTATAATTGTCACAAAGATGAGAGTCATTTCGAGAGACATGCTTCTTTGTTTGTTTGTTTTAATCTTTACATATTCCCACTTTCATTACAGAATATTAGATTCGCGGAGACGAATTATTGATCAATAAATATCAAACGCAATATTAAATTCAAAAATACACTTTTGACGTGTCAAAGATTGTAAACCAATAACTTATTTTTATATACCAAGTAAACAACTGATAGTAAATATAGATCTGGCAAAACAAACGCTGTTTACTTCTATCAAAAAAAACCATTCAACCTCGTTTCTTCACTGTTAAGAACAAAGGACCATTCCCTCCACTAACAATATACCACACTGCATCATCATGACTTTTAATATTGAAAAGATCAACTTCGTTTACATTCTGTGTCACATGCAACTTTGAAAAATTATTCAAACCTATTCAAATTCTTTCATCAAACATGATTCTTTGTCTGTTAATTATTGCTTTTCAATTTTTTGATTCTTCAATTAAATGTATTGAAGTTTATTCACACCGAATGAATGTTGTCTCAAATATTATAACAAGAGATTTTTTATTTCAAGGCTGTTTAATTCATTATTTTGAAAAAAATCATCTCTGATAAAATTTTGAACAACATTGAAAAATGATGATAATTTTTGACTAGATGAGGAGGAGGCGATTAGCGCGTCTCGCGGGCTTGGAAACTAGTATTTCAACTAACAGTTCAAATAGTGGTACCGGTTCTATTTCGCCCGGTACTCCTGGCCCGTCAAGATCGTCTTCTGGTCCAATGATGTCTCCGCCAACACAGCAGCTACAACATCCGGAGGCTCCTATGGAAGTTGAAGATAGTAGCGATAAACAATGCAACACTTCAGGCGTCGACGTCGATTCTGGCATTGAAAATATGGAAGTCGAAGAATCTGATCGCAAAGAATTAGCTCCACGCTCTAGGGTGTGTCATTATTCTTTCAGTAGTTTTCACTTTCTCTTAAAACAAATACAGCAATTGCTAGCGTCAAATAATATACCCAAAAGTAGATATGAATTACTCTAATTATAGTCAGGCAGCCTGCGTCTATTTATTTCCAGTCTTTCAGGCTTTTGAACTGAAAAGAATCGGTTGAAAAAACAACAAAATCAGTTATTCAGTCCAGCATTACCGATCATCTTTGCCATTGAAAAAAAGCTAGTATAGTTTTACTGTTTTCAAACAATGAAAAAACAAATTTCTTACCTCACCAGACAACAAGCTCCAGTACCGAAGTAACAACCGATCAAATTCACACTGTGGTATCACGTGTGCTTTGCGTATCGTGGAAAGAATCGACAGAAGGTGCAATATTCCTTCCACAAACAGCTGCTAACGCCTTGGAACACGAACTGGTCGATGTTACAGACATTGCTAATCAAGCTCTGATGGAAGTGCTTTGTATGTTTTCTCGAGGCGAAGATCCTCTCAAAGAAATCACTTCGGATGCTTCTTCCGATCGCGAAGATAGCCCCAATAGTCAAGCAAGTCCTTTACTGAGTCCGGTTGTTACTCTGCCTTCGTGTCCTGTACCTACGCTACCTCTTCCAACTGCTGGAAAATCTCAGCAACCTAAAAGCCTCGTTTATCTACTGGATTGCTACTCGAGGGTAGCTGTGGAAGAAAGGAATCATCCCAAGGTTGGAATTTCCACCTTATTTTCTGAGTTACTTTAGAAAAAAATACCGCAGATTAGATATATCTTGAACTTGGATTTTCTGGGTGCAGTTTGTGTACATTTTTTTCGTTTTTTTTGCAAAGATATTAAATTTTTAGAAATGATTGATGCCTTTGTAGTCAAGAGAAGTAATGGAAATTGCAGATTTTTATGAAGAATTTGAGTAACTTTGTGTACAGCTATTTGTTTAGTATTGGACATCGATTGCGAAATAATGAAAATTGAGTTGATACAGTTTGTAGGAATTCTAAGTTTGCTTTCATTGCTCAATAACTTCTACACATGATATACTTGGGAAATCTGAGTTCGAAGTATGATTTAGCTCTTGATTCGATTGATCTCTTCCAAATTATACTTGCGGTTGATGAACATCTCGTATTTCTTTTTGATTTGCAGAGATCCAGCACACCGCCACTATCAGAAGTTCTATCGGCGCTAAGAGCTCAATGTGTGCAGCATGCCAGCCTAGTTTTACAAGGATTAATTGGTACCTGCCCAAACTTGACTCCGCCAACGCCATCGGCATCTCTTCTCTACCCAGTACTTTCGCAAAACTTGCCTAGAGGTTTCCTGCACGAACTGGTGGCCAGAACTCACTCAAATCCTCACATCTTTACAAAGATTTTTACCCCGTTACTTCAGGGCTTGTTTTTGTCGATGCAACAGGCCAGCCTGATTGGCAACACACATCGTCGACCTATCGAGGCTCTTGAAGAACTGATTGAAATACGTTGCGGACCGACTGGAAACGTTCGTCCAATCTGTCAATTAATTACACATCAAACCCAGTTCTTACCCGACGTATTGACAACTGCTGTGGGCAGAGAATTGGCCAGAACTTCTTTTCTCGGACCTTTTTTATCCGTGTCCGTGTTTGCTGAGGATCAGCCAAAGGTCGCGGAGAAATTCTTTAGCGGAAATCCGGCCACGGACAAATCTATGAATCTGACTTTGCAGCAGGAATTAGAAAGCACAAGGTCGTCTCTTCACAAAATGTTCCATGCAATTCTCGCTAATAGCAGCAGCTGCCGTGAGGCAACCTTGGCATATCTAGCTGCACTTCTTCGGCACAATGAAAAACGGGCGCAAATTCAAACAGAGGAATTCGCTCTAGCCGGAGACGGTTTCATGCTCAATCTCCTTTCCGCTCTTCAAATGCTCGCCGTCAAGATAAAACTTAACACGATAGATACTTTGTATCCGTTTCATCCGTCTAGCTATGTTGAAATAAAAAACGATACCAGACTGAAGCTTAGCTCGCAGGAAGTCACGGAGTGGCTGAGGAGCCTTGAATCAACGCACAAATGGAGCGAGGCCAAGTTCCCTACTCAATGCTGGTTTTTAACTCTTCACTGCCATCATTTGGCGCTTCTACCAGCTCTTCAGAAGTACCAAAGGAGATTAAGGGCACTGAGGGAGCTGCAGAAAATGCTTGACGAACTTCAAGCAACTGAGCCGCAGTGGAAAGACGCTCCTTTTGCCGCGCATAATAAGGAACTAATGAAGCGTTGGAAACAGCAGTTGAAACGTCTGGGCAGATCGAAATCCTCAGCTGATGCTGGACTCATTGATCAAGTTCTTCTCAGGCGGTCTCTTCACTTTTACACTTCCGTTGCTGACGTTCTACTTGGTCTGCTCACTCAGAGACCTCCTGGTAGCGTTTTACCCACCCTTCCACTCCCTCAAGAGGTTCCATCTCAATTTACTGCCTTACCTGAATGGTACGTCGAAGACATCGCCGAGTTCTTACTCTTCGCTCTTCAGTAAGTTTACAGTTCCTTGAATTTCATTTATCGCAGTTGAACTTGAACTTAATTTTTTCATTGATCGCTGGTTCGTTTGGAAGAAACATTTTATTGATTCAGTTTTTAGGATATGGTTGATTACTAGTTTTCTACACACACATAGTTTCAAATTATTCGCTATTTTGAGATCTTCAAAATATTTTCTTGGAAATTCCTGTTAGAATTCGATAGTAATTGACCAATTAGTATCGGATAGATAGTATGTGACCAATTAACATCGGTACTTTTATCTTCATTGAAAGTCGGCTGTTTTAATGATTAAGAATTATAATACTCATTTCTGAAAGTTCAGAGATATTATAAAATTTCATATCCAAGATTCTTAATTTAATAGATTTCAATTCAAATTTTAATTGTGGAATTTCACGTTACGATATATTAAATTTTATACATCATGCAATTTGCAATGACGCCGCAAGAGAATTCCAAACTCAGTCGCTGAAACTGAAAAACATTAGGCAACACGAATTCCTTAAATATCACCTGATTGCCCAGAACCTACACCAACGCAAAACAGTTCCTCTAAAATCACAGAAGTAAAATTCATAAAGATTCAAATAATTTAGAACGATGAGTCAAAATACTAGTAGTCAACTGTATAAAAGAAGTGACCCACTGCAAAATTTCTTCAAAATGTATCAAGCGATTTGAAAAACATTATTTCCGAGTTTTACATACCGCGTTAATAAACTTCTTGATTCATTTTCATCTCGTTTTTCTAGATTCAGCCCTGCGGTTGTGGCTAATAATATGGATAATTCATTAATTACGTGGCTACTGGTTGTGATATGTACCCCGCACTGTATTCGCAATCCGTACTTAATCGCAAAGATAATCGAAGTACTATTTGTAATAAACCCCAGCGTTCAGGTAGGCATGATTGATGAAATAATTATTTATCAAATATAAATTCAATTTTGTAACTGTTGTTTATTTTTCTCCTATTTAATAGGGAAGAACAGAAACTCTCCACGACCAAGTGATGGCCCATCCGATATCAAAGACTTTCTTGGCGTCTTACCTTATGAAATTTTACACAGACGTAGAAACGACTGGTTCGAGTTCAGAGTTCTACGACAAATTCTCTATCCGTTATCACATTAGTTTAATACTGAAATCGATGTGGGAAAGTCCCGTGCACAGAGCTTCGATAGTTAACGAAAGTAGAAGCGGGAAGCAATTTGTGAAATTTATAAACATGTTGATGAACGATACAACATTTTTATTAGACGAAAGTTTAGAGTCTCTAAAACGCATTCACGAGGTACAAGAACTCATGTCTAACACAACAGCTTGGTCTGCACTTCCTCAAGATCAACAACAGTCAAGATCCAGACAATTAACAGCAGACGAACGTCAGGCAAGATCTTACCTGACTCTTGCCAAAGAAACTGTTGCCATGTTTCATTATCTCACAGTCGATATCACCGAACCATTTTTACGCCCTGAATTGGTCGGTAGACTAAGTGCCATGTTGAACTTTAATTTGCAACAGCTTTGTGGACCTAAGTGTAAAAACCTTAAAGTGAAAAAACCAGAAAAATACGGATGGGAACCTAGAACGTTGTTAAGTCAATTAGTTGATATATACTTGCATCTAGACTGTGATAATTTCGCTGCTGCTCTGGCTGGTGACGAGGTGAGTTACTCAACACTCTACGATACCAAAATAACAATAAACTAATCATCGTCACTAGCCACATATTTGAGGCAATCAAGTTTTCTAGTTCTAAGGGAGTGTGCGGTGAAATTGGTATGAGGTGGATTCTTCATTTCATAAGGCCTTCGTGGCTATTTACCAGGGGTAAATTTTACCCAGGCCTTATTTTGGGTGGAAAATATTTAACAAATGCATTAGTTACGATCTTTTTAGCGAAAAAATGAATTTTTTCTACTGAAAATCTTCCAGACAAATCCGCATTCACTTGTACTCCGAAATCGATCCTCTTTACATGCCGAAATGAATATCTATTTTCATACGTGCACTATGCCACTATTTTTTTTCTAGAAGTAACATATCTGACGAGTATTCCAGTTAAAATTTGACTCAAAAATATTGAAAATTCAAAAAGTTATGATTTTTTGAGTGAAAACGTGTATTATTTGACAAATTTACCTATTTACGATTTCTTTTCAACATGTTGCAATTTGAATTTTGACAAAACAACTTTTCACACATATTTTAGAATGCCCAAAGTATTTTCAGTACTTTTTCGATCCCGATCAGACTCGTAATTTTCACACAGCAACCATTTGAAACTTGGCTGGATAAATTTCAACCATTGTAACCACTAAGTTATTCAACACTAAGAGTTGAATTACATACTAAAGTAATTCTGTCAAGAAATTTCTTGCCGTATACATGAAATCTTTTGTAGAGATCTCTTCTGCCTACACTTCCATCGAATCACATTAAACTAATTGACACCAAACTGAATGACAATTTGATAAATATGATCATAATTATTTAAAATTACAGCGTTCGTTCTGTAAAGAACTGTTCAACGATGCAGCGGGAAGAATGGAAAGATCTGCTATCAAAACTGCGACAGAGATTGAACGGTTTCGAGCTCTAGCAGAACGCGCCGCAGCAATCGCCAGAGATAATCAAGCTCGTGACGAAGACTACGGAGATGCGCCTGAAGAGTTTCGCGATCCCCTTATGGACACGCTCATGGAAGAACCGGTCAAACTTCCATCTGGTATAGTTATGGACAGAGCTGTGATCATTCGACATCTTCTCAACAGCGCTACCGATCCGTTTAGTCGTCAGCCACTTAGCGAAGACATGTTGACGCCTGGTACGTATATTTTAATAATAATACTTGCAAAGGCGTTCAAAAAATATGTTTCATCTGTTAGTTGATATTTTGGGGTACGTTATGGCTCGAATAATGTATTTTTTTTATTTTGTAATTTCTCTAGTATTGGACTTGAAAGAAAGGATCTCCGCGTGGAAACAAGAAAAGAAAAAGTCAGCTAACATATAAGTTCAACTCAAATAACAAGACGATGAGTTATTACGAAAGATAAACGATGTCACATAAATGTATTTCTGTGCAAAGAGTACTATATGGTGGTGCATTCCATCGGTAAATAAAAATGCCCCTCTCCCCCCATCTTTTACGTGAACGTGAATAACAGTGCAATGATCTCTCGGTATTGTGCAACTGTTGCGCTCAATAAATTAACAGTTTTCATACATAATAATACAATAAATTAAAAAACAAAAAAAAAACAACCATGAATGAATAAAAAATAAAGAAAAAACACTGACTGCAGCTAGGAAACTGCCAATATTACTCCAAGCGTGCGTTTAAGATTAGTGTATGTAAATAATAATAATAATTCAAAATAAAAGAAAGAAGAAGAAAAAAAAAATACTGGCGATTGTTTGTCAGTGTACAAAATTCAATTTTGCTCATAGATTTAAGACATTATTCTTTCTTTTTTTTTTTTTTTTCGTAGATTCTAATAGTATACTCCGTGTAATCATTTAGTATCGAATTAAATTGATAGTATGTATGTATTGTACCTATCCGAAAAGAATACAACTAAGTCCTTGAGGACACAGGGTGATATACCTACTAATTATTATGTTGTTGTATACTTCACCTGCGTTTAGATAATATTTCATGATAAGATACAAACATTGAACAATGTATTTTGAGAGGATTCGTTACGGAAGATTCACTCTAAAAGGCAATCACAGATTTTTGGTATTGTTATAAGAGAGAGAGAAAAAAAAATCGGAGTAGTCCGTATGTACACTATAAACTGCTATTCATCTATAGGTAATAATAATTTGACGTACAAAAGACAGAGAGAAACGAAAGTATTAGTTTTTAACTAATAAATGCTTGAATAGTAATTTCTTGCCGTTTATACTGGCTCCTATATTTTTTCTAAAATACAGCTCGCGTTCGCTGCAATAAAATCGTTGTATTTTATCCGTTTAAGACTTTGGACCATGTAACATGTATTTCTGGATTATTTTTTTTCCCTCCCCCATTGTGAAAACAATTATTACAGTCATTACGATTTTCACTAACCGATAGAAATTATTATTATTATTTTTTTTTAAATTATAAGCATATCTTTATCAATAGGTAATTTGAAATTTATTATTATTCAATAGCAAACAACTAACAAATATTGTCGAGAGAGTGAAAAATGAATACAAAGATTTATTCTGAGTCAGAAAGAAAAATTAAAATACATATATATGTAATTCTCAACATTTATCAGATGTATATGTATATATATATATATATTTTGGAAAGTTTTCACTAATTTGGAATGATATACAGTTTGAAAGAAGAATTCAATTGTTTTTTTTTTTTTATTTCTTTTTTTTTTTGTTTATTTCTTTTAAATCCATTATAGCTGTTAAATAAATTGAAAATAAAAAATAATTATGTAATCGCTCTACAGGTAAATAAAGATCTAATTACCATTGATCATAATTATTTGCACTTTATTATAAATGTTTATGTTCATGTTTATGTTTATACCAAACTGTACAGTGATTCAATAATTTTTGTGAATCTGACTGATACTGACATTCCTCAAATATTATTAATCATTATCTATGATCGTGCAGCTTCTATATGGCAACGTGTTAACCATGCGAAATTTTAACACAAATTTTATTGTCACCAAAAGTAATCCATATCAATTCTGTTTCTAGCTGAACTATTATTTTACCTATTATCGGGCAATAAATTATTCAGACTTTCATTTGCATTCAGAAACCTGATATTGAACAGCATTTAACATTGAAATCATTGCAAAAATTGCAGTGCATATTTCGAGGATTTGAGAACAAACTGAGAAGTAATTCAATTCAAATAAATCCTCTTTCAGGTTGTCAAGATGTAAACAATAGAAAGCTATTGTATTCTAGTTGGTATTTGATAGAAATGAATGAATATTTGATCTCTTTGATTTTAAGCGCATTCAATTATTTTTGGTTTATCAAATATTTGATTATTGAGTTTGACATCGTTGAGGTCTTGAACTTTTAATGTTCCCCGATCAAGAATATGCTTAATCAGAACAGGCTTAAAGTATAATTCGTAGTAAAAATGACACTTTTTTGAACCAAGATATATGAAAGAAGTTTGCGAAAAATAAAACGAAAAAACCAAGCACTTCAGAGTCAGTTCCATGAATTCTATCGAAAGAGAGGTGTGAGTATAACTTTCACAATTTCACAAACCAAGAAAAAGGGTTGCCTTTTAGTTTTGGTGGATCTCTCCAATATCGTTCTTCATATTACATGAGATGAAGCTATTTGTCAATCGGTTGAATGAATTGGGTAAGATAACAATTAAAGTCAATTTTGAATTCTATCAGAAGTATATTTTAATTAAGCACACGATTATGGTTTTCTCTTTTGAAAATTATATAATTATGTGCAGATATGTATTAAGTATATCTGGTAAGGCCACAAATATACAGAGCATAGATTTTAGACTGAACTGAATGATTTTCCAATAGTAAAGTTATCCAATATAAGCGACTGTCAATATTTCGTAATTGACAATAATTAACTTTAATCTTCGAGAAGTAAAAAAGATCTAGAGATACTTAAGTATTCTACATACATAGTTCTTATTAAATCTAAGATCGCAGCAGCTTTGTCGTATTAACAATACTAATAATAATATTGAATATAATAATAACAGTATCAATCGTAAATATATAAAATTGAGCAGGCTCCCATTCTTCAATTTCTGAATTAATAATAAAATAAAAACTATCTCCTTAATCGATAAAGTTCATTGCATCGCTTAGCTTGGAGATGAATAATTCAGGTGCTAAGGACGCAACAAATATTACTTAGAAATTGTTCACAACTGACAGCGCAATGGTTCTTACAATTTATGATTATTTCGAAAATTATTATTCATTATACATCGCATCCTGGAATAGAAAATAATCTTCGAGGTAATGGTGCGCCAGATTGTCTTGAACTATTTCCCTTTTATTCAGCTTTAATCATTCACTGCTTATCATACTGAACCTACGCACAGAGAAGTAATGCTTTATCCAATGCATCAGATAAGACTGACCCTTGTACTTGGTTTTTAATTTACAGTTACATGCGTTCAAATTGAATCAGCCAACTCTTCATTTCATCGAATCGCCCTTTTCCGGTCAAAAAATTTTTAATCATATTATATACTGTCTAATTGCACTTAACTAAAGTATTTAAATTAAACTTAAAAAAATATGAAAATTAACGGAACATTTCATTGTATAGAATTCGAAGTTCTACAAACCTACCTATAAGCTCTCTTTGGATTTAAATTGCATGATAAATCAAAGAAAAAAAAAAACGAAATAGATATAAACTCGAAAAAATGAGATGCGAAGATTGATTTCTTGAAATCTGTAAATACTTTATGCAGCTTTCCAGCTGCGTAGCTACTGACAACTGTTTACTTAGGATATATCTTTTGCGGTAGTTTTGTAATATATTTCAATAATCGTAACTGTTTCATTAGTAGGTCGGGTTGTTTTAAGATTTTAATTGTACATATCGAGTTTTAATATAAAAATAACTAAGCTAGAAGATAGATATAACTAGAGTAATTATTCTTAATAAAATATAACATGAAGCTAACATTAATTATATGTCAAAATATAACTGTACGATTCTACTAAAATAATCGATAAGGCATTTCCATTTTAAGAAATAACAAAAAAAAAAAAAACAACTAAAAACTTTACTCTATTTCATTGGTCCTATTTAATTGAGTTATTTAGGTGGCCTGCAGCTACCCACAGACCTAAGAACTTAAAAAAATCATCAGGTTCTCAAAAATACTTCAGAATAGCACCTTACATAAATCACATTATGTAATAAAAATATATTCTTTCTTTCTCCTCCGCATACGCTATCTAAAAATAATTGTTAACATTCGGAGCGATTATTTCACTCACGGTTTTCGTCTGGCAGAGATCTTCCTCTACCAAAACTCAGTTTTTTGTACAAATTAATATTCTTTGGATTGATTCTACCCCGTCCTATGCCCATAACACTAATGACTGATTCCATGTCTGAAATAGCAACGTCAGATTCTCCACCCATCATCATAGCCTCCGAGTATCCTTTTGGGCGACGTAGATTTACATGTGGATTATCGATTTTTCTAGAACTCGAGGAGGGGGCATTGGAATAATCAAGATCCCCATTGACTGCGGGATCACAGTCTTTCTGGAATTCTACGTCCCAAGATTCTCCATGATCTATATTACTTTCTGTCAACGATTGCGCGATGAAATCAGACATCATTGATCCGTGGTTTTCAAGATCTGGACAAAAATATTATATCATGTTAGATACATAGCGTTAAAACGTTATTTGCCAATGAATTTACAGCTAAAATCGACAATATTGTAAGTATTTTACATTGATATGACTCCGGTTCTATCAGTTTTTTCTGAGGACAGGATTTAATGTGATCCTGTATCTCGTCCTTGCGCAATCTATGCGTCGCGTTGTAAGGACAGGTTTCCAGGTAACCAACTGGATAATTCTGTAAACAATTGCAAAGCAGGTATAAATTAGGTAAGATTCCGCTTTACATCTGTCAATAAATGAGCTGTAGAATTGTTGATGTGTGCAGAGTTCGCGAAACGTTCTCATAATTGTATAATACATAATAGCGAAACCATTGAAACTGATGCGAAACTAACCTTTTCACATTTGACAATGTGCATTTGGATTTTCGACAACGCTACTCTATGGAACTTGTCGTATGGGCAGGAAACAACAGGATCCTTGAACATTGATGTGGAATTCATCGTGTTGTGTTATTCTATTTCAATAGATGTTCAATAAATAAACTCTACAGTCCGTCCTCAGCCCGCAATGGCCCGCGATTCCTCCGCAATTGTGCTGCAACTTGCAAGCAAAGCAACAAACAACAATCTACACTCGAGACTCGAGTGCCGACTTATCTCTACTTGACCGACGCTAGCGAAAGGATGGGCTTTGATTGGTCGAAATTAACTCATCACCCCCATCACACAACGGCGCGCAAAAATACAAATATTCAAATTTAGGGACTGAAGTTCGTCGCGCTGGCGGCTCCGGGCCGATTACACTTAAAATTAAAACAGTGTTTATATTGTTCGTAAAACATGATAAACGAGTGAGCCTGCGAGAACATCAATATTTCTTACATTTTCAGATCGAATATAATTATATAACACAAACGAAAGTGCTAATTATGAAGGTCGGAGGTGAAAGTAACTTCGTTATCGTCGTTCCGAAAGAAAATATAGGGGTGAAGTTTTGATCATTCGAATTTTTAATTGGCGAAGATATCTAGTAGGCAGCGTTACAACCAGAATTACCGCTTTCTGAATGAAGAGGACGGCAAAATAATTGAATTTATGAAGTTTACTTAATAAAATACACGAAATATTTATTCAAATAAAGTGTTGTATTACGAGAAAAACACACATGTACTTTTATCTACGATTTTAATATTCATACTCGTTTATGAACTTCGAGCCATTTGACCTAACTTGATTTACACATAACTTGCGTATTACGTGAAAATATTGTAAGCTACGTTGACTGAATATCTAATAATTCGTTAGTCAGTTATCGTGTAAAGCCGACAGAATTTAAAAAACTACATACATACTCAGTTTAAAACATCTGCCTACAAAAACGGACTTTTTGCGTATGAATCGACTATGACAATGATAGCAATTTGCGTCTATTTTAGAACTCGTAATCGATTGATCGAATTTTACTCTCAAATAATTCCAATCCGGCTCGACTGTTCTAGAGATACAAGAGTTTGAAATAATGACATTACAAACTTAAAAGATTTTCAACTTTCGCGATCCAACGTTAGTTTTTACCGCGAATTATGTTTAGAAAAATGTTTCAGTCAAATTCTGTTCAACAGGTTGATAACCTTCGATGTCGGACGTAAAAAGGAAGGCCTGTGATATTCTGAAGATTCCGACAAGAACGGAAGGAATAAAAAGCTTGATATCAATTATGTATATGCGGGTTGATTGATCAAATAATCTGTTGAAATTGCGATTGTATATTAATAAATTCATTTTATTAACTCAATGATAAACAAATTGATATATTATGTATTACAATATATCGATAACTCAAAGTTAAATTTCTGATACAATGGTATATTGATTAATGTAATGAGTACACATCGCGTAGACAGGTATAGGATGAAGTTATTACTATTGTAATAAGAAAAGTTAAAAATTTTCATTTTATAAAGTGAAAATCGATTAATATGTTACATTCCATTATTATATACTACGATGATTATCAGCCTATATGCTTTGATATGACAGCTAAAACATAAATAATAACGCACATTTTATACAAACAAAGTTTGTAATGCATGTAGTTGATGTCATATTTTAAACAAAATTCAGATCTACTATTTTCAAGCAATTTTTATACATTTTTTTCTTTATATTATTTCATTCGTAAAATGGTTCCCACTAAACTGTCTAATCTACAATCTTGTTTTAGTCATTCATTATTATTTTTACCTGGTTTTACGGAAATATTATTCAACAACAATTTGCAAAAGTAATGATAACTATTCAAATTCAAATCCTTCCTAAATCATCGATTTTATTGTTCAAAAAATGTTATTCTCTTTGTCAAATTGTATGTAACCAAACATATTATATTAACAGATGTTTCTGTGCATAGTTTGTCACTATTTTGTAAAAAGTATAAACTTCGAAAAAAAAAGGATAAACTTTTTAAAAAATTCACTATCATTCGTCGATAGTTAAAATGTTCAGCCAATATGACCCAAATATGATTAGCGTTTAGATATTAGACCATCACAGCACCATTAATAAGATATACAAAAATCAGTAAGTATATAGAATTCGATACTCCGGTTTGAGAGTCTAATGTAAGTTATTATATTATCAAACTGACGTTATTGTCATTCACTTGGGCATTAAATGATGATACATATATATTATACATGCAGTTTTGACTCTGGTAAAAAAAGATGAAAGATAAAATTATGCATCTTAATTTGAGTTATGTAATTATTTCCCTTTGACTTACTTTGTGAAATTTTGACATTACAATTGTAGATTAAAAATTCATTCAGTACGAAGGCTGAAGAATTAAAAAAAAAAAAACAAAAAAAACTATATTGAATGATAGATCTAAGGTCCAAAATCAGTCGCTATGTTCTTCCTACGTCTTGATTTTAGTTTCGCTACATTTATAATAATATTAAGCTGTCTGTACATGAAATAAATAATTTCAATTATTCTTCGTATCTATTAAACATTTATTAAAGCTGTCAACCAGGGGTCAAAACGGCTTTATTGACCAATGTGAAGGGCTTGATTTGAAAATATTAGGCAAATTCTTATAAATCACTTATTACGGATGAGATAAATAATAATTTGGAATATATATGAAACAAATAATAACAAGCCTCTCCCTAGTTATTCGAAAAAAATATTGTTACATTTTTGCGATAGCAATAATAATAATAATAATATTAATAATAATAACAATGATAATAATAATATTTATAATAATATTAATTAATGAATATAAACATAAATCTATACCATATCTCAATGCATTAGAAGAATTATTACGAGAGAAAAAAAAAAAAAAAAAAAACGAAAAGAAAATTAAGTGTAAGGCTGCATTAAAATTAAATTCTAATATACACATAATAATCTATAAATTATAAAATTTATCAAATTATTTGTTTGGTATTCACATGAATTGCGACGTTACAATTCACCTTGGATGAGTCGCGAAAGCGTTCAATGCTGATAAATATATGTATATTGTCTCTTACCAATATTGTATAAAATTAAGGTAAGCTGTCTTGTCTTAGCGTGTGACAAGAATTTCGGGGCAATAATTACCAACATTGTTTTAATACGTAGGTAGTTTAAGATTGTTGCTATGATAATGTTTCAGCTTAATTCTGTAACGTAAGTAACTTTTACCTAAGCAGGCTTTACCGTGAAATCTTACGCCAGCTTAAAAAAAAAGTATACCTACTTTTTGAAATTCGAAGCAAATGTTACATTGTGAAAATAAATATTCTTCTCGATTTCGGACCGAAATTAATCAGCTAATTATTATTATTATTACCATGAGGTTGTGCTCTAGGCAAATATTAGTAATATAATAATCCTTTAACTTTACTACTATGATTAAGTGAAAAGATTTGTTCAAAAAGAGAATTCGTTCTAAAAGTAAACGTAAATATTTGTGTAAAAACCATGACTTGTCTCCTTAAAGGCAGAATCCTTCTCTCTCCGCCGGTAGTAATTTGACGATTAATTGAACAGTAAATATCCGTTGTTGCAACGGATCCATAAACTTTATAAGAATCTTTACTGATAATCTGATCTTCAATTTACTTCTCAATACCGACGAATTTTGAATACTGACACTGAGATACAACGTTCGACAGGAATTCAGTTCAGCTACAGTAACAAAGCCAGTCAATTCTCAGTTATTTTTTTAACGCCGTCCATCGCGTAGCTCGATTGCATTTTCATAGGCAATATAAGCTTTGATTGTTCTTTACAATAATTCCTTGCACATATTAGCAATATGCATAGCGACTATTAGCTGATATTTTTATAAAATTCAACGAAGGTAAGGAAGAGGATCGATCAAGAGACAAGCTGCAACGTACAAAATGCCCAAGAACATATTCAGTCTCGCGGTTTGCTTGGGCACTCCCTGAATTGTATCAGGAGATCTGAATTCTTTCTCTATTCGAAATGCTGCCGGTAATGTAACAAGAGGTAACAAAAACCATACGGAATATCGCAAAGCTAGTACAACGAACGTGATGTATGGTGAGAATAATAAAAACGCGTACAATACGTGAGAAGCGGTGTGGCCGATTAAAATAGCCAAAGTAACGATACCCACTCTTCTATCACTCTCTAAATCCCTCGTGTTGTTGCTATGCAAAATTGCCTCTGTATTCAGAGCCAGAGGTATGGCGTAGTACATCGTACCCCATTCTACATATCCGGTTTGCGCCATAAACGCAAATAAAACGGATATAGGGCCGAATATAACTAGGATCAAAACGTCTCCTAGAGCAATATACTTGAGCCCGATACCTCCGGTGTATAAAAATGAGGATGATAAACCGCCGAAATAGACAAGAGCCAAGTGCTCCATCTTAGCGGGTGAAATGGCTGTGAGTAAAATAAAGCCGCAGCATCCTGCGGCGTAAAGAATTGCCCCTAAGGAAACTAGCTCGTCTTTAGAAAGTATGTGATCGACCAATATTCTGTCATCGCTTTTTCTGCTGTCCACTCCTTTAACATAGTCAAAATACGTGTTTACCACGTTGCCAGCCCCGTGGACAGAGACTATTGTGAATAACGTAAGTACTAAAGATATCCAGCTGAAGTTTGTTAAGCCTGTTAATCTATAGGCTAGCGCCGATCCTAGGAGAGTTGGCATCAACGATGCGCTCAGTGACCAAGGCCTCAGGGCCAGGACGTAGGAGGAGAGCTTCATCAACGGCGAGTCAAGCGTCGAAGATGTGGAACCAATGCAGTTGGCATTTGCCGCAGAAGTTCTCGACTCCATTTCCTTCTCGGGATTCGATACGCCGTTTAACATTTTGGGTCAACTTTTTGGCGTCCTAATAATCAGACGACAGTAGAAGGTCAAGAAGATTTTTAGAGTCGAGTGTTGACTTAATAATCACGTTTCAGACACAACGATATTCCAGGTACGAATTTACAGAATTTAAAACATTGTATGGTGCTAATTGGTTCCTGATTTCAAACTTTCAAGATTGAATGTATTCCAAAATGGGATCTTGAGTGATCAACGAACAAACGAAGGCAGCGTTAAGGTGTAAAGAATCGATTAACACATAGACTGAGAATTGTTTTGATTCATAATCACCGCAGTGATGATAATTGTAGTTAGATAATGAGATTGATTCAATTATTTTTCCGGGTTAATGATAGACTCGTGATGAATTAGATTTACAGTTATTTGATTCTAGACAGCTGGAGAGTGCGAGCGTGTGTTTAGTTTGTTTTTTTTTCTGTTAAAAATCGCAGGAATTGTTAGCGTTTGATAGCCAGATGTATTGAAATGCGTTATATTCACCTGTAATAGTTCTCTTGATATGCGGCGGCGAAAGTTAGGTTATTACAATGATCTCCATACTTGGTACTTTGAGCGTTGAACATCAATTGTAAAAGGCATCGGTGTAATTATAATAAACTTCATTTACATATGGAGATGTATTTATTCCTCATTTGCACGACATTTTCATGATATATTTGATCGAAATTAAACAACCGTAAATCCAAATATACTGGTGACGTGTGCAACGCTGCTTAAAGCCAGAACGCAGTCTACCTGCGATCGGTGGAACTAAATAATATATTTTGTAAATTGACTTCTGCGCTTTCAGCGCCTCAAGGTTCACATTTTCAGCCTTCGAAACAAAGCCCAGGCTATTATCGGCCTGAAACGTATTTCCGGTCGATCCACGAATATCTACGCTACGTCATCAGGCTAGATGTCACATTGACAGACGTCACTAGCTTATCAGTATGACGCTGTAACAAGATAAAACAAATCTTTTCAACAGGCGTCGTATTTATGATGCAAAAAATTCTATTCCGCTGCCTGAATCGACATCTAGATCATATCTCATTCTATTTCTAATCGATTTCAATATTCTTCGAACTCTTCAAAATTCAGTTATATTTATAGCTTCATCTGTTATGACCTCGCAAAGGATGTTAAAGCGCGAAAGTTCGAAAATTGCATAGATATGCGTAAATTTTCTATTTTTTCACTGCTCAAAAATAGAACGACGAAATAACAAGTCGTATAGATTCGAAAATCAAAACTAGAACATTAGCTTCTTCTTGTCCAAAATAGAAATCATTCGAATCTTTCCGTTATACATACGAAAATAACAACTTCGAAAGTACTATAACGTTCTTTGTTGTGCAGAATCAAATTAGAATACAATCCATGTACATTGAACTATAGTGACGGGGTATGATAGGCAGGGTAGTTTGGTGTATAAAAATATTTTATTCATCTGAAAATAGAGGCGATACAGAACGTCATGGGTCATTTGTAGTTTGTGCATTAGGCTTGAGGAGAGCTGCCTCTAGTAAAATCCAGTCCGAGGAAAAGAGGTGTCCTGAACCCTTTCCTTTGGTGTCATCACAGATTGTAGAGTTCTGAAACACAGTGCAAAGAATTCCTAGCAACGAGACTAACTTACCATGAGAGAATAAATTTGGTTGAACCAATACGCAGCAATAGATGAACGATAGCCACCAGACGACGTGTTAGGAATAGATAATCTGAAAAAAGAACACCTCACCAATTCGCTAAGGAACTAAAAGAACCACTAAACAACTCACTTTCACTACTATTCGCAGCATCATGGGATATGTTCGATATTCATAAAAAAATTTTCCAACTTTACGAAGCAAATTGCACTGAACTTTTTACCTCCTCATCAATGCCAACATCGCGATATGACGAACTAACGAATGTCAATCTTTTCTTTTTTTTTTTCTTTTTCTCCTTCTCTCTCTCTCTTCTTTTACAGGTACAAGAAGCGTGACAAGCGCGACATATCCAACTTCTGAGCAACTCGACTTATTTCACTATAATATAACTGGGGGAAATACTTTTGGAAAGTTGATTAGACCGGTTGTTTCTTTTTTTTTTCTGATTTCGGGGATAACTGGTAACAGCACCTAGTGTTCCAAACTTTGAAATTAGTAATGATCTTCGAAAAGAGAGTTAAAGTTTAAATATATACTTTATAATTTTTTTCTTTGGAATAAAAACTTTGCGTTAATTATGTTAAAGATAAAAAATCACAAGCCACATGATCACTAAGCACAGATATTATCTCTGGAATCTGGAGAGTATGGGCTGGCTTTGAACCAACATTTGCCAACTATGTATGATTTATAACAAGAAGGGAACTGAACCGAACTGAACTGAACTTTGGCACAAGCCACCGAAGACACCAGAATCATTAGTTTTTGGATAAAACTGATATTTCTTATTTCATCGTAATTTTCCTCATCTTTATCCTTTCGCATTGATATCGGATGCGTGTAAAACAACATCATCGAACAACAAACCACAGCACCAACTTCACGACCACTTAACTAAAATCAAAGAAATGCTAAAAGAAAAAAAAAAAAAAAAAAAGAATTAACTGAATGAATCGAGAACATTTTTGAAAAATAAAGAAAACAATAGAAATTAAAACTACATCCGCATCATCTCCAGGCACAAGCATGCATAATTTATATGAACTGATAAATTTGTTGAACTCGATTCTGTTCTGTTTCCTTCCAACTCTGTTTTAAAACTTTGTATAACAGCAGCAGCAGCATTCTAGGCGAAATATCCCAACTTTAGAAATAATCACAAATATAACTTGTAGGCTAGAAATAGTTTTCAACCACTAACGGAGCCAAACTCAGATTTCAATTCCAACTCGACGGGTGGGCAATATTTTTTTTTTCGATATATCTAAAAAATTAAACACAATCAACAGTTTTGTCTGCAAACGGCTCTATTTTTTTTTTTTCCTCTCTTATTTTGTTTCAACACCAGGTACACTTTACCACCGCACCTTAGTTCGCCTCCGAGTGGGTTCTTTTCTTTCATATTATTATTATTTCATCATTTATCTCTCAGGTATTTCGAAAGATCGATTGCCTTTGAGATATTATATATATATATTTTTTTTTTTTTCATGAATTTTCATAGAAAACCTTTGTGATCTACCCTCGGAGGCAAAGACACAAGCACTGTTTTACATCACTGTACACAATTAGAGATTTTTAATACCACCAAAACACAGTCCGTTATAATAATAGTTCACAGATTTTCCTTTGTCGTCGTCTTCTTCTTCATTTTCATTTTCTTCTTTTCAATAAGTTACAACGACATGTTTGACCGGTTCTCTTTAAACGAACAATTTATAATATGTTTTAGTAGAACATGGTTGTTTTTTTTTTCTTTTTTTTTGTCGTTCGTTTACTTTCGCAACCACAAAATGCACTGTCCATTGTTGACGGCAATTCGATATCATTCACAGATAATTTATAGCACAAGCACTTAAATATTATTATAATAATCATCTAAATTCTAAATCATATAAAAGATTAAACGGAAATTTAGCTTTTCACAATAATAGGTAATATGCGACGACGAGACGATTTTTCATATCGATTTACACAATAATAATAATCATAATAATAATGATAAACTATAATTAATTGCAAGCCAGTCCTTTCGCATTGTATATAAACAGTAATGTGACCGATAAATTAGGAAAAAAATCAAAATAGTTGTTATATCATAGCAAATTGCTCGTGTACGGTAAAAATATTCAGCCAAATTATTTGCAGACGTTAATTAACTACAAATTGTTTTCCTAAACATACTTTATATCTATCTATCGATTATATGTATATATTTATATATATATATATATATATATATTTATGTATAGATAAGAAAATCTTAATTCGTACCGTCACAAATGTGAAAGAACTGCGTACATGAAAATTGTTTTCTTTATGTATACTGAATATATAATAATATGGGTTTTCTTGCTATAATTAAACTTACTGATGTTACGACGATGATTTGTATCATTAATCATTACGTTATTAGTCATAATATCAACACGATTATGACAAAGATCAAAAATAATAATAT
Source organism: Ametastegia equiseti (assembly GCA_963989295.1). Lineage (NCBI taxonomy): Eukaryota > Metazoa > Arthropoda > Insecta > Hymenoptera > Tenthredinidae > Ametastegia > Ametastegia equiseti. The sequence continues at coordinate 21,831,390 of OZ022390.1, read as the reverse complement.
TCAGAACATTATGTACTAAAAATAATTCTCCGTTTTTTTTTTCCTCTCATTTCTACGATTCGCGTTAGGAAGAACGTATGCAAGATTTTGTTAACTATTATTTTGTTAGCAGGGGGATATCTTAAGTGCTAAATTTATCTCTAACATCTTGTTACGGTAATTCATTTCAATTTTTTAGTACATAAATGTACTCGTAGCTTTGTCAGAATATATCTTATTTTTTTCTGACCCCAGCAGTCACTTGTTATTAACATTATTTTGCCTCGTATTTATATACCTAAATACTCCAATTATTTGAATTGGACAATTCGTTCGTCAATTCAAACGCGTTTTGGCTGATTCTAAAAATAAAAAACACCATCCAAATTTAAGATACCTCCGAACAACGGGACTGTACAAATTATACATTTTGTAATAAAATTATTTTCCAATAATATTATCTTTTATAAAAATAAGGAAAAAAAAAATAAATAAAAAAAAATTGAAGGCAATGCGTGTACGAAGTAAAATCCAGTAGGAGTTTTCCAAATAACTCATTGCTCTGTGAATTAACAATTAACTGTACATAAATTGCGGTAAGGAAAAGTTTGAGACGAGTTTAAATAGCGATTTTTAGAATCAGCCAAATTCTCGCTATTTTAATATCCGGAATAAAGTTTACCGAGGGTGATAAACCTTATTGATAACGATAACTTAGGCACTGCCGCCTTTCACGACAACGATAACTAAATGATCCTCTTTCAAGCCTTCTTCGCTAAGACTTGGACAAGTTCTTTTCAATAATTCTGTGGAAAAGGCGCATGGCGGAAAGGCATATAAAACACCGGTACCTTCCGTGTCCTTATTCAACAGAGATATAACTCCGGCAGCTTCTTTTTGTTTAAGATACGATACCAAATTCCTCAAAGGTCTAGTCTGTACGTTAGCGTCGTCGTTTGTAATGGTAGCGCTTGAACCGGCAAGTCCCAAGAAAATAGCGTGCGAACTGGATGTTTGTATACGTTTAGAAACGTCGTCTAATTTAGGCTGATCCAAACGAAGCCGTTGGGTTATTCTCAGCATGTGTTTACCGTCTTCGTCCTTCATCAAAGCGTCAATTATCTCAGTATCTCCATCTGTAAGGTGAAATTTAGCTGGAAATAAAGAATTTTTTAGTATCAAAGCGCCCTGCCAAACGGCTATAGACTTTCTTGCTACTTCTGGAAGCGTCCTAGACGTCGAGAGCATTCCAGTTCTAGCAGTTTCTGAATCTGAATCAGAATCCACAGGCCGTCTTCTTGGGGAACGAGATCTAGAACGATCTACACCCGGCTCGCGAGACAAAGATCTTCTCAGACCTCTTGGTGACTCGTATTCCAGCTCAGGAGGTGGCCGTCTGCTTGGCCAATCTGATTCCTCCCTCACGTATCCTTCGGGATAAGCAGCTCCGCGATATCCTCCTCTGCCTCCTCCTCGTCTATCGTGCCACGGGGCGCTTCCACGGCCTCTGAATCCTCTCGGAGCGTAAGTGAACTCTGCCTCAGGAGCGTAAGGATCATATGGAGCTTCGTATTCCACAGGTCTGGGCCTGAATTCGGCTCCCTCTTCGGGATAGGGTCTCGGTTTGAATCCAAAGCCTGGAGTAACGTCAGCAAAATCAACTCTGAGTCTTCGGTCTGGACCTCCGAGTGGAAATCCTCGCATTTCTTTGACCGCAGCTTGGGCAGCGTCGATTGAATCATATAAAATGTAAGCGTTGCTGTCCCCTTTGATGTAATCGATCTTTTTGATCGCTCCAAAGCGATCAAACTCTCTTTCCAACTGTGGGACAGAGGTCCACGGGCCTAATCCACCTACCCAAATACGAGTTGTAGGGGTCGCTTTGCCGTAGCCAATTTTACATTGAAACTTGCCGATGTATTGGCCAGATAATTCAACTTTGCATCTATGTGCCATGTCCAGAGTTTGGAATCTGACAAATGCGTAAGCGTTTCCAGTGCCGGGTGGAGGCCTTTTGATATCGATGTCATCGACGATACCATACTTGCTAAAGATCCGTCTCAATTCTTCCTCCGTAATATTGATCTCCAAATTACCAGCGAACAAAGTCCTGGTAGCCAGAGGATCATCCTCGGGAGAAACGTGGTGCAAATAGTTAGGAAACTTGTCTTTCTTATTCTCAATTCTCTCAAAGCCATGAACCGGGTGACGTATCATCATGTGTCTTGGAGGCCCGTAGTGGTGAGGAGGACCGGGATGAACATGAGGAGGTCCGTGGTGAAGTGGAGGACGAACAAATTCATGATGTGGAGGAGGTATAGTCTCTCTCCTGAGTTCTCTGTGAGGAGGAACGCCGACTGGGGGTCCATAAACGCGTTCGTATCTTTCGACTGGTCTGTGTCTCTCAGTTGGACCAGGAGACCTTGCGTAGTATCGTTCGTAGTCAGGAGGAGTTATGGATCTGGGTCTTCGGTAAGATTCGGGTCTTTCGTAAACGGGTTCAACGAGAGCGACTTTATCATATAAAATGATGCGTGGTTTCGCGTGTTTAGCATCTCTGGCGTCTTCTGAGCTACGGAAGCAAACATAAGCCACTCTCTCGTCTAACTCGTGAGATATTCTTATGGAAAAATCACCGAATTTTTTATACTCTCTGTAGAGGGTGTCCTTTATTAATTCGTCGCTTGCTTTTGGCTGGATGGAACTGACGCAAAGAACTTTGTAGCTGTAAGGACGCTCCGGTGGTATCTCCCTTGGCGCTCTTAAGTACTCGTCTCTGTGAGAACTCGACTCTACGTAACGAGCGTGAGAAGAAGCTCGTGGAGGACTTGGGCTCCGAGCTCCTCTCGAACGTCTTCTTATTCGTTCCGGTGTTATCCGCTCATCACTCGAGTCGTCGTACCTTCAAGGAACAAGGTTATAGTTATGATATCGGTCTCGCTCATAGGATAAACTAAATTACATGTATCGGAGATCTGTTTGTGTCGGTAGAGAAAACGAAGTTGGAGTTTACGAGGAACTAGAACTTCCCATAAGAATAAGTATATTCAGTTTCTCATTTGCTAGGGTTATTTGAATAGTCGATAGCGACGATTGTAGAGACCGAAGCTGATAATGGAATGAGAATCGAGTGTGATGAAGAGTCAGAGTTTTGGACGAAGAGGTGGGGATGATGTTTATTTGAGAGTATTGATACTGGTGTAATGTTTGTTGATTTGAATCGCGAGAGTCGAACGAGGGGTTATACGAGAGGAAGAAGGAGCGAAGAGGTAAGATGCGGATGAATTGGCGTCTAGCATACCTTCCCATGGAGGATCTCGAGCGTTTGACACGGGGCGGTGGTGTATCCCGGCTCGAACTCCGTTTCATGTTGTTTCGGATTTTAACCGTTATTTTGTGTCGATCGTCACGCGGAATCCCAATCATCAACGCTGAAGAAAACCGTAAATAACTGACAAACAACTAATAAAATTATTCGCGTTCAACGAAACGCAACCGAGAGTACTTCGATAGCAAAATGGCGGCGATGATTTGTCTCTCGTCCCTCCCATGACGCGTCTTTCATCCCCACCTTCCGTAGGATCCAGGAACGCGGAGTATCAAGTACCGCTACACTGCATTTGCTTTGACATTACGCTACTTTTCTTCGACGAAATTGAATGATTGTGGAGTGGATTCTTTTCTCAAGAAATAATAAACCTATTTTTGTAATTGTTTAGATTTATTCTATGTCATTATCTACTATTGTCAATTATGGTAAATAATTTGGGACTATTTTTTATCCCGTAGCCGTTCGGCGGTTAATTTTGCTTCATTGGCGTAGAAATTTTCTAACGCTCTCTACCGATAAGACGTGAAACTATTCACTAGAGTATAATCAGTTGGTAACATTTCGTATTATTCATGAATGTTAAAAAAGAGCCCGAAGAGCGCAAGATCATCTTTAGAAATAAAATTATTACACTCTCCTCGTTTCTAACATTCGATGGTAATTTCATATTACTGACTGTCGGTAGCGTAGATTTAGTGTGATCTTGGTTGCTCGGTACAGGGGCAGCTAGGTGATGGGTTCGATGATAATCGGATATTGATTTTTTGTCACTCTATACTTTTGAACTGAAATTCTAATACGAGTCCACCCCACAATTCATTATGACTATGATATCCAAGCATAATGCTTATGGATAGCTGTCTACAGCTAAACCTCTCAATATGGTTGGATGGATCTTTTTACGTACACCCAGGGACAATGATTCTGTCGCCTCTTAGCTGGCTCAGATAGGCAACTGAACATACATGGCATAGTATTTAAAATGGTCGTGTATGTTCAGTTGCCTATCTCAGTCGGCTAAGGGGCGACAGAATCAATGTCCCTTGTACGTACTACGTCGATCTATTCTTCGGAATAGCGAATATTTTGCTTTGCTTCAAAGTCGAATGCCCATTTCGGTAAACATTAGGGGACGTCCGTACGTATGCTTCAGGGGCGGCTTACATGCTTTGCGATTCTGGGCTGTTTCGTCGATTATTGTATCTTGATTCCGTTTCCAGTAGAAATAATCCCGACAATTTTCACTTTTTGTTTACCTTGCCTTTCAACTTTTCAAATAATTCATGTGTCGAATAATTGCAAAGTGCAACAAAATTCTACAAGTAGCCGGAGGGATTGAAAGGCAGCCTGCAATTGACCCAGGCGAATGTTCAATACAATCTTCCCTGGACCCGGTTTACTCGATATATACAAGCAACAGGTACATACATACATAGAACCGACGCGAGTCTTCGAATAGCAAGAACTCGGTCTGTGTTATGATTTGAATTCAGTTCCACCGTAGCAGTTGCGAAGAGAACCGTTGGAGCAAAAATCCAAATATTGGCATAATTAATTACTGCAATTATCAGTGATATACATCATGAGAGAAATAGTCAATGTGCAAGTCGGCCAATGCGGCAATCAGATAGGAGCAAAGGTAGGTCTCCAAATATCTAAATATCCTTATTCGTTGTATTGTACATCAAATAACTGAATAAGAGTTCCAAAGTATGAGTCTATAAAAGTCTGTGAAACCAAAATGGCTACGGAGTTAAAACGGAGCAAGAATTTAAGAAAAACTGAATATATTGGTTGTGATTTCAATAACTGAGAATAACAGCATCCCGCGCTTCGAATTCTCTCTCTGAAATATTTTTCAACACCCCTCGCAGTTCTGGCACATGATTTCCAACGAGCATGGAATAGACCCGACGGGTCACTACGTGGGCTCTACGAAAGAGTTGCAATTAGACAGGATCAGCGTCTACTACAACGAGGCTGCGAGGGGCACCTACGTCCCAAGGTCAATCCAAGTTGACCTTGAACCTGGTACCATGGACTCGATTCGGTCCAGTGAATATGGGAAGATTTTTCGTCCGGATAATTTTGTCTTTGGCCAAAGCGGCGCCGGAAACAACTGGGCCAAAGGTCATTACACCGAAGGGGCAGAACTGGTTGATTCAGTCCTGGATGTTCTGCGAAAGGTATAATAGGAACATCATCCACTTCACCATTTGCTAAAACAGTATACGACTACTGATATTTCGTAATTATCTACTACATATTTTACTCTCCACCGTTTTTGATCGACGAACAGGAAGCCGAAGGATGCGATAGTCTTCAAGGATTTCAGATCTGTCATTCCCTCGGTGGAGGAACTGGATCTGGAATGGGTACGCTGTTGATATCGAAAATTCGCGAGGAGTTCCCCGACAGGTGACTATCTGCGTAGAATTTCAACAAAAAATCGTCATCCAGAACCTGAATTTCATGAATTCATTCTCGTGGCATTTTGTTGTACAGGATCATGACGTCCTTCAGCGTTCTCCCGAGCCCAAAGGTGTCCGACACCGTGGTCGAGCCTTACAATGCTACCCTATCCGTTCATCAGCTACTAGAAAATACCGATGAAACATTTTGCATCGATAACGAAGCACTATACGATATTTGCTTCCGAACTTTGAAATTACCCTCCCCCACCTACGGCGATCTGAACCATCTAGTCTCTCTAACCATGTCGGGTACGTGAAATTGTTGATTATGATCAGTTACTGTATTTTGAATTATGCGCGATTTCTAATAGTTGAAATGCTGATATTGTTTTTTATTTTAAACATGATACAACGTGGATTGGTGAAAAAGTAATTGATTCGGCATCTTTGAAAGTATGCTAGGGAAGCTTAACCCTCCGTGGCCACCATGGGTAAATTTTACCCAGGCCTTATTTCGGGTGAAAAATATTGAACAATGCATTTGTTAGGATTCATTTAGCAGGAAGATGCATTTTTTGCACTTATATCTTCCAGATAAATTCGCATTCATTTTTATTCCAAAATCGATCCTTTTCACCTGTCGAAATAAATAGATATTTTCAAACGTGCACTATGCCACTATTGTTTTTTTTTTTTCAAGTTCCATATTTGACGGATATTCCAGTGAAAGTTGGACTTCAAAATATTGAAAATTCAAAATGTTATAATTTCTTTGAGTAAAAAGATGTATATTTTGACCTCGATTTCGACAAAGTTATCCATTTACGATTGTTTTTGAACAGGTTCCGACTTGAATTTTGACATAACAACTTTACACACATGTTGTAGAATGTTCGAGGTATTTTCAGTATTTTTCCAATCCCGATTGGACTGATAGTTTTCACACAGCGATCATTTGAAGCTTTGCTTGGTAAATTTCACCCAGTGTGTCCACTAATTGTTAGTTATTTTACAGCGGTGTGGCCACGAAGGGTTAAATTTGCGCGTATTATTTTCCTTTTAGTCGTATGAAACCATAGGTTGATTTTTTTCGATAATCTTGATCGATAAAATACGTGAAGATTGTTGCTTAACATTTTCTCACAGGAATCACGACGAGCTTGAGATTCCCTGGTCAACTGAACGCGGATCTACGAAAGCTGGCAGTGAACATGGTCCCGTTTCCAAGGCTGCACTTCTTCGTTCCAGGATTCGCGCCACTAACTGCTCGAAACAGTCAACAATACCGAGCACTTAGCGTGCCAGAACTAACGCAACAGGTAAGAATATGATTATCAATCATCTCGATTAGAATTTTGCGAAAAGTATCCTTCTAAATTTTAATTTTATTTTGTTCCTTTTCAATTTTTTATCATCGCATGGAAGATGTTCGACGCAAAGAACATGATGGCAGCCTGTGACCCACGCCATGGGAGATATCTTACGGTGGCGACAATATTCCGTGGTAAAATGTCGATGAAAGACGTAGACGAGCAAATTACTAACATTCAGACTAAAAACAGCGCGTTCTTTATCGACTGGATTCCTCACAATATCAAAACTGCAGTCTGCGACATACCCCCATGTGGCATGAAAATGTCTGCAACATTTTTGGGAAATACAACAGCCATTCAGGAACTCTTCAAACGCATTTCCGAACAGTTTACTGCTATGTTCAGACGCAAGGCCTTTTTACATTGGTGAGTATCATTCGTTTTGCAAAACGTTCAACGAAACGACATGCTATGAATAATTTTTTTCACCGATGAACTTCGACTGCTGCACAGGTACACCGGAGAGGGTATGGATGAAATGGAATTTACTGAGGCAGAATCAAACATGAATGACTTGGTGTCTGAATATCAACAATACCAGGATGCCACTGTAGATGAGTCGGAATTCGACGAAATAGATGACACGGAAGTAGATGACGGAGAATTCTGCACTGAGGATTAGGTAGATTTTACTTTTAGTAGTCTGCAGTCATTGGATCGGTTATTACTCATGATTAATTCATATTCGCGTTAGAAATCGTACTATATTTTATTATCGTTGTTATAATTCGCATTGCATATTATTAGATACATGTATTCGTTGTAATGGATGATACTATTTAATTATATTTTGTTATCAGCATGTACAACAGCGCAAAAAACACTCGTTAGGTGAAAATAAAGTTGAAAGAGCAAACTCTGCATATTGCTTTTAAAATGTAATACAAACATACCTTCAATCTACAAACCACTTTGTCATTTATTTCGGGTTTTTTATCAAGTTCATCAAGATTTTGCATTTATTATGTGCAGTTTGGAAACCTCCTCTCGAGTATGTTATTGTTCATTTGCATATCGATAATCCTGAAGCGGTTGAATTTTTATGCTTGCAATTAAAAAATTTCTCTAGTAGTTCAACATCCATTAAGTACACAATATTTCTGCATCTGAAATTTGAACAACTCAATAAATGTTTGTTTGAAAAATCAATTACTCAACCTGGAGGAACTGATCTAATTGATTTGCCGATTATCTACGTTGCATAGAATCTATTTGTACAATTATGAATGGAAATAGCGTGTATTAGATGCCAGAAACTGAGCAAAAGTACATTCCATAATTAGAATTGATTATTATGAGTTTTTAATCGCACAATAAAGATTGTTAGCGGTGGTTCCCTGAGTTTTATCATCGATTTGTATTGCCAATTATCATTTTACAGTGCGTGATCATTCGTATCTACTATACTTATGCAGAAAAGGTTTGTAAACAAGTTTCTGCAATTCGTTCGATATTAGTATTCATCTCCCTTTTTCCGTGTGATGAAATTCCACGTGCGTTTTGTTGATACCAACACGATAGGAATTAATATCGAGTATAAGGATTCGAGTATTCATTGATCGCAAGTTCGTGAATAGGGATTCACATTTGGCAAAACCGAAATCGGACTCATGTATCAGGAATCATTCAAATACGTATATGAGCGTATAGTTTCTCAAGTATTCCAGCTGACATTATACCTAGTGTGCGATGAATTGGAGAATGAAAATTTCGCACGGATTATTCGGTTTATAAGATATATAAATAGACTGTATAAACATTAAGAGATCTGATGTAATAATATATTGCGTATAGTTCTCATTATTAGATCACAATATCGATGAATTTTGTGTCTATATAGTCTGTAAGCTGCTTGCCAAACTGAATTGGATAATATTCTTATCCTAGTCTATGCTATCTCGGTCAACAACTGCAAATAAGATACATCTACGTTTGGATGTATATACCAAGTAAACGTCTTCAGAACGGGGAAGTACAGTCGACGTATGGTAACTATAAAGTATCCGTAAAGGAAAGTTCACCGTCAACATTAATCAGTGTATAATTATGTAGTCCTACCCGAATATAGGAATGAATATACAATTAATTCCCTCATGTAGAAAAATCCTCAAATTTTAGAGAATACAGGAAACATTACTATTTTGCTATTATACATGACGGTTATAATTTTCATGGTTGTTACCTATTGACTTCCAAGTAGATATATTTCTGATTCCATACGAAATAAAGCACGGTATTCCACTTCTATGATTATAACTTATACACTGTTAAAAAAAAAATCCACTATAATTTTTGTGTTAATTTTGACACTTCTTTCTAATCAAAACAACATAAATTGATCATTTTTAGTCTAAATAATGTTGTTTCAACTAACAAAACGTGTCAAAATTAACACAAAAATTATAATGGACCTCCTGCAGATTCTTATATATTATGTATACCTATTTTGCTCTCGGTTGTGAATGAGTATGCAATTAATTATGATATGGGACAGCCGAGAATATTTGAATCGCATTTAAATTGGTCAGTTTGCAAGATCGAATGACAACGTTTGAGAGGACGATTCTCTGAAACAAACCTTCACACAGACACAACATATAAACAGTATCGTTTAAATGGACGGCTTTTTATGTGTTTACGTAACTATAATTTCGGGGACTTACCAAACCAGGTATCCATTTGTACCTGTATTATAGTTATTCATAACCGCGAGTATAATTTAGATTCAAAAGTGCACGCGGTCACAGCTATACAGTTTCTAATATGTTTTTGCGGAAACACTTGGAAAATTAATTTCATATAGGTATGTACAGTTTTTACCAAGGTTTTTCTAGCCGAAAAGAACAATAATATTCACAATGTATCGCAGAAATCTAGCTCCGTATAGTACAAAATCAAATGCGGTTTCCTACTGGATCAATCTTCTCTGATCTTATAATTTACCCGAAATGTTCTATACCTTGTCACGATGCATTATCAATTTTCCTGTCCGCGATTCGTGTATTGTGACATTTCAGCCAGAATAGTTTACGAACAATTTTAGTACAAGTATAATTTCTTTCATATATATTTTTCGCATATTTGTGTAACCGCCCATTTCACTTGGCGGTTTAATTGATCATTTCATTTAGAGAAGCTTTGAAACTGAATTGATAGTCATGAATGATTCTACAGCTTTGTGTAATTGTGTAGATTTGCTCATGGAGCGGGGGAATCCCTATTAGAACATATAGCGCCGCACGATGATTAATGCAAATCAAAGTTCGACTGGTCGACAATTCGAATACTTGAAAATATCTGTATATGTATATGTGTAGAATAATCTGACGCAGTTGAAGTATGTCGAAATAGACGGATAGTCCGCTTTGAGCATAAGTATATTCAATATCTGTTGAAAAAAAAGTATAAGTTCCGTTATCGCTGATATAAATTGATGTGTGTTTAGCTGTTTTTATTCGATTATCGCTTTTATATACTATATTCCTTTCGCATATAAAAGGCAGTCTCTTGGACAGCAGCAATTAGTTTCGAATAAGTTGTTCGACCGTCACGTTCTCGCGCCAGGCCAGTTGCAATAGTGCAAATCAGCTTTATACTTACGAAGTTGCGAAATTTTCGTTTGGAATTTACTGTCATTTGTCAACGTAAAATCGAGAAGAATGCAATATTCGTATCTGCTGTTTCTAGCAATAATTGCTATTGCTGCCTTAAATTGCAATGGAAAAAAATTTTCGCGATGTGAATTAGCGAGAGAACTTGTGATACAGGGATTAAGCCGAGATAAAATCAACGATTGTACGTACGATTTGATTGCATCTATTTTTTTAAATTAGAGCATTGTGAAAATTGAAAGAATCGGATTATCCGTTTGTCCTTATTTTAAGCATAAATAAAATTCGCGAAGTTCTGTGCGTTCTGCAACTGGATACACAATTTATTTTTATTACAAAAAAATATAGTGCAATGATTGAGTAATTCTCAACTTTAAACAATTGCATTTTTTAACAAACCTGTATCGAGGAACAATTAGTCAAATATATATGATTATTGAATACGAATAACGTACCTAAATGTACGACTGTGTTGATATAATAATCGATGTTCTTTTATTATCCATACACCAATAGGGGTTTGTTTGGTGGAGAACGAAAGTGGAAGAAACACATCAGCTGTAGGCGGTCCAAATTCAAATGGCACCTACGATTACGGTCTATTTCAAGTAAGAATACAGGCAAATTCAAATCAATTCGTTTCTCGCGGTATAATCCGCATGATCTTGCATCACAATTTCGAATTTATTTCATTCACAGATTAACGGAAAATTGTGGTGCTTGTTGGGTTTGGTAGGAGGTGATTGTCGTATAAAATGTGAAGGTAAGAAACCAAAACAGTATCAGACTGAATAAACGCATACATAATATGAACAAAAAATCATACGTCAAAAAGCAAAAATAAAAATAAAGAAGAAATTGAGTGTAATCAAAGAAACTATTTGAAAGTTATTCAGCCGGAATATAAAACCACAAATATTGATATGTGAATATGGATTTATACCTTATATACATACGCGAATTAAAAGCGTATATTGTGATAATTGAAGTCCATCGATTTATTGACAAATGATTATTAATATACAGATTTAATCGATGATGACATCACAGACGACGTTAAATGCGTTCGAAAGATTTATAGAAGACAGGGATTCTCGGCGTGGCACGGATGGACAAAAAGATGTAAAAATAAAACAATTCCAGATGTCAGTCACTGTTTTTCATCATCGTGAAATAAATCCGCCACGCATATTATACCTACCTGCGTCTATCGACGAGCCATCATTATTATATAACATACAAAGTCTACTTTATTCACGTATATTATATATACGTAGAATATTCACCAAGAATTGATTTTTTTACCTTCTAGACAAAAGCTCGATTATTCATCATATTGTGTAAATTATAGCAATAGCTTCATCAAAATTGCGTTCATCTTGATTTATCTGATTATTTTACCTAAACTACATACCTATGTATATCATACGTGTGTACGTATCGTCGTTGATTGTAGCATGAGTTTGTTTATTATTATTATTATTATTATTATTATTTTGTCATCTTCTTTCTTTTTTTGGTATCAAACGTTCAATAATAATTGTTCGTTGTTTTAAACATATAGTTTGATAATTACACATTGACTATAGAGTATTGTCAACAATTGTTATATGTACAATATATCTACATGAGGATACCATAAACTACATATCAGTGTTTTTGATATATAAGGTGATTATAATTTGTGCGAAAAATCAAAACTTGACTTATTTCTTCTCAAATTGAAGAATTGAAAGAAACATGAAACATAATATGTATATAGGTAATGATAATGTTCATGTAATAATAAGATGTACTTTTGTAATAGTAATAATAATATGTAACGCATATGCCTATATGTATGTATGAATAATAAGGATGATGAGTCGAATAAAGAAAAAAAAATGATGACAATATATCTAGGTATGTACCCTAAAATGACTTTATTAACTCTTAACTTTACACGTGTTGAATATATATATATACTTGTCAGATCTATCTGTATATATGTATATTATTTCGATATTTCATCATATATGTATACATGTATGTATATATTATCGACGACATATGATATGGCCACAAATATATATTATGAATCTACAGATTGTCTATTTAAAATTTCCTAATATATTTATAATTCGTCTGGTATATGCAGTATATCAGTTAGAAGAGTAAATTTTAATTAGACATCCTATAATCAATGAGGTTTTTTTAAAAGAAAAAAAACACAAACCAGAATCCAAAAGACAACACAATAGGGTGTATATCTATACTTTTCAGATTATTATATATAATTGATGTATTATATATAATATAATAGTATGCTTAAATAGTGTCATAAAAGCGTTTTAGGTATACGATTATCGTAGGATTATACTTTCTGAAATAATAATAATAATAATGATGAAGATAATAATAATAATTCCAGGCAATGATATATATTCATATTATTATATATATTTATTTATAACATATTTATCGTCGCATTTAGAAAATTGACGAATTCAAATATATGTATTATATACGTAAATGTATATGCCAATTTGATAATGATAATCGGCTTTGATATGACACAAATAATTTCATACCATTCTATGATGAGAGATCTAGTATAAGCTTTGTTCTATTGGTCAAAAACTATGATATTCTGATCAATCCCAGAGAGAAGTTTAAGTCGTAGCTTCTTTGATCACGTTCAATGTATAAAATTAGGCTTATATCATTCATAACTGAACCACAACCGAGTTTTTTTTAAATTTAAAAAATTACGAATCTTCTCGTTGGTTTGATATTTTTTATTTTATTTTTCCCTCTATAGGTATTCTGTATTGTGAACCTTTTGTATAGTTACAGGACATATACATCCGGGGATAGAAAGACAAGTTTTTGATCATTAGACAAATTATCTTCAGATCTAATGATCCAGATCAAGTATAGAAATACCGCAATCACAATGTTTTACGAATACAAATCATATTGTTCATTCAATATGATTTCATACCGTTGTTTTCAAATTATCCACACCTTTAATTGTTTGTTTTGTTTTTGGACTTTTTCAATATTATGTTTAGTTCTTTTCTTCCTGTTTTTTTTTTTTTTTTTTTGTATATATATATTTATATATCATACACGTTTATGATACATATTATCATTCTTTTAATATAATAATAATAATAATAATATAGGTAGTATGATGTAGCGTTTGACAGATATGCATAAAAAGATGATATGAAAGAAGCATGACATGAGTAACACTTGTTTATCGCAGATTCGTAGTTGAAAATGAAAAAAAAATAAATAAAAAATAACATAAACAAAAATATGTGTATATATTTTTTTGTTTTGTTTTTAAATTAACTACGATTTGAAGAACGAGTAAATCTACAAAAATTACAATATCAGATCACTGTTGGATATGTCGAGTTACCCTTTCTATTTACTCTGAATTCAACATCCCGAGTCTCTGATACTCAGAAGTTTGAAAAAAGATTTATAATAACCAAAACAAAAATGCTTTGGAGATCGCTTCATTTTATTAGATTGATAATTTAATGAATAAATTTCGCTGCGATAAACAAGGCGTGATGAACAGTGCTGAGTTAGTATACATATATAGATTTCCTTACGATCTAAGTTATGAATAAATGAATTAATACATTATCGTATTCTATTAAAAATAATAATAATAATAATAATAATCATCATCATCGTAATCATCATTATAATAATATTAATAAGAATATTATAATCATAATGATGATAATCATAAGTAAATATTCTCTCATTCTCATCTATCAAACATTCACTTTTCATTCTACATACACAGTTTGTCATCATTCATACTCAAGTTTTACAATTGATACCAAATTCACAAACATTATTCACTTTCTAGTATTTTCTGTTTTTCTTTTCGTGAATTTTTTTGTTTCTTTTCTTTCTCGCCGAAGTACAAATCCTCAAACTTTGAGATATACACGGGGGGGACACATAAAGAATTAGTATGTTTAGCTATTTTCAGGATTGTTTTGTTTTTCTTGTTTTATTCTTTTCAAAAATATTGCTTTAAAAAAAAATGCAATTGCATATACATATAGTAATTATGTACGTACGCACGCCATATATTTGCACAGCCTGTACTTGTTGATTAAATCACTTTCGTTATTACTGTTTGATATACATACATATATAACAAAGTAGTTGAAAAAGTTAAAAAACTGTTACAAGATTACAAAATTTATTCAATAAGTACAGTACCACACCTTTATGTACGATTATCCGTTTTTTTTGTTTTGTTTTGTAGTTTTTTTTTTTTTGTTACTATTTACTTTTTTTTATATTAGATATTTTTTGGCTTGGTTACTATATAAAATCTAAATTAAATAGTTCTTTTTTTTCAATTATTATTATTCTTTCTGCTTCTTTCTTTTTTTTTTTTTCTTTTTTTCCCTTTTTCTTAATTGAAGATTTTTTCGTTTATATCAGGGTTTAAATTTTTAAACACTAATTTAAACTCAGAGATGTTATAACTATAATATTACAATAATAATTACCATAACTATTTTTATATGTATAGCGATATAAAAATGATACAAAAAACGAAAAAAAAAATAAAATAAAATAAAATAAAATCGTAATGAATGTTTGGTCAATTAAAATTGAACAAGTATAGTATAGGTATGTAGTATAATATATATGTATATAATATATTATAAAACACCACTGACGAACATGTGCGCTATAAGAAAAGAGAAAGAAAAAAAAAAAAAAAAGTAAAAATAAAAAGTATAATATGTTTACAAAATCAAGAAGCCGTCCAATAATATTATGCGCATATAAATGCTAACTTTGGTCTATCGTATTTAAATTCAATCCCTTTAAATACTGCATGATAGACGATCAGAGTAAACAATTATTATCGAACGTTAATATATAGATAAATGTACAAAAGATCTTTAGATATTATCTGCCATCATAGCTAAAACACGTCGAGTTACCAATTGATCATCTTTTGATTATTAGATCTTAGCAATCTCGCAGTTACGTTCAAATCATTTTATTCTACTCTTGAAATAAAAATTTCAACTCTAATAATCTTGCAATAAGTTTTGCTACATAAACAGCAAGATGTTCGATCTTCTATCTGAGAATACCTTCATATATTATCCATTTTTTTTTTTTTTTTTTTGTAGTTGTTTTCTTTCTTTTTTAGTTCGTTTAATTCATTTTTTTTGTTATGACTTATAATTGCCATAATTGGAAGCATTTTCTGTCACTCGAAAAAAAACGGTATTGAATAAACAACACTTTGAGTCACGTTTTGAGAAACTTTCAGCATTCCGATACAGATACATCAGTTTGTTAGTTTTTTGTTGTTGTTTTTTTTTTTTTTTTTCTTTGTAAATAAGAATAATAATTCAATGAAATTTCACAATTTCCTTCTGGCAGTGTTTTACATAGTAATAATAGTAATAGTAGTAGTAGTAGTAGGAGTAGTAGTAGTAATAGTTAGTAGTAGTAATAGTATCAGAGATTTTAATTAAGACCTTATAAACGTTACTTAGAGACTGCCTATCGCGTATCAAATATTAATCAGTTTCAATTATTTGTGTGATATTCAATTGCGTATCTCTAATATTCTGATATCATATCATCTTGTTATTGCTTTTTTTTTCTTTTTTTTTTTTTCTTTTTAATGGGCACTAAATATTGAATATCTGTACTTGATTTAATTTGAGTATTTAATATCATTGTCTAAATTGTAATTGATTTTCTTTTATATCAAACAAACGTAGTATGATAAAAAGATAAAATATATTTATTTATTTATCTGATTTGAATTACCGATCGATCGCGGATTAATAGAAACTGAATACATAATAACTTGTCCAAGATCTATCTCTATATAAGAGTTTCGTTACAAAAGGCAACGCGTGAATTGTATTGAATATCCACTACAGAAAATTTTTATTTTTTTTTCAACTAATTAATCAAAACAAAAAAAATTTTATAATATCTAATAACGAACGTAAATTTACTTCAAAAAAGAATTTTCATACATATATGTATACCTATATCCATAAGTATTGGAAAATTAGAAAAAAAAAGTTGATGAAAAATAAATAAATCAAAAAAACCATCGTAAAAAAAATTTGAATTTATTTCATCGATTGGTATAAACATCGTTAGCTCCGTAACTAAAATTTTCTTCATGATTCTGAAAATTATTTTGTTTGTAAACTTGCGTTAATTGGTTTTGTTGAACGTGCGTTGGGGAGTCTCCGAGCATAGCTAACATATACTTACGCGTTGGCGAATGTACCGTGTTTTGTTAGGGTGGTACATAAGGTGGTGGTTTTCTGTATGTAGGAGTAGGTTTAGGTCTATTCTGTCGATTATTTTCACGATTTGTTGCAAAAGGTGGCGGCGGCTGGTAAGGTTCTTCTGAATTTTCACTTTGTAGCATAGGCACGTCAGCCCCGTCTTCAGTCTTTTGATATTCCGGAGGTGGTAGCGGTGGCTTTTCCTCTTTTAATATAACTGGTGATTTATTCCCTGAAAAAGAAAACCAACGGAACATCTTATTACTAAAAAGTCACTTTCCGTAGACCCAACAAATCCAAACAACACAAAATTCCAGTTCTCACCTGGGTCTGGTTTTTCATCCAATTCATCTTGGAATATAACAGGAATCCCCTTGTTTCTAAAGCTTTGTCTTTCGTCATCTTGCTCGCTAACGCTCATCTTACCGCTACGTTTTCGTCTGTATAAAATGCAGGCGATAATACCGGCGAGAATTAGCATCGCAGCGATAATAATAGCTGGTACGATAAACGTGATGATTAAATCGTCGTGAGATTTTCCCACAGAAGTGGTATCTTCCGACGGTGGTATCATGCTGGGGGATAAAACGCTGGTATGTTCACCGCCGCAGAAGCCAGTCGGAGTCAGAGTGACTTGAGTAACTGGAAAATCGTTTCCCATAACGTGGTGAACACGTTCCGTCAGCATGTTTTCATCCTTGCCAAGTACTTCGCGTAATTGAGTAATTTCTTCGTGTGGACAGTAGTCTGTAACGAGTGTTTTATTGTGCCAAGTAACGATGGTGTATTCTGTACGTTTTTTGTTGACAACTGTATTTTCAGTTACGCTATCCAGAGATATAGCGCTGGTATTCTTGTCGTGGAATAATTTTGCAACGTTTTCAATGAACTTGCGTTTCTGGGTTGCCGAATGAGCGAATGTATTGTAAGGAATTTCTAAGGTCATTGAAAACTCCACGTTGTGCTTCGACGGGGACGTTATCGAAGGATGTACCTGGACGATTAATGCGTCGGTTATACTTAGGCCTGAAATCAAGAATATAAATTATTCATTAACATCCAGTTGCATTGAGTATAAAGTAAGATAAATTTATCAGAAACAGAGTTGAATCTTTGGAGATTTATCGCAAATAAACCGCACCTGCTTTGTCTGTGACGATTAATTGATACTCTTTGCGTCCTATATCCTTTCGCAATGGAACGCCATAGAATTGTTGGTTTTTACTATCGAATTGGAGCCAGTCTGTTTCGAGTATTGGAGATCTATTAGCAGTCATCAGCGTCAAATTGATATGACGAGTTGCTCCATCTTCGTTATCGTAAAACGCGTCCTGTGAAAAGATAAAACAATCCGATGTACAGTAAACTTACGAGGATGAATATTTTCGTATACTTTGCAACAGAATCTCACCTTTGGAACAGTATATACAAGTAATTGTCCGACAGTAGCGTTGATATGGTCCACTTGGTTCCTGGCAACAGGTGGCTGATTTTCCTTTGGTACCTGCGTAACGATGCTTGGCGTAACAGGTTTATTGAAGTTTTCGCACTGTTCGATTCCTTGATATACAACACGTTTAACTTTGATCTCAGGTTCGAGCACATCCTGCAGGGCGATACTTGGCTCTTCTCTTTCATTGGCGACCAAAACCTGTGAAATGGCCAAAATGATAAATTGTTTTTCATAATCAAGACAAGCAGATTGAAGAGTTCATTAGCTAGTTATTCTTAAATTCAAGGAATTTGTGAAAGGTTGATGATTAACTATCGATCGAATCTCACTTACATGGTATAGCTTATCAATTTGTTCTTTGGGGCACTTGCTATCCCTGGGAAGACTGTCGTTGAACCATGTAAATATAGCTTGATCTCCGCTGATGTCAATGTTGCGTACTGTTATTTGATCTGTATTAGAGTCGCCGTAAAGTTCAGCGAGACTTCTGATCACCTGTGAAAAAGCGTGAAGTTTTAATGAAAGTTTCATATCCGAAGAATAATAAAAGACATTAGACAGGTAATTGTATTCCGTATTACTCGTACCTTCAGCTCCCAGTCAACGTTAGTAGGGAATGCGTTGCGTTTTTCAATTTTCAGATAAATACTGAACTCGTGATTCGCAGCTCTAGAGAGTTTGTGCTGTTGTACATGAACATCCAAACTGGCGTTAACACGTGCACCTTCGCTATCCTCCGCCACAAGTTTGTAATCCCACACGGAAATCATATTTTCATGTGGCCTGTTAGAATAGAAAAGCAAATTATTATCTATATGTGAATAGAATAGAAAAGAACACGTACTGATATAATACACAGAAATTGTCATCATCGTAATTATCTCGAATAGAATTGCTTCGGGTCGAATATTCTTCACCGAGCCAAAAAAAATTCATATAAATAAACGAAATTTACATACATTCCATAAACCTCCTGAGTCTTTCTGTTGAATTGCAGCCAATGATCGGGTTTGATGGTATTGTTCTGCCAAAGTAGGCTCAAGCTTAATTGCCTGGCATTACCATCTTCCATATCAACAAAAGTATCTTCCGGTATAACAAAACTCAAAGGTTTTCCAGCTGTAACTTGTAATTTTTGTAAAGTCCTTTCTTCTCTTGGTGGGAAATTGAGTACCCGATGTTCAATTTTCTCCTCAATTTCTGGTACAGGAACAGGAGTAGTTGTTGGTGCTGGAGTAGTAGTAGTAGTGGTCGTAGTTGTAGTAGTACTAGTACTAGTACTAGTACTTGGTACGGTTGTAGTAGTACTTGGCGTAGTTGTATACGGTTCGGGTGTTGTAGTAGTCTGAATAAAAAAACAGCACAAATAGAATAAAACCGAGAGCTCAGGGGATATTTTGTCTCAGTTAACTAGAACTTTACCCAAAATTCATACCTACAAAACATATTCATGTACCTAATTGAAATTAAAATGGTAATATTGAAAACCATACAATTAACAAAAAATAAATAAATAATACATAGAAATGGTATTATGTGATTGAAATGATGAATCTGATAAAAAAGCGTACGAAAGATGATAGAAATGAAAGATTTTTGCTGATAACAAAGCGACAGATAATATACATATATATAATGTATTCAAGGACAATGAAAAGCATGAAGCAGCGATTAAGCCATTACCTCTTGCGCCTGCGTTGTTTGATTATAGCCGAGCGTTGTATCGTAAACAGATTTTATCGCTGTTGCGCTAGTGGATATTGCGTTAGTTTCGCTAATTCGAAGAATAGTTGTATGAGGTAGGGTTGTCGGAAGTATTGTGGGTAAGCTTATTGACATTATATCAACATTCTCAATTTTTTCTTTCGGCATCTCAGCTGTATCGATATCCAAAGATTCGGTAGTCGTTGGCGCTGATGTTGTTGTAGTTGTGCTTGTGGTTGTTGATGTTGTTGTTGTTGGCGTGGATGATGATATTGTTGTAATAACTGTTGTTGGTACCTGAGTCGTTGTTGTTGTCGTAGTTGTCGTTGTAGTTGTCGAAGGTACTGTTGCGGGAGGCACCGTTGCCTGCGAAATTGTTAGTAGTTGCGTTGTATGGCAATGAAACATTTGTTAGTTAACGTATCATCATCGTTATCATCATCCTCGGATAAATGTTATTCAAAAATTGTACAAACTCCCCTTTTAGCGAACTTTTTCTCTAATCCCTAATTTCAAATTCGTAATCGGTCTAGCGCATTTACTATGTTCACACGCACCGAATTGCTTGTCTTTAACTAGTACTTTACGAATTTTCTACATTATTCAACAAAAAGTTAACGTTACAAATTAAGTATCAGTTGACTGACTTATTAATGGCTCGAATATATTCTGCAGTTACAATTCAAGTTATCGACTCATTTGAGATAATGACAATTATCCATCAACTTTTTGTACATACAATAAACTTTAAAAGTTTAGAAACTTTTTTTAGATCGCAATTATTCATCCAAATGTCTAAATTCTCAGAAAATCAGCCAGTGAACTACCGTCCAGGATTTTTAGAAGTCGATTGATATTAATTTTGCATATCGTTCCTTCATCCGTGTGAATGAATGATAAGTTTCTGAACAATTTGTGAATCCGGCGAATGTAAACATAGTGTATATTTCATTTGAAATAGAGGCTGACAAAGCAACGCAACATCTGATATATTGAGTGGTATATCGTTGATTCAAACTGTATTGTTCGTGCAAGTATCTAAGACTTTACATGAACCGATATAGTTTTTTCTCTAGTCGCAATATCGTTGAGTTCTTACATTATACCCCAGCTAAAAGAGTACAATATACAATCAAGATCCTGTAGATTTGGATCAATTTGCTATATAGATGATCACAAGGACAGTACACATATGAAAAGATTCATAGAAACCAGCGAGACTTGAAGCATTTAGAACGGTATGAATAGATGAAAGATGTTGAATATGCTTATGTTGTATAATTATCGAGCAATTTATATGGCATGATCAATATCAAAGCGAATCGATAAGCTAAATAAAACTTACCCATGGCGGTGGTGTAGTTGTAGTTGTCGTACTTGCTGGAAGTGGAATTGGCGCAAAAGGCATGAGAAGAGGATCGTCAAACGTTCGCGTATTAACTGGCAGTATTTCATCCACATCGATATCTTCTACCTATAATTAAACAAAAACATTGACAAATGTTATTTACATTCAAACGCCACACTTATTAAATGCAAGTAGGCCGTCTCCCTCTTGTGTCCTTTATCACAACACAGTATAATTCAATACAACAAGTAACAATCCATAATGCAGAATCTACAATAAGAATCTGATCCTCCCATTTCTTAAAATCCCTGCTACTTACCGAGGGGTCGATAGTTTTATCTCCGTGATGATGTCTGTGTGGTCTTTCAAGCTCGTCGACATTTGATTTGATAATAGGTTGTTCGGTAACAGGTTCGTCGTCGTCTCCGCCCTCTCCATTTTCATTCTCCTCATCATAATCGTCGTAATTGTAATCGTCGTAGTCAAAATCGCCAGATCCAGCTTCTCTACGATTTCTCAACAAGGAACTAGAGTCGGTTTTAACACGCCATAGTAAAACTGGGATTTGTAAAACTTCGGCTAAAGTTCCATCTTTGGCTTGGTCTTTGAGCTGCCTCACCAAGTCGGTTTGGTGATGCCATAAACGACCGTCGCATCCCACCTGTTTTAATATTTTCAATTATTTTAATTATTCTAGAACTCTAGGTTGAAGAAATTTTTATCTAGGGCAAAGTAAGCAAGTCATTTACTCGAAGAAATGTATATTTTTATTTCTTATACCTTTAAGCGAGTAATTAGAGATGGAAAAATCATCGCAAGAATGAGATTAACTGTTTTTATAATACAGCGTATGTATCAATGTTATGATCTAAAGGTACATACACGATTGCCGATAAACCGAGATTCAATGACTCAACTTTCACATTTCAATGAGATTTATATAGTAAGTTTTTACGATAAATTACTGCGCTAACGATCAACCGTTTAATGAGTGTATAGAAATAAATAAAAGGCTGAAAAGGCTACAAACTAACATAGCAGTTCGATGTTAAGAGGACGTTTTCCACGCTCTTTTTCTACTTAACGTTTTCTAATTGGGTATAAATTAATTGAACTCATTGATTATAAGTCTATATACTGTCTCAAACATTTGTCTCAATCAATAAACTAAGAAATATGTTTTTACCTGCCACTGGATAGCCGTGGAATGTTTTTCTCTACGATGTTTCACGTTTCCAGGACCTGATAGGATTACCGACGAGTCCGGAGATGATGTTTCTTTGCTTGAATGAGGATGCATCGAGAAAGCACTCTGCAAAAAATTACAACCAGGTCAATTAAGTATCTACATAATACTATTTTTGAGATATTCATTTCTTTTTTGAATTATTGCAATTCAGAAATTCGAGAATTCATGATGACGAATTAGTGGGATAAATTACCGTGTGCAAACCCAAGAATCCAGCCAAATTTTCTATCGCATTTACTCGTACCGCAGGTTTCAAATTCTCGAATCTGGCATCAAGGAGAATAGTTAGGAGAGTTTGATCCTCGGATTCGTCGCAATGAGTCTGAAAAAAACAATTTGGAGTTAGTTTCAGTAGGAAATTAAAGACAGTTTGATACTAAATCATGCAAAGTGTGTGGTAGGAGTAGCAGGAGTAAAATAAGTAGATTAAATACCCTTTTTATTGCATCTCTTCTCTTCAAAGTATATATAAGATCTTATTTCTTGTTTCATTTCTACCCTAGCTATAATATTCTTCAACTATTTTATCCTACACTGTACATACATATAGCGAATAGATGCTTTGAATATCATGAGCTCAATTTCAATTGTTACAAATAATAAAGAGCTATTTTCGCAATTGTTAGAACGACTTATGGAGCCAATAGGCAAAGCCGAAGAAGAAGAAGAAGAAGAATATGAAGAAGGAGAAGCAACGAAAGAAGATGAGCAGTAGTTGATGTTAGATGTCTATGACGTAGTAAATAAAGGGGGTAATATCAATTGGCATCAATCAACAAATGTTCACGAGGCTAATTTATTTATGAGATTGAAATGCTACTGCTATTATTACAATGTACTTTAGCTACCACCAAGCTAGGTCTACTAACTATAAGAATAAACTGTATTTGAAAGTTGAAGATTCATTCCTTCAAATACTCATAACTCGAAGGATCATCTGCGCATTAAAAATTTCTGGACATTCGAATTGGTATATGATTTAAATAATCATACAGATTTCAGTTGGTACTTCGTCTTTGTTATATATTAATCCCTTATTCAATAATTTAAATAAAAATTCAATTGTTATTCAATTGATTCATCAAGTTTTCGCACTTTTATCATAAGAATCGTTGTCTAGGGTATGATAAATATAGAGATATATGTATAATTCTATCGGACAAGTAATTCATTTTTGTTAAAGATACGAATTCGCAATGATAAAATAATCATTTTTTGATAATCGTTAGTTCGATAGAGATCAAACTTACAACGCACTCTTCTAACTCCAGGTCCATCTTAGCAGCAAATAAGAGAAAATAACAATTACATAAACGATCTGAAGATTATGAATTACACCTAGATGGAGATATAATATTCGAAAAAGAATGCCCGCTCAGGAAAAAGAGTCTAAAATCTAATAAGAATATAGGAAGTAGACACGTTTTTCATTCTAAATTTTTTTATTGCTTAAAAAAAAAAGGTCGATTAAATAATTCGAAATTTGAAAAACCAAAAAGAAATGTTTTTTGTCTGCGTTTGGAAATATATAGACCTACCTTGCCGTCCTTGTGAACAACTTCGTCCTTCTTCTCGGCGATAACATTTATCGCAAAAACGTCCTTGGCGACGTCACCGTCTTTTCCGAAAGCTTTGATTGCCACATAGTGAAGCCCCGAATCTTTCTTTGCTGGAACACCAACTAACGTCGATGCAGCTTCGTCCCAATCAAGCCAATGCGGTAATGGTCGCCCATTTGTACCGCGAGTCTGACGAAGAAAAAACAAAGTCGTTTTGTTCTAATGCAAGAAAACATTGTATTCAATATGTTTCCCTTGTTTTTGAAGGTTTTGTTGAAACGAAAGAATGCAGGAATTCGAACAAATCCTATCGATTGAGGTCAGGATCGTAAAAATCGTTTGGTCGGTTCTCGAGATATATATCATTGATTACAATTTTTGTCTAAGAAAATTCTGTTTTTGACATAACTCAAAAACTGCTGGTTGTGAAACGATAAAATGGGAATTTCATCGAATTTTAAGTCAAGGAAAACCACATCGATTTATGTTAACAATAAGATCATCATAAGGGGCGGTGTTGAGATTCCGAATTTCAAGAGCTGCAAAAGGTCGGAATTCCGAATTTCAAAAGCTGCAAAAGGTCGAAATTCGGAATTTTTATACTACCAACTCAGAATTTTTAGAAAGAGTATTTCCCCGAAAATCTACGTAGCCAATTTGAAAAACGGCGAATGAAAAAACACCGAAGGATCGAAATTCCTAAAGTTGAAGATTTGAGCCAAACGGTCAAAACTCCGAATCTCGGAATTCGCTTATACATGAAGTTTTTCATTGCCCAGCTTTGTCATGAGCTTCCCTTAAATTTAGAGATTTTTGGACCTTCTGGGTTTTGAACTTTCGGATCTTAGAATTGTTTGCATTTTGACCTTTCGGAATTTGCAAGTTCTAAAGTCTAACGATTTATAGAAATTCAGAACCGCGTGTCAAATAAATTCGAAACTTTAAGAAGCCGGAGCTTTAATCCCTTCCCGACCATAAAAATCTGTTTTCTCGTTATCTGGACATTATAGAACGAAGAATGTGTTGAAAATTGAATGTTTCATGTTTCAGATCATGACGACAAGTTAAATTTTTTTCAAATCAAGATATTAGATGTATCGCTGACCAGAAACAAAGAAATTAGTTAATTTATGAATACCAGAATGAGTAAATACCTCGAAGTGGTCGACGTTACCGCTGAAAGCCTGTTTGAGAATTCTCATCTTAAATACGTGACCCACGACGACAGACGTGTCGGGAATACCCCACAGCCTTTCAACGTTGGATTTCTTATTCTCCCTCGATCTTGTCTCGTGTTTTCTTTCATGTTTTCGATATTCTTCGGCGCCAAATATCGGAAGACCAGAACCAGTGGCTGCTACTGCAGGTTCACCGACATCATCGAAGACAAGATCATCTTCTTGCAGGGTAAGGGACAAGGCCAATGGCAAAACAAGGGAAAATACTAGGAGCAAAGGCTTCATCTTCGGGATTTCTAGGCACAAGACTTTATCATATCATGCTGCCAAGGATCTGCAAAAAGAAAAAGAAAAATCCATCAATAAAATACAAAATTTTAGAATAAACTTAGTACGGAACTTGCTAAAAATTACTATAACATTTATTTAACGCATATTGACGTATAAATTGTCAATTTTTTTCATTTCTAATTCCGTACATTTTCCGTATAATAACGCAAGACGCTTGATCCTTACACGCGTGCAGGATAAATTGGTATCTACCAGGACGACGGGTAGAAATGGCTTGAAAGTTTGTTCGCGCTTCTAGGGTAGAAAAGCAGGTATACCTGGGGGTTGGTTGAAGGCATGGTAGGTGTACTTAGTACAAAGTGAGCCAAGACCGTGAGTGCAGAACCTAAACGAAGAGAGCGAGGCTTTTAGTAAAATTAACCATTTAGAAAACGAGGATGCTCCGGAGCCGAAGATCCCGAGGCTTGTACCCCTACTTTGTCGGTAAAACTTTCCGCACAATTCGAAAAAAAAACCGAGATAATATAAATACAACAAGGATGAGAACACGTTTCTTACAAGTGAAACGAATAATAACAGCTCATAAAATCGATTTTATTTATATTCCTCGCAAGTTTTATCGCAAAAACTTTCGTATGAATTGTATACTTTGCTCACTTTTCAGCCACCTCTGGTGAGATGAGAAAATATGATTTCAACAAATCTTCATGTTTTTTAACCTCTAGTTTCCGGGGAATAGATTTTAACCGAAAGATATCTGTCTGACCGAGATACCTGCCGAATCATCTGAGAAATAATCATGGACATTGAAATTGCCACATCCCGTTTAATTTGAACGTCCGCTCCCACCGGAAACGAGATTTGATTCACAATTCTCCGTCCGAACGAGAGCCAATGCGTTTTACCGAAATCAAGGTAGTATAGTATTCTGTATTCAGAATCTTTGTCGATAATGACAAAATTTCTATTTTATCGATTCTTGAAATTTGTAGATCCTCATTCACGCGGTGATCGATCAAAAACAGATGAATAAGAAATCTGAAAACCGCAGGATTTCACATTCGGTATATAAGGGGCACGAAAAATTGCCATATTGCTTTCAATTTTCGACCACATAGCAATTACCTGAAACATAATATTTCCAATGTATATGATTACTGTTTCAGGATGAAAAATAATACAGTACGTCTTCTTTCCCTTATGAAAATAATTCTTCTTCTCATAAATATTCAGAAAAATTCGATCCCATCAAATTTTTCATGAAAAACTACGAAAATCTACAATTTTTGATAACAAATTAGGCAAATATCTAAATTTTGCTATGAAAATATCGAAGAATTTCGTAGAGGAGTAGAATTTTTCGCCAGAATTTCTATCCACCCAACTATTCGTTGCAAATTTTTTGTCCAAACGGTTCAGTCGAGTTTCTCTACGACAAAATAATTCCGCAATAATCCAAAAGAGAGCGAAAAATGCCAGTTTTTTTTACCAGAATCCTGCATATTATCCTCGAATAATAAAGGTACATATTTGTACGTATATATTTGTTTCCTCGAATTATTTCAACGTATCGGAATGCGTCCCGGGACAATGCGAGTTCTTGAAACGGTGATTTCGAAGGACAATGAATAACGACGAGGTATGTAATAGTCGTGAATGTGTGTGTCATTTCAACACGTATGTATATGACATGCCGTCGTGTACACCTATCTATGCTATACATAATACCTAATACCAAGGTACATACATGTATATACCTACTTGTACATAGGTAAACCCTAGCGAGTAAAACCGGCGGAAGATCGTGGGCGCGTTCAAGATGCATTATTCATTACAACGTCGGGGGAGCGTAGAGAATTTTCTTCCACCAAGGTATGATGATGGCTATAGAAAGAGAGAGAGAGAGGGTGGGAGAGGCTTACGAGTTAATGTTTTAGACTTAGCGGCGAACGGAATGCAAAGCGAATCATAAGAAACAAGAAGAAACGACGCGAAGGGTCCCCGACTCTTATGAGCCAACTCTTCGTCGACTATTGTCCAACTTCGAGGATACCCATAAGTATGTATATATCATTTATATATGTATATGTATATATGTAAAGACGTATACCTACATAGGTACCCTATACGTTCAGCGACGAGATAATTAGAATCCCTTGTCGTCTATTTGCCCATTTCTAAAACTACGCAATGACTGAGGACTATCGATTTTCTCACGCCCATGCACCTATCTCAACGATATTGGAAACAAAGTTATCTCGTATCAACTTCCGCAATTATCAGATAGACGGAGTTCATTATTTTGCAGACGGATGAATTGAAATTCGAAACTATGAAATAGTCAATCGATTGAGCGGATAGAATCTTCTCATTTATTCATAAGACAAATAATTGGTCAACTGGATTGATCTGAATTTTCATCACGGTTTATACTTAATATTCTTTTAATCTGCAAATTCGGGCTTATTTATTTTGGAAAAATCGGAAGATAGACTACCGTGTATTCAAAATCATCGATAAATGGCATCAGCGAAAGGGTCGACAGGTAGAAAATTCACGAAATTGGCAAAAGTAGTTTTTGACACGAGACAAATAATTCATTCTTATCCCTAACGTGACGAATAGTAAAAAAATAGTTAAAAAATCTACAATGTTCATAAAGAACATGTAATTCTCTTTCTTCATTGTCATTGAGGGAGGGCAGTGACGTCTACGTATATTCTCATACACCCATGGATCCTGTCCGTATTAAAAGTCAAGGTGCAAAGTCGTCCATAAGTGTTTCCAATGCATATTATAAGAAGGGGTCTACCCTGGTCGATCACACGTTTTTGATCGAGTAGACTGGTTCGAGTGGTAGGTAGAAAAAGGTAGGTATAGGTATAAAGTATACATAAATGTCCAGCAGCAGCTGAACACGAGACGGACGCGGTCAGGCGCCGAGTAAAAATACTGGACTTCTGTTTGCAGAAAGGCTGAAGCAGCTGCCGGTTCTCGATTTTCCTACAGCCCCTATAATATTGACGCCAATAAACTTAACTTTGCGTGCAATGCATTTACAGAACACCGCCTCGGGTCCATACACTAGTCTCGTAAAAACCATGCGACCCTTTTATTGGACCGATATATACGAATTTCCACATTCGTTCGTCGTTGTCGAATGAACAAAACCATACACGTGTACTCGTATGTATTTTACCAGTACAATATAATTATTATCAGTCAGGGGATACAATTTTTTTGGATACTTATAGACAATTGATGATTTCATATCTCTGCAAAATGTGTGAAATCCTTGAATGGGGATCCTTGGTACGGATGAATTAAACAATACGTTCCAAAATCAGCGCATCTCTTCACAAATTAGATTCATTTCAGATCGTTATAATCGTTTAATTAATTTCCAAGCACACCGTTTGTCAAATTCAACTTTTCTATATATAATAGGTAAAATATTACGAGGAATATACAAGTCGTCATGAATCAAGTGTAGGGTATGAGGATATTTTATTTTTGGACGACTCATTTGCGATTGAGTGAAAAAGTGATGTCCAATCTCTTGCAAATTGACCATACGTCCATATCTATCTACTACAAGCATTTCTGTTATTTTTATTCTTGCATTTCCCGCTTGTCTTGCTTAGATTTGTTTCACAGGTATTTTGTGAAATGAATTTGGATGAAGAAATGAATGGATTTTGGACAACGTTTTTATTTCCCAATTAAAATCTCTAATCACGCTAAGCATTTCCGTGTCTCTGGGTGGAAAAGGATGTATCACGCATATGTTTTATATATATATGAATGAATATGCATAGGTACACCACGAGGCCGATAAACGTGGATAAATATACACGTGGTAGAAATTCTCGTAGCGTGTGCCGATGAATGAATTGAATCCAAGTTTAGTAGCGACACCATACATACAACATAATATACATATAGACATATACATACGTGTGCGAATATGCAGTGGACAGTCAACTTGTAGATTCTAGATTCCGACTATAATACACGTTGTATTACATATGTATATGAGGATTTGGGTCACGTAAAACTAGAATAATCGCTCAACGGAAACACGCGATTTTTCCTATATATCCCTCTCTCTTTCTCTCTCTCTCTCTCTTTTATTCTCATTTTAAAACGATCTTTACTCTCATTTTCTCACGCACTAAAAACATTCATCTTCATGAATATTCGAAGAGCTATCAATATCTATACGGCAGAAGCAGAAAAAGATATCAATAACAATTGACAAAGATATTCGAAGATTCATCCGACAATTCCAATCCCTGAAGTATTTTTAATCAATTTATTTTTTATTTTTTTATTTTACAATCTTTCACGTTACATATTTTCTCTGAAAGAGAAAAAAAAACCAACAAAAAAAAAAAAACATGTACAAGACAGCGGATGATATCGCGTGATTGAAGTTAATTGCCATCGATGTAATTCGACTAATAGGTACGATACCCATAAGAACGGTCATAAAATTACGTCACGCGGTTCGTTTAGTTTAGAAGATCGAGAATGAAAGTAGTTGGTAAAGATTCGTTAGGAATTAAGAGTGAAAAACGATCTAGTTAACGATCAAATCATCGTTTTAAAGCACCACACATATCCAGATGGCCTGAACAAACATTTTTTTCATCTTCATGTTTTTCTATTATCCAATTTGACCGACAAAAAAAAAAAAAGAAAAGATGTGATCATCTACAGAGCTTGGCTATACCCGATTAATTTCTGTCAAGAAATGCGAAAAAAATGAGAAGAAACAAAAAAATGTGTTTCACATTATAACGAATGGCTCCTATTTTTTGCTATAGCCTGAAATCGATCACTGTTACAAAATTAGCCCATAGGCGATACAGCTCTTATGTTGCTCCGAGTTTAATCGCCTCACGTAGGTACATACATGCGTGTGTGTATCTACGATTGGCGATAATCGATCAACGTGATTACATCTATAAATCGCCACGTGAGTTGAAATTATCCTAATCAGCTAAATACGCCGATTTAACGTTGTAGTTTCGAAACTAACGTTAGTTTACTTTTTATTGTGAAAAATATATGATCTATAATCATGATGAGTCGACGGGTTATTGAAAAACTCCTCGTTGAAGCGTATACATAGATTTTAATACAAGATTTCAAGTTTCTTGCGAATTCCAAGTTTCCCAGAAAAAAAATGGTTATCCTCCTCGGTAAAGTTGGAGTACACAAAATTGTTCTAAAAATTATTATAACAGAATTGATCCGATACGAATATCGTAATAATTAACTTTCAACTTTAAAAGGAATGTTAAAACAATTTATCCCAAAAAATTTAAAAATCTTTCATCTTTCGAATATGTAGTTGCCACAGAAAAAATTGTTCGTTAATGGGTAACAAAAGTTGCAAGGAATTCAAAATCAAGAATAAAATAGCCTCCCAAAGCCAAAAGCATTCGATTGTGCAAAGAAATTTTGAAATCCCACGAAATTATCAATAATTTAGGGTCAGTTTAAAAGAAATTTCAGACACATCATGAAATTCGCAAGGTTTCAATAGTTTTTTCAGAGAGTAACAAATCCCACGAGAGTTCCATATATGGTTCCATAATATCCACGATGACCGGACACCCTGTATTTATCTCTCTGCATATCGTCAGATAAGATATAATATTTTTGGTGGCTGATGACGTCCGGGATATTTAAAGAGAGATTTAAAAGTAAATTGCGAGTGATTGCGATCAATTGAATTAGTGAATCCATTTAAACATTGATTGAGGATCAGCTCTCGGTTCCTCAACAGGAATGATAATCGTCGTTTTTGCTTGTAATTAGAGCACAAGCCAGATCCTATTCTATATGTCTGTTGTGCCACACATTGCGGGTATAAAAGCTCATTCAGAATAAGAATGTCGATGCAAAAGTGTGAGATCTAAGCGCGTAGGTGCTACACCTAATAATAAATCTTAAACCGTATGTCACATAATCGTAATCGCGATTGCAAAGCTATCGGCATTACTTGTACACACGAGACGGTGGCACACGTTAGCGATTAGGCGAATTAAAACTATCAACGTGTCACGAATGCGTTATATTAATATACACACATGTACACGTATGTATGTACATCGATCGCCTTCTACAGAAAACAAATCTATAACACAAAATGTTTTACGTGGGTAGAATATTCTGTACGTATATCGACGGCAGTATGCGGAAGAACCTGCTATCTCAAATTGTGCCAGAAAAACGTGCTATTTCAAAATGTGTCAGGAGAACGTGCTATTTCAAATTGTGCTAGGAGAACGTGCTATCTCGATCCGGGAAGATATTTTCATTGATACGGTACTGAAATTTTAAGTTACTGAAATCATAGGAACCAAATTAATGAGAAAATACTTGAAACAATTGATGAATTGAAAAAGAATGCTTTGAATACTCCAGGCACCCTAAATTCCAGTGCCGTATCAATGAAAATATCGTCCTGCTCGAGATAGCTCGTTTTTCTGGCATAGCACGTATTTCCACACTGTCGTCGATATACATATAGTCGTTACTTTAAACATTATTTTTTTCTTTCATTTCTTCTTCACCTTTTTTCATTTCTATTATTCGTCTATAAGACTTAGAACGAATGAGCTGCTGCGTTCTAAATACGACACTCTGTGGTATGCACGTGGCTGAAAACTGTGTCATTTATATTTCCCAAGCTGAAAAGTATAGTTGGGCATGGCTGAGCTTCGGCCTGACCCGGAACAAAGATCCATTCATTACTTGAAGAATGAGAACGAGATATAAGGAGAGAAAGAAAGAAAAAGAGAAGAAAACAAAAAATAGGAGACTGATTTATTTTAATTTAAATTATATACAGTAAATTACTATACAGCTCACATCGTTGTACATCATCGTATTACAGACCAGCGATTGTGTATAAAGATTTGAGAACTTGAGCATCACGTTTTCGATTTAGTTATTTTTTTTTTTTCAAACCACCAGTTAACGATTTAGTTATTCGTTCATTTGCTCACCAGGCTTCATTCTTTCTATATGACCAAACCCTTCTCTGTACTTCGAACACGCGACGTAGAATAATGAATGATAAATTATAGAGGACACGATCGATCTTTTTTCTCGTGAAAACCATAACGAAAAAGGTCGTTGATAATTTTCTTACCCTCACAAAAATAATTTCGCTATATTCGCTCCGTCAGATCGAGATAACGTTCGGTTCGTATAAAGAGGATCATTCAAAAATATTTTATCACTGACGCACTGAAATTTTGATTAATTTTTGTTTTTATTTTCGTTAATTTCAGAATCAGATTTCAAGTACCCATCCTTATCGATTATCGTAGTACCTATTTCGGATCGAGATATAAATTTGCTTGACACGATCTTCGAGGGGGAAGAGAAAAAATCCAATACCTGCTAATCATTGTCAGTGCTACTGCAAAAGATAATAAAAAAAAAAAAAAAAAAAAAACTAATTGCAAGAAAATGATACAAGCATCCAATAAATTGAAAATTAATTTTTGACGAAAGTAAATCTTATGCCTACGCTTTGAAACTTTCGATCATGTTTTACGACCGTAAATTTAAAAAAATCTCAAAGAATTGCAGAACAAGAAGTAGAATAAGACGAAGAGGCTATTACCTCGTAAATTGTCTATGGGTAGGTATAGTAGTGGTGCTTATACGTACATATAGAGAAAAATTTCTTCGCCCTCCTCGTCCATATCGAGTTTCCATAAAGAATTACGCGCACGTAGGCACAAAGGGGTATACCTTATACTATAAGAGAGTTGAAATAGAATTTATGTAATTTTGAGCCATAAATTAACGGTGAATTGAAAAGGTGGCTCGTAAATCTTGCCGGCCAGTTTAACTCTGGGCCCCATATACACACGTCTCGATATTATAAGTGTATATACCCATCTAGACCCATGCCCATATACATACATATGCATAGACACGGGGTGTTCTCCTTATGAGCTGAGCAAGGAAAAAAAGTAAAAAAAAAAAAAAATCTATGAACATAAAATCGATTCACTACTCCTACGCTATTTTCTACATAAAACACAGAAAAAAAGGCAATATTCCGTGACAAAGGAACCGTAAGACTTAACGAATGTGTATTCTTTCGATTTGGGTGATTCAATAAAATATCGAGAGCTCCAAAACCATTCAGGTATGTGTATGGATTGTAAGATATACCCACGTGTAGTACATATACATATCTACATGCTACATCCTACGTATGAAACCAAATAATAGAATGCGGTAAGTTGGAGTAATTCCATGAGATTTACGATATTTCCGTAGGTGTTTACATTTCTCTGTAATTCTTGCACTAGGGACACCCCGATTCTTTTTTTTTTTTTTCTTTTAGGGGTTTTTTTTTTGGGTCCTTTTTTTCCCGGCTGTGGTTGTAGTTGTGGGTGGGCAAGATCCGATGCCCCTTAAAAAGAAACACACGTGCCCTTGCTATAACATGCGGCAGCTAGTTCGGTAAGTGTATCTAGTCGTTTGGTTGAAACAACTATTTTCCATTCCAAATCCCATACTCATTTTTATTCTGATTCTATTGCCCGTAAAACGTATACGTTATACCGGATTTTCTTTCACGTATTATATATACCTATACGCGTATAATATGACGCGTCGACAGTTGTTAGATCGGAATATAAAGCAGGGCAACGTGGTATTGTATAGTATAGTACATTCATCTGTGCCTTCGTCTACCAGCAGCATATTGATACACGTGATATATATATATTTTCATCCGATTCCGATAAGGTTCTTCACCCTCGGGTTCTAACTCCTATTCATCATTTTCCACACGTAGGTATAGAAGTACGCTGTATTTAAACAAAGATGATTCGATACCTAGATAATCGATTATTGCATATCAAGTATGTATCGGTTGTATAGTCGAGACTATCAATTGCCGCATACGTATGTAAAAAAAAAAAAAAAT
This sequence comes from Ametastegia equiseti, assembly GCA_963989295.1. Lineage (NCBI taxonomy): Eukaryota > Metazoa > Arthropoda > Insecta > Hymenoptera > Tenthredinidae > Ametastegia > Ametastegia equiseti. The sequence continues at coordinate 21,796,627 of OZ022390.1, read as the reverse complement.
AGCTGATCTATCATTTTTGTCAAAATACATCCGGTTTCGTTAATTATACTAAGCATTTTTTTTTACTCCTATTTATCCCATTTTGACTAGAAAAGGTAGATATAATTTCAAGAGATTTTCTTCTTTCAATCGAATTAATAAACAATTCAAGAATTAAATTCCTAATCTCTTCTAATTGTTTCTTATAAATATACATCTCTGTTGAAGGGAGCAATATGTCGCGGTTGAAAAAATTCAACATTGTCCAAGATCAATTTGTTTCATCACCAATTAAGTTCATTTTGCATCATTATATTCATCTCACTTAAAAACGGTTGCTGCACGAATTCAGGCACACCGTAGGTCCGATTCGACTTATCTATGGCCAAGATTGTTCGGAATACAGGCCGTCGCAAATTGAACGAAGGAATTTGAAAAATTTAATTTTTAAGTTATTTGTAAATAAGTGGAAAAAAATGTTCGATTTTCGGAAAATTGGCCTATCTACTATGACCATTTTTTAAATTCAATTTCCCTCGGTCAATTTATGACGACGCTTCTTCCGAACTTTTCGGATCCTGAGAAAGTGAAATTGGACCTATGGTGTGCCTCAATTCGTGCAGCGACTGATTTTTAGTGACATGATTATAATGATGTGAAATGAACTTTGGTGAAGAAATAAATCGATTTTGAACCACGACATACTGCTCTCCTTTATAGTTTTTGTTCGAAAACAACCCCGAGCGTTCCGATAATTTCATTTTTCTTCTCTATTTCATCAAATATCTGTAATACCATAATTTTTACACTCTATCAAAGTTAAAGTCTCAAAATCAAATTGTCTCCTAAATTATTCGACCGATATCGATATAACGGAGTTAATTAATTGTTCCCAGGTATATTGTACTGTGAATCAAATATTATAAGCTCTGTTTGATTCCGATGTTTTCGAACCGATTTGTTGAAAAACGAGGCCTTTTCTACAAGCATGTATTATATATACGTGTATCTTATTCGTATTTCGTATCTAGTTTACGTTTCGACTTCTTTATCTTTTACTTTTCCCTTCTCTCTCTCTCTCTCTCTCTCTCAGCTATCTCTCTAGGGGTTTTAAAAGCAACAAATTTAGTCCCACGGTTTTTCATTTCGTACACCAATATATAGCTATATTTGTATACGTACGTATATACCATATATCCATCTATCTATCCATCCATCCATCCCACGCTTACATACAACCCAAAAGCATCGGGAATGTTTATTTTTGTTTCGGTTATTTCTTCTCGCTCCTTCCCACGTAACTTATCGATCCGTTACCAAAAAGCTCCGAACCAGCGACGCTTTCGTCAACTCGTCGAAGACTTACGTACTTTTCGTCAATTCCCAACTGCAAGAGAGACGGGTTGGCAAATGGCGATATACATAATATATATATCGAATATCGCACGATTGATGGGAAAAATTAATAACAACGATAAAAATCATGAAATATGTAGTAGTAATCGTGAAGAATAGATCCGAGGGAAAAAATGAAATTAAAAAATACAATAGCTGGGCGAACATTAAAATTTAGCTATTTTTGAGTAAATCAACCGCCCCTAAGTGCCTACGTGGTATATTAATTAATGCCAATGGCGAAGAGATTATTTCTCTTTACTTTCACCGTTATACCTTCTACTTCTTTCCTCTTTAATAACTTCCACGCAATTAAATCTTTTGTTACTTATATACATATATACTCATTTCGCCTGTATAGGTAGATACAGGCTGGTCGGGGCTCAATTCTCCTTAAGCTCATAACATGCGACGAAATGAAAGAATTTTTTAACCTTCTTGCGTAGACAGGAGTAGGGTGTGTTGCTTCTTGCTAGTTGGTGAAAAGATTAAATTTTCACTCTTTAATATTTAACATTTTTCATTTTCCTTATTTTACTTTAATTTCTTTACTACAAATTTTCATTATATACAAAATTCAGAAAAAAGGATAACTTACGGAAAAAAATCAAAAGAAGAATTGAGAAAAAAAAAACAGAAACTTGTACGTAAGCGAATATGATCCCACATCTTACACCCAATCGGGGGAAAAAAGATACTTCGTCCCACCCGCACGAGTGATTTTTGTATATACAATAGGAGAGAGAAAAAAATAGAAAAATTGACGCATGCATTTACGTATAGCGTGAAGAAGAAAACGTTTTTCAGGTTATTTTGAGATTGCCAAAGCATCTGGGAGGCCATAAAATAAATAATCCGCTATCGTTTGCCCCGTTGAAAACACGCACGTTGTAGTAGTAGGTATATAGTGGTAACCCATATACTTATACCTATGTACCTATAGATAATAGACAGAAGTAGCAAACGAATAGAATGGGAAAGAAAAGAAAAAATAAATCGAACATCTTATCATAGATGGAATACTTTTTTTTGCACAAAATACTTTTATAAAGTTTGTTTTCACGAGAAATCTTCTGCAATACCGATGGGATGGGGTGATTTTTGTATACCCTGTTTATCGACTGAGAATCTTAGTAGTTTTAGTCATTTGTCAAATTTACAAAAACTCGATTACGTATGGGGGTTCTTTTTGTTTTTTGGGATTCATTTCAAAACTTGCATACTCACCTGCACATATTCATTGAAATTTGAAAAAAAAATCGAAAGTCTTGGCGTCCACAACTTTCTGGCTTCAATTCTAAGAAAAAAAAGATTCAAAACATTGAATTCAGTCTTGAGTTTCCAATTAATTTTCACGAAGATTGAATTTTTCATATACTAGATTTCAGGCTTTGATAAGCACAGCTCATCACTGACAGCTTGACATCAAATTCTTTGATCGATTTGACATCGATCGAAGGATATTTTATCAGATTAATTCCATTTTCAACCAAATTCCTTATATTATACTCAATCCTAATCGCATAAAAATTGATTGTACGAACTGATGTGGCTGTACGCAAGGAGCGACAGAATTCAAATAGAAACTGCCAAGGAATGGAAAAACATTATGTACTTCAAGTAAGTTAATACATGTGAGTTTGCAGCAAAGTCTGCGATCGAGGAGGTAGGAAAATAAGTAAAACTCCGAAGCGAACGTGCGAGGTATAGAAGGCAGGTATACGTCCACAGGACTTCAATTCCGCATGCAGTAATCGAAAGTTTGGTAGAAGTCGATTTACATCTCGAGTCTCTCCGCAGTTGCAGCATCCTATTGCATCCCGTGATCTTGGTTCAAGAAAGAATCTAAAACGGCTTAGCCCAGTTTTGCCAGCACGTATATGTTGTTACGTATATTGTGAAACGGTGACGTTAAGTTACGAGCTCTAGGAAACTCCTGCAGTAAGAAACCTCGACTTCCGGTGGCGGAAATATACATGCGGGCTGTTTAGTAAACAGGGTGCAATCTCTCGCACGAAATTTAGGCCACGTAGTAATATTTCTTGAAACATTTCAAGCGAAGCTTGTTGTAAAACGTGTTATAGAATTTTATCACTAAAAATTCAGGATGAAGAAACAAAGAAATTTCCATTATTTATGCAGATATTTTAGGTACAATCGACTCGTTGATCAACTTTCAACCTGAATATCTAATATAGTCCTTGGTTTCCAACGGGACTTCCGGTGTCATCTACCTGAGGTTTGAAGTATCCTCCGAAGGTAAGGACTGTTAATCATTTCAAAGAAGCGTCAGTGTTTTCTTGAAAACCGATTAAGCAACAACGTACGCGCGAAATGACTAGTTTTCTTGAAACACGCAATTTTTTTTTATGCCAGAAGTAACACATCCCATCAAAATATTAAAAATTGACAAAGTTATGATTTTTGGAGTGAACAAGTCTCGTGTTCGCGTCTTCATCATTATGGATTTTTTTAAAAACATTTCCCAAAATTTTGTTCATTCAAATCAATTTTTTGTACGTGATCTCGTATGTTCATAGCATCGTTGGTAATTTTTGGAGCCACTCTGGAGCGATAATTTGTTCAAAATCGTTTTTTGGAAACTGACTAGGCAGAATCAACCCTTAATACACATTTTCAGTCTTTGTATTTGTTTCTTTGAACTTATCGTTAACTAAATTAAATGGCAAAATTGATTTTTCCTTGGGACAAAAATCAAAGTTATCGAGGTAATTCAGGAATCGCGTGTTTTTCTTACTCGACCTAAATTTCCTTATACATTAGGGGGTGCATCTAGATTTATTTTACCACAGCTATGAGCATAATAGACCCCGTGGGACGAAGGGCGGTTATAGGTAAACGGTGGAGAAGATTTCTGGAATTAATCGAGGGTATTAAATCGAGGAAATCACTTTCCTGAAAATAATTCTCAATTTATTCTAACGAATGGCTCTGAAATTCGACTCTCCATTTGCCGTAAAAAAATCGTGACTTTTTTTTGGAACCTACAGACGTTATATTTGTCAGAACATAAACTCTGAGCGAGAAAATCGGTATCATTTTATAAAAAAAAAAAGTCCACGATTTTTCCTCGTTTCTGGATTCATTAAATTGCTTTTTATTTTAGTTGTGTTAGTTGACAGAAAATCATTTGTCAATAGAATCCGAAAATAACACTTTTTTCGGGAAATTCAGAAACCCTGAAAATTCTAGAAATTTATCCAATCCGATTTTTCATCTATATAATCTTGACAGTTTCAATACCACGAAATCAATTATTACGGAATGGAGTATAACATACATTCGGATTGTATTTGATTTCCAAATTCATAGCTAACAATCGGAGTAAAAACGAATATTACATTTGGTTTGACCAACGAACCCAAAAAATTCACTCTCTCTCTTAATCTTTTTTTCTCTTTCTCATCCCGTGTCTCTCTTCGCTTTGCCTGCAAAAACGTATTTCTATTTATATATGTATGCGCAGCAAACAAGGGAGGGTTGATGCTTATTACACCCGAGGTATTAATGTTTCATTACGAATCCCGGGTGAAGAAGAAAGCAAACATCAGACCGGGGAGTTGAGCCTTTCTGAAGGAATATGTCAAAAAATGAAAAATGAAATGGGACGGATAAATATATACATGTAAATCGATAAAATACCGACCACCGCCCCCGCATGTGTATAAAATCCCAACTTGACTTCAACCCGAATGATACAAATACAATATATGTATATGTATATTTTACATCCATAAGGGATGATACAGTCTGTTCTAGAAGAAGTTAACCCACGAGACGACGTATTGATATGCGAGTCGACGAAGGGTAGGAATACTACATGTATATACGAATGTATGTACATGGATAGGGAGAAAAGGTTAGTAGGTATAGAAGTAGCCGGGAAGCAAGTAGTCTTTTATGCCCTAAGAGCCACAGCAGTTGGCTAGGGACTGGAATATTGACGGGCCACGTCGTACGGGCGTCGCGGTGTCCCTAGAGAACCTAGCGAAAGCAACAAGCCCTCGATTGGCACGAAAAATGAATTCTCCTCGTTTCTAGTGGTAGTTTCGGTGCTAATTTATGAAAATCCATACGAACCTTCGAGGGAATTTGAACATTTCATAGTATATTTTTTTTATTTAACAAAAATTTTAGATTTTTCTATACTTTTTCATTCAAAATTATTGGTATTTTGGTCGAGAAAATTGAAAAAAATTACAATTTGATATGCACATGAAAAAAAAAGAATTCGAATTTCTCTTAGAAAATTGGTAGATATTCGTAGAATTCTGTTTACCCCCAGGGCTTTGAAAAATCTACCAGTAGATATGATGATGTTGACTTTTTTTTTTCTCTCACTGTGAGTATAGTCGGAAAAAATGTCGATGAACGTCAAGGTGAATGCAAGTAATTAATGAAAATTTCTACATCCCACGTAATTTTTTTTGGGAATGATATTTAGAGAAATCAATATTTTTCTGTGATTCTGGATGAAGAAAATCTTTCCAAATCGGTCCTATTTTCGGTTCGTTTTTTAATATGGAGTAGAATTTACTGAAATTTTCCTAAAGATATAGGTATCAAGAATTTTCTTTCAGTTTTATTATAAAATTGTCGTCAAATTCCACTGTGAAACTGTACCTGCAACCTTCCCACATACCAGTAAAACATTTCTATTTCTTTTTACCGAAAATCGAACACGTCATTGCTTTAGTTTCGTAAAAACTACATTGGAAATTGAAGTTTTTCGTTGTCTTTCACAATAAGTGACAGATTTTGGTAATTGGTCATGAAAAATAGTCATCCTTTTCGATAGAACAAGGCAAAAAACAACAAATCCATCGATTCAACGTATCTAACATATATATTTACAATTCCAAACACTATATTCTGTCAATTTTTGTTTGATTTTTTTATTTTCGTTTGCAAAAAAAAAAAAACAGTCGTAAACGTGGATTAGGGTGAAAAACTGGATGTTTTCCATCTGTATTCGTTTTTCGTGTTCGTCAGTGGTTTACACCTTTCGATAGAAGCAGTTGAGTCAAAACGTAACCACTACTACCACCCTCCTTGCATCTCGCGCATGCTGGAGCACTAAAATACCCTTTGAACTCATTACAGTTTGTATGCTATACCTACACGTCGCAGTCGTCGTCGCAGGGTGTGGTTTATATAACGGATTGAGTGCACCGAAAATACTTCGTTATTTTCACACTTCGTTAATTGACTTTCAACGTCCCCCGCTCATCGTGTGCATACCTATATCTATACACCCATATGTCTCAAAGGTATAGTAGGCACGTATACGATTCAACGAGCACAAACCAGCCCTCAAGTCTGCAATTCCCACCCCTGTGCTCTTCAATATCCTTTCCACAGATTCATTTTCAACCAATTTTTCGGTCTGCTACGTCTCAAGTATCAAAATCATTTTTTCATTTCTCAACAGCGGACAATTTCCATCAATTTTCGTTTCTTTTCTTTTCTGGGGGGGTTTTTTTTTTTTGTATCTTTCAATTTATTAATCCCACGAGAAAATTTGGTCCTTATGGTTTTTTTCATCTCTTTCTTCTTCTGATTATTATCATTAATCATTGTCTAGTCGTTCCAGATGAGAATTTTTTGCAAATTTCATTTGTTGAAAATAAATTGAATTATTCTCCACGTTTAATTATCGTATATGCCTACCTACACAGCAGCTCGTGAAAAAATTTGCCAACCCAGTCAGTTATACGTATACGAGCTACTGCAGTTTCTATTTATCCCAGCTGGCAAGCCAAGTTTTTGCATAGATTTACTTCTTTTCATCCCCTTTACTTTGAATCTCGTAGCGTGAAGCGGTATGAAATTATAAAAACGTATAAAAATAAGAACTGGTTGTAATATTATCCACCGGTATACATGTATATAATAAAGGACGCGGGGGTGCAAAATGATTGAAGTAAATTTGACAAATAGAATTTTTCATTTCCTCCGTATGTAGTTTTACAATAGTACATTACAATACGAGTACGGAAAGGCTTTTTTGACGAAACGAGAGGTTTACGGCACGAGCCGAAGGCGAGTGCTGTAACGAGTTTCGTCAAAAAGCCTTTACGTACGAGTGACGATCATTATTTTTCATCGTGAGAGCCGTGAAATCGCGACGAAGTTGCGATTTTGAGGTTAGAATGATGAAAAAAAATATAACACTCGAGCTTTGAGGAATATTTTCTCGTGATTAAAATTTCCAAGTATCGGGTAAACACGCCATTCGCAATTTAAATATTTAGTTTGAATATTATATTTCTCGCAAACATCATATATAAATATAATAACCGTGGAATTAAAAAATGTCAGTCTCATTAATTTCATTCAAATTTCTCTCTTACTCTTTCTTTCTTTGTCTCTTTAATATCGAATTCCGCAATCGCAAGCACTGATGTATTTCAATATATTTGACAAATTCTTATACCAATCTTCTGTAACCCTCCTTCCTTGAAGAAAAAATTCCCCGATGTGAGCAGAGATGATGATTAAAATATTTGTAATTCTTTCGACAGAAAGTACATAATAACTATAATCGTATTAAGCTATCGTGTTGGGCTTTATTATATTATCTTTTACCACAACAGTGCAGGTATGAATTTACAAAAATAGGAATTCGGGTAATTGATAAGAAGTATTATAAACATATCTCGCAACACAGGTCCGTATCTTCGGATGCGGAAGCAGATACGAAAACCGCAACGTTAAATAAATTTAATTTTTCTATTAAAAAATTAAGAAAAGAACGAGATATCGTACCTACATAAAAAACGAGCCATGCGAAAGTGGTTAAAAAATGATTGAATAAAACATTGAAAACTAGTTTTAAAACGATAATTTTAAAAAATTGATAAAAAGCGTGAGAAACGTCCTGCGACAAATTGCGGACTCGACCCATGATGTCGTACACATCCATATATTTATATTATATACATATAGCGATCTTGAACAAATAGGTCAACGCAGAATCAACCCGAGTTCTAGATAAATCGTTTTACTACTTCTTTTAATCACCGTATAACGCGCGGTCCAACTAACTAACTAACAACCGAGAAACAAGAAGAAGAAGAAGAAGAAGAAGAAAAAGGATAATAAGAAGAATACAAGAGGAATAGTCCGTATAAGCACGTATGAAGTAGAGAAGCCTCATCGTAAGTTTGACACGAATTCTTCAGCTGGTTATAACCGTAGTAAAAAATTATCTAGGGCCTATATCAAGTGTGAGTAACGGAAAAAAAAAAAAAAAAAAAGGGAAGAGGCATATATACGAAGTAAGTAGAATACATGTACAAGGATATATAAGTAGACGTATAGAAGAATGCTGGTGGTGTTATTATGGAGGCGTTAAACGTCAAACTAACCAATTAGCTCGAAAGTCTAATCAACCGAACCGTGAGATGAACGTAGCCAGACTACCTTATACTGGCAGCCCTTGGGTTGCCTATACGCCCACGTCTAACTAAGCCAGACACCTACCACCCAACGATAAAACGATAGATTAGCTAATACCAGATTATATGTTGATCTTGCATTAAACCTGTAAGCTGGTTCGGGTCGATGACCCACAAAGTCTATTCTCACTACTTGTGGCTTGTTCTTCTTCTATCCCGTAAAAAAGAAAAAAAAAGTTACCCCGGAAGATTCATCTTTTAACTTATACAGATAATTCATGGGATTTTTTGGAATTTCGTAAGGAATCTTCTATACGAAGGTAATCCTCGTCGAAATTTATATCGTAATTTTTTCAGCAATTTTTAACTTACCGCTTTCAAAAAAAAAAAAAAAAAGGGATGAGTTTTTATGTGTATAAAGTTCTGACGTTCCTATGAAATGAAATTTGAAAAGTTGAGGTTCACCACTATTTCTAATCCACCAAAGTATCTATACAAATTTTTGATGAGTGGAAAATCGAAGGTCAGTTATGAAGAGTTCATAATTTACAAATTTTTGGCGATCGAATAAAACCGTAGTGTGAGATTTTTCAGAATTTCCGTTCAAATTAACGTTTGGAACTTCAAAAGCATGAGTTTTTGCCAAATCTGCCGCACGTCTTGAGGTCCGAAGAACCATTTCCCGTGGTTGTTGAATTAAAAAAAAAAATCCTATGGTTATTTCTAAACCTCAGTATATTTTATTTATTCATGTAGAGTATAAATAGATATGATGAGTGCGTATATATTATATATATATATATATATATATAGAATAACTCTTAGTTAGTACAGATAATTAAAACGTGGTTTATTGTTTTTGTATTATTTCTTTCTCCCAACTTCTTGTTCTTCTATTTTTATTCTTTGAGTACATATGAGCTCCGGGAATCAGGGGCAGATGACGATGATCCCTATTCCCAAGAACGTATCACGAGCAGTAAGAGAAACAGTCATAAAACGATGACTTTACCGCATCTATATCTATGTAAAATATATACACGTATCTACGCACACACACACAAGGCCCTCTCCTCGTATTTCCAAGAGTTGAAAATTTCCCTCGTTCGCGAAACCGCGTGCGCTAATCAACAGCGTTAAGATATTGTTCGAAGTTCTTCTCTTGCTGCATCAGTCTTCCATATCTACGCAAACGCGAGATTTGCCTAGTATAAAGGTATACGTATATATAGGTATACATACTAGGTACAAGGATAATTATACATGGAGTAGATTGGAGCAATAAGTGGGCACTTCAGTTGAAAATTGATGGAATCTTTCTAATTCTTTCTTTTTTCTTTTTGGTTTCCTCAAATTTTGCTGTGAGAAAAGATTTTTGAGGAAAAAGTGTGTAGCAACGTTTGTTGCGAAAAAAAATCACCAAATTAATTTCCAATATAAAGTAAATGTACCAATTACTGACCTTTCAAGACCCAATTATTGACTCTTATGTTTTCTTGAATTTCAAATCGATGATAAGAATTCTGAATGTTTCAATTACACAAATCAGTTGCTAGAGAGTCGGAGAAAACGAATTGATTTTTTTGATAATTTCAAAGCTGATGGATAAAAAGAAATAATTGAAAAAGGTAAATAATTGGGACAGGGTCAGTAACTGGTACACTTACCCTAGAGAAAAGACTTTCGAGAAAAAAAAACCAATTAGTTCTAAATTTCTAGCAGAGGTGCTCACTTTACCACGGTCACTTCTAAATTAGATGCATGTGATGTAGCGCTGCCTATAGGTAGATACGGAATCGCAAGACTCGCTAGACTCGAGACTCTAGACTAGACACTAGTGACTAGACTAGACGGCATAAGTCCACATGGTAGGTAAGTACGTATAGTACGTGGATCAAGTACTATATAGGTATAGATGGTATCCGGTTGCGATCCGATCGTTCGCGTGATTCGCGTATATATTGTATGCTAGGGTGGTATATATATACAGGACAGACTATAGGCGTCAGGACGCGTCGCAACGCAAGTCGATACATTCGTAATTCGAATTCTAGTTCTTATATCGATTTCAAAGTCAACGCGTCAGGCCGGAGGCTCTTTTACCCCTCGAGGCCAAACTCGATATTAGGATTTCCTCCTTATGTATTCATATGTACTTCAACTATGTACATACATACATGCTATACATACCTATGTCTATTTCACGTAGCAATAGACAAACCAGAAAAATAAATAAATAAATAAATCAAATGAAAGGAAATCGCAAAGAAAAGTTCATACCTGATTTGAAATACAATCTGGTAATAGAAATTGGAATTTGAAATTCCCTCACTTTTCTAGATTTTCCGGTATCAAAATTGATTTTTGTTTCCTAGATTTTCTTCAACTCTTTCTTAATCAATACCTGTGTAATAATGATGCAGTATCGGTAAATCGCCATTTTCTGTTAGAATAAGGTTCAGTATATAAGGATTGTGTCAAAAACAAATTCCTGACTCATTTTTCTAAATTAGAGGAATTTCTATACATGCGTTACTTTTTTCGACTCCATAAATTCTCTGACATTTCGTGCAGGTGTTCAGGTTTTACATGTGGCTAACCTGGAATTTAGCTAATTCTAGAGAAAAAAGAATTTACAAATTCAATAATGATAATAAAAAAGAAACAAATGGTAAAAGTACTGAATAATTTGTAACGAAGAAACTGACTTACGTATTTTACATAAAAATCGCACATTTGAAATAAATAAAATTCACAATGTGGGATTGCGATAGCTGCACTGTATAGTTTTTCTTATTGTTACAAGTCGCCCATTACGGCGTCACGCGAGTCTTTGAATGGTTCTATTGTGCGAGTCGATGACCTGCACCAGTCTCGCACGTATATCTCGTCCGTTTATGGGAGAAGAACCTTTGACTATACTAGGCATTAGATACTTAATCACTGACTAACTCGTTTCTTAGGCTCACTGCTACTTCATAGACGCACACATAATATACGTATAACCTATAATATAATACAACAAGCTCACATCGTCGCAAAAAATTCTCCAAACAAAACTGCACGATTCCATTTTCGAGTCTACGTCAAAACGATTAAAAAAAAAAGGCTTTTTTTACTTTTCACAAGAATACAAGAAAAGTATATTGGCTCAGCTCAGAGAGAAAAAAAAATTGATTTTCGATCAATAATTCTGTACGTATCAATATCAATCATGCTGTATAATTCATGAAGTGGTTTTTTCTATACGGATGATGAGAATTAGAACCTTAATAAAAAAAAAACTGTTTTCCACCTTGTTTCTTTCTTTCGTTCATCAATTTTCTCATCATTCGTCATCTCGTTTATTGCGGGATGTTTTTCGTTGATTTATTTTCTTTTTTGGGCATAAGTTGAAAATACACGCATAGAAAGAAAAGAGATTATAGGGTATACGAGACGCAAGTTTAAACTAAACGATATCTTAACCTTGGGGCCCCGCGTGAAGGGTGCAAGGAAATATCATTCAAGATGTTTGAAAGACGCCAGCGGGATGTTTGGTGTTTATACGTAGATAGATATAGGTTTTTTTTTTTTCTTATTAGGGTAAACGGTCTCCGGATTTGACATGAAGCCGAAAGACGTCTGCAAAAAGGGGCTGCTGCTGCTGTTACTTTTGCTGTAAAACTGGGAATAAAATGTCAAAAAATTTCCATTATTTCTTAATATACAATTCTCTTTATTTTCCCTTTTCGTTTTTCACCGCGATCTTTTAGATTAAACGGTTGCCTCCCACCGGTAATTTCGCAGTTCGTTTTACGATTTAAACTTATGCAGACCTACGAATAGTTACTATACATCTAGATATATATATATATATGTATATTTATTGGATCGAAGTTTGGTATATAAATATATTATATGCCTCCCCTATAGTCGAGTCAAAGTTGCGTGATTTCTCGTAGTATTAAAACCGAGGAAGTTCGGAAGTATAATTAGAACGATTCTGACGGGTAATATAACCGAGATAAAAAAAGTCAATGAGTTTAAAAAAAAAGAAATAGAGAAAGAGAACATTACGCTTTAATCTTACATTATAGACGTAGGTATATGAGAAGGTTATCAAGATCTTCAATCTTGAGCCCTAAATCTTTGATCTGGAATCTTAACAGCTGACTTTTAAGAAAATGTCTATAGTGTATAGGTACCCACAAAGAAAGACTGGTAACTATAACTACTTACAAAATATACTTATACAGAACACCTACCGAGGAGGCCCAAAGATTTTAGATAAAGACTACAGAAGAGGAGGAGAAAGAGGAGGAGGCACGATAAAGCAATTAGTGTAATTGCCCTTAGGGATAATTAATGGTCAATTGAACAAGAATCGTCCCAATGTTGCGTGCCTTTCTCTCAACTAGATAGGTATAGTATGTCTATACGCCTATATGACACCTACTTGCGTGTGTCGTCTAAATTCTAATCGTCTAAAACCAAGAATCGACTATTTTTATGAGCAATCCAAACCGCGAGAAAATTGAATAAGAACAGGAAGAGAGATAAAATAAAATATGCACAATGCACATGTTTTCAATCGATCACTAAAAGATTTCAGAAGACTTTTTATTTTGCCGATTTTCCAAAAAACTGTTACAATACTATAGAAAAAGAGAAATAGGTTTCGTGAGATAATTGATCCGATCGATCAAAGCCGATTCAAACTTACGAAGTTGAATTGTATTAGATTTTCTTTTTTTTTCTCTTGTGCATTTTAAGGGCATAATTATGAAACTCACTTTTCCACTTGAAATTTTACAAAGCTATTATCTCAGCAAAAACATATCCCATCACTATATGAAATTGATACTAGCTATAAAACAGAAATGAACGAACGGCATGATATGCTCTTCGATTTCCAAAAATCAAAAAAGAAGCTTAACTAAAGATCACAACTTTTGGTCGATTTATAGAAATCCAAAAGTATCATGCTTGTTGTTCTATTTTACATCGATCGGATATGTTTTTGCCGAGAAATTAGCGTTTCAACATCTCGTTCCATTTCCCCCTTAATTTTAGTCAAAATATTCAATGGGTAGAATTTTTATTGATGTCGATGAAGAAGAAGCAATAATTTCTGGTTTCCAGTAAAAGTGAATAGGTGCACTCCTGCAGTCCTTGAGCTGGAATGAATCATAGAGATCGATGCATGCTGTACGAGGCACTTGACCCAACATTGTGCATTTGATCTCATTGCGGTTTTTTTTTGTCGAAGAGACAAATGCGTCATCTCAAATTCTGCCTCGTGTGAATTTGCGTTCTTGTATGCATGTATTCACATATAGGCATGTGTGCAAGAATTGTAGAAACACATATGTTCGCGGAAAGGACCCCAATTCCTCTTTCTCTCGCGGCTCTGCTGCAGTGTTGGGTTTCGGAGCGTATCGTGCGAACCGACGTAGGATACGAAAATAGCATGCCGTATTACTCACTCGAGCGTAAAAGTAAAAATAAATGTACGTTTCTGCGTAAAAAAAATGAATAACAAAAAAAAAAAAAAAAAATGCAAAATTAGTCGGTATATCTGACCGTCCGTACAATACATACACGTGTGAGATTTCTTTATCACATATATTAGCTTATCTTTTTCACTTTCTTGTTAACTAATGGGCGAGTCAAGTTATATATACCACGCTGAGAGAGGGACGGGGTTATGTATACATACATACATACATACATATATGTATATATTGTATTATCTTATCTCAAGAACTGCAGAGAATGCTAGTCATAATTTAGATGCCTGGGATATATACGAAGACATGAATAAATGGATAAAGTAAAATAACATGGAACCTGTCAGGCCGCTGTAGCCACTCTATTCGTTATCATCAACCTCTTTGTTTCCCTGGTTCGGTTCATCAGTTTCAAGCTCTACTTGAAATTATCATCTTCTCTTCATCTCATCTCCGCCAATAAAAATAGATATTTTCTTTCCTCTATGATATATTTTTTCTTCTTCCCCCCCCCCCCCCCCTTCCCCCTTTTTCTTTTCATGTCGACAATGGATCTTCCAGGAAACAATAGAAATGAGTTCATCTACTTGACGATGAAACAAACATCTATTTTTTTACATTTTTATTTCTATGCAGACTCTGAACACATTCATTCAGTTTTCATTCCATCCAAATTTTATACATCTATATAGTTTGTTCCGGGACATGGCGTTAGAATGAATAATTGTAGATTTATCTGACCAGTGAAGTGAACTGCAGCGTATCTAATCTACTCTGAACTTGATTTAAATATATTTAAATCTACCTTTCAATGTATATGCAGATGAATTTGAATAGGTACGAGAAGACGCGACATGGCGCTATGAAATTGGATCTTATTTCTACTTTTCTTTTTTCTTTTTCATCGTTTTCTTATATCCAAATTCGATATTCCTTTTTTACACGCAATACCATTGTTCAAAATTACGAATCCTTCTCGAACGCGATCTTTAAGAAATTTCACCACAATTCTGATCACGTACTATACGCGGCATCGTCTTCTCTTGCACTATACATACATGGATATAGAGTATTATGCTTATTATATACACAGATTGTGAAATCCGGCCCACTCATTATTTGTCAACTCATTCGCAATCAGTTTCGGTTTCAGTTTCAGTTTCAATTTCAGTTTCAATTCCAGTTTCAGTTTCAGTCTATCAAATCGCCTTTATTCAAGTTATTTATTCATTTTTATTTATTTTTTGCTTTTATTCATATAAATTTTCTGTTGGCAGATTTGTTATTCGCATCATCGAGCCGATTGATGTGAATTACGTCAAGTTACGTAAGGTATAAAAATTTTCGTCCTTTTCCAGCTTTTTCTTATCATTTCTGTTTTTCTCTATAAGCTCTTCCTTGCTTATCGTTGGAATTTTACGTTTAACTGAACAAAGCGTACAAGAAAACGACTGCAGTAGAAGTAAAAAAAAAAAAAAAAAGAGAAAGAATGGAAAGAAAAAAAAAATCTGAGCCTAAGAATAAATCCTTCATCGCGTGCTGTCAGCTACAAGATAAAAAATGAAAATCCTCGATAAAAGAAAAAGCGAGTCTTGAAGGGTCGACGAATTGCTATAAGCGAAAGGATCCCATCGTGGCGCGTTGCGCTGCACGCGCGTTTCAACAAACAATCCGGAGAGACGAAGCGAAACAGGAATATGAGGGGACTCTGAACCTTTCCCCAAGACTCACGGGACTCTGGAAGCTCCCAGCACAGCTTTTTATATATCGGTGAACAATATTTCACCATCAATCTGTTGAATTTTACCGGATCTTCGATGCAGGAACAAAAAAAAAATAAATAAATAAAGATCTCGAATCAAAAGTTGAAACAGAAATAAACATTTGTGAAGAAAAATCTGGAAACATTTACCGTGAAAAAAATCTTCCTGATGTGATGAATTTCGAAAATTGTATTAGAAGTTTTATGCATGTAAAGGGGTAGGAAATTCACGATAAAACATTCACCGTGCAATTAATTAACGAATTCTACAAATTTGCCATGCAATAATTTAACCCTTCGTGGCCATCATGAGTGAATTTCACCCAGTCTTCATTTTGGGTAAAAAATATTTGACGAATGCATTAGTTAAGATTTATTCATTTTAGTTATGATTGACGAATTGTGTATTTAATCCTTTGGAACGATTTTTCACGTGTTCTTCGCCTTTGGTTCATTGGGCCCCAATATATCACAAGAGTAAATAAAAGTTTTCCTCAAGATGTAATAAGAGAGTATCTAAGGTAAAAGTCTATAGGTCAGGTAGGTATAAGGTAGACGATTTGCTTTCGTTGGTTGGAAGTATATAAGACGAGTATTAGGAGGAAGTAACCCCTAGATTGCCAAATCTTTTGATAACAGAAGAAAGAAAAGGCTTGAAAAGAAGTATTTCCGAACCGGAAAGTTGACTTTCGCAAAAGAGCGCGTATATAGTAGGTAGTATACAGAACTTTCTTACGTATATACCTTTTCTTCTTTTTTATTACATTTTCCTTTCTTCTTCTTTTCTTATTTTTCTTTTACTTTACTTTTTCTTTTTCTTTTTCTTTCCCAAACACGAACCCTACCAAGTCTGTTGTTCTTTGTATAGCCCGATAAAGAAAGACAAAAAGTGAAGTAGGTATAGAACCGAGTAGAACGGGATAAGAGGGAAACAAAATTTATACAATCATTTCGAGATATAATTTGATCGATAATTTCCTATTGCTTTTTTCCCCATACTATAATAAAAACTAATATCAATTTACTATTTCATTTTCTTTCAATTACTAACGATCAGCCAATAATTGATGAGAATACTAGCTTTATCGATTTGTTTTCCCAATTCTTCAAACTATCATATGTGCGCCAAAGATGCAAAAGTAAAACGAAACTGAAAGGAAACTTTAGATTTCAAAGTCTCATTGATTTTGTCAATGATGATAATTTTCCAATTTGTGTTATATCGATTTTAAATCGAACCGTTGACAGTCACATTCCTCAAAATCTCTATACATACGTATAATTCTAATCAGGGTACCCGATTATGCCCCCATCTCCCCCAATTATAAGTAGATATGCATAGATGAATGATATTAGGAACTAGGACGCTTACTTGGAAAGCTGTAATAATAAGGTTGCTCAAGCTTAAAAGCAATTAAAATATTTCTCAGTTAGTTGCGTGGTGGCGTTATCATGTAATGTCGTTGGCCTGGCAATAGAGTTAATCAAAAGTAATAGAGCCAGACCAGACCAGGCCAGGCCAAGCCAGGGCAAGCCAAGCCAAGCCAAGTCAAGTCAAGCCAAGCTCTAGCGCAGCATTGCATCGTGCTCATCTATTAATAGGGCCAGAAACGCACACTTTCTCAAATCTAACGTATATATACCTAAATATAAGAAGAGAAAGAGAGATGGACGTATAATACGACTCTATGCACTATATACATTTCAGTCTGGAGCATCAGAAATACGACGAAAAGCTACGACACGAAGTTCCATTTTCGTCCCACGGCATTTCTGTAATATCACCAACATCGATCAGTCCTTGATTGGAAGACCGATCAATGAGGCCCTTAACTGCAGATGATCATACATCACGATTTTCAGGCTAACCATTCATAGGTGTACATAATAAATCGAGAGATAAAAACCTACGCGACCACAGACAACTAATGAACACACATGTACATACGTATATAGGTATACGTAGACATATATTTTTGTATCTCGAGCGATTAGAAAAATTCTTCAGGGTCCAAAATCGACTCGTTTCTCCATCAAATTTCATTTTTAATCACCTGCTATGCACAAATTCAAGCACATTGTTGGTCTAACAAATTTTTTTCGATGATCGAGATTGTTACGAATATTACTAACAGTTACATAAACTGAGAGTGAAGAAAATTAGAAAATTTCATTTTCCGGCTGATTTATTGGTAAATCAGTTTGGAAAAGGAAAGTTCAACTTTTGGAAAATTGAGCATATATCATTTATGATGATTTTTTAAATTTCGTGAAGTCTTCATCGGATCACCGATGTGCCTATAAATTCGTTAGGCGGGTGTTTAGAAATGAGACGATTATACCAAACGATGTAAAATGGACTTTATGGTAGAAAGAAAAATTGATTTCAGATTGAAATTGACTGTAGCTTCTTCCAAACTGGATACACGCGGTTCCCCTCGATAATGTATTCAAAATTTGAATACACCTATACGTCAAACGGGATCCCTATAATGTCCAGTTCATTATCGCTGAGATTAGATAAGATAAGAATCCACTAAATTTTAGGGGAACTCTTTTTTTTACCACCTGCAGGTCTGGGTTCTGAGAATGGTAAACAGGTAAATATGTATACAGTATAAAAACCGCTTAGTACATCCACGCATCAGCTACTTTTATTCGAAATTTTATTTTCCGTTGCTTATACATATATACGATTGCATAATTATGTAATTAACGTTCTCTGAGTGTCGATTAAACGCGTATATCGTCGATTCAAGTGTTACTTGACAATTATCTCTTACTTCTTCTATTCCTACATATCGTCGATATAATTATATACACACACATGTTTCAATACCGGTTGATAAACTAAATGCATCAGCTAATGTCTACGTTTTCCACGCTTTGTGCTAATAACCGGATGAAACAAACTGAACACGAATTATATAGAAAATTAGAAGAGAAAAAAAAACTAACAGATATTGAGATATCATCAAAAAACATTGAATTATAATAGAAACATGTAAAATAGTTTGATCATCTAGTCGAAATTGGATTACCAATTTGGATGTTTCATTTGTTTTATTTCAAAGACAAATTTATTTTTGTTATAATCTTCGAAATAGAAAAATAACAAGAAACAGAAATAAATTAGCAAAAAATTAGCAAAATAATCAACGAAATCGTTTGATTGATTGGCGAAGAGAAATTCGATCTCAATAAAAAAAAAAAAAAAAAATTAAGAAAGAACGACCACCTGCAATTTGATTTTCCTCACAGAATCAATGTTTTTTCTTTCTTCCTTTGTAGTTCGTCGATATTAGTTATTATAGTCTATAAAATTTCTTTTACATGTATTGCGTAGCATAGTGACAAACTGGGTTGATTATTAATAAGCTCTCGTGATCTGTTTGAAGCAGTTCAGTATAACTTTTTGAAACTGGTATAGGTATAATATACAGAAAGATAAAATCCAAGAACTTAAAACGTGGCTGTATAGAAGTAGGAAGAGTACTTCGTTAGGGCGCCACTTGAGGCGTATATTTCTACCTACTACACCAACTGTACTTATACATACCTTCATACCCGTACCTATACAAGAAAAAAATACACAACCAGACGCACGTACACACAAGTGCCATCCCTATCTGCGGAACATGAGAATATTTACAGGCAAAGTAAGAGATAAGAGTGCATACGGCATACTATGTACGTATAGGTACGTGTGTAATGTATGTGTTGGTACCAGACGTATGTACGTTCGCCACTTCGACGCCACATTGGCGCGTCTTGAAATAAAACGAGCTAAAAACCTGACGATACTTATTTTCAATAATCAATTCGTTTTCTGACGATTGACCGATTAGAACCTCAGGTCACATGTTATTTGAATTCGCTTACTCGTAGCTTTTTCCAATTTTTTCCAATTTGTTTCTTCCTTCTTATGGTTTTAGTTCCCAATCTTTTCCGATATGAGATTGGATATATAAGACTAATATATACAGGGTATCCACTGTCCAGTAATTCTGAGCATTTCATAATTACCTAACAATCCCACGTTTTCCAGGGCAATATTCGTCCTTTTTACAAACTGCAGTAAACTTTTATATACTTTGAATAATATTCGATAACCATACCAGTAATTTTGGAACTTATATTTGCTTTACGAATTTAAATACAAAATTTTTAATCCTCAAAGCTTTAGCAAAATTCACTGAGAATTCCACGTTTCCTGTGATCACTGCAGGATACCCTGATAGATATAGAAAAGACTCGCCCGAAATGGAGAAGCTAAGGGAAAAGGCAATGATGAAAATGGCACTTCAAATGCTCATTTCGTTTTACGACGAGTCAATATTATCTCGCACATTTTTATTGTTATACAGAGTCGAAAATGGAGGTAGAAAAAAAAAAATTCAACGATAAGGTGAGAGTTTCGCCGTTGCAGATTATAGTTAGAGGGCTATCGATTTTTACCGATAACTTCGAGTCGATATCGATCAATCCTTCCTTTTCAGCTATACGGTTACACGGGGTCCAAATGACTCCAACCGATTCGAATTTCTGCCGTGCGAAAAATACCGTTTCTCAATTGACTCAAGAATTGAAAAAATAAATTAAAAATAAATCATAGACCGTAAGTTGAGCATTTCAGAATATGAAAAAACTACTTTTGAGTATACAAAATCGGATGATCACACGACGAAAAATAATCTGGAAAGTTTTAATATGGAAAACTGTGCACTTTTTCATTCAAACAAATATCTTGAATTTTGAATTTTACAATTTTTTAAAATACAAAAAAACAAATGGATTTCATGGATCTTTCATCTATTTTTTATTTTCAATTGGAGAGGATTGAAAATAAATACGAACATACGTTCTTCAGATTTGTGTTAATGTAGCAATTTTTTGATATAATTGTTCATTTTATCATTTTTTTTTTCTCCCCTCTTTTCTTTGCGTACAGGTATACGAACTGTACTTCATACATTTTGCCCCTGTCTCCTCCATAAAATATTTACGAGGTGAGATAATCTTGCTTACTCTTCGCGAGACCGAGAGGAGTATGGAGTATGGAAGAAGAAGTAGGTAAGGTACCGTGTTTCTCGAGTGTTAAGTGGGTCGACCGGGTTAAGACTTGCGAATTACGACTCGACCGGACTATTCCGAAGCCTTATATGTACCACGAGATTGCGGGCGCAATGAACACGCTTTCTTCTTCTTCTTCTTCTTATTCCTTCTCTGCTATATTATACGTACATATACTTTTGCCTCTTCTTAATCTTTATCTTTTCCAAAGATAGACAAATATCCGGAGAAAAAATTCCATCTAGAAAAAAAAAACCCTTCCAAGAATTTCCCGACTGTCTCAACCCTTGAAGCTAATTAATTAACTTCATACAACATTTACAAATCCATTTTTGATTTTCGCATATTTTGCACTTCTGCCGGAATTTTTGTATCTAATTAATAAATATGCCGCGCGATTATTCACCTATATAATTTTTTTGTTCATCGTGAGTTTTTTTTTTTTTTGTTGTTGTTGAAATTTTCATAGAAAGCAGTTTTTAATTATTCAAAAAACGTCGAATCAAAAAACTAATCTTACAAGTTTCATTTTATTATCGTACAGGATATGTTTTGAAAAAAAGTTGTAATTTTCCGCGATGAAAGTTTATATGCTCAAGGGACCGCTTTCGCATCCCTGCGAAGGAAAGATTCTGCGTAAAAGTTAATTCTTTGAGCATAAATTTTCATCGTAGAAGATTGAAACTTGTTTTTAAAACATATTCTACCATGATCCGAAAACTCGTAGAATATAGTTTTTTAATTGTACATTTTTTGGCGATTTTAAATATGAAAAACTGCTTTTTGACTAAATTTTAGTATACACAGGGTCTTTTCCTGACATCGGAACCACTAATCAGTGCCTAGGCACGCGGGTTTTGAAACCTTAACAATATCCGGCCACCGCGCCGCGACGAACTTGCGTTCTATAGATATAGGAGTAGGATAGTTTAATAAATGAGAACCGCAACGGTAGGCTAGACGATATAAGTTACGCGTGCGGTAAAAAGATCGAGTTACCGAAGCCGTCGACCCAGCAGATAGGTAGGTATATAAGGTAAGCAGAGATAGGTATAGGGAGTTGTATCTCAAAAACTCCTGGCGTCTGCTGCTATTGCTGTCCCTATACTTCGTAGACAACGACCATAACCTCTATGTATAATAAATTCCGTAAATAAACGTACATGGTACTGTACAAAAATATGTGTTGCCACTCGGCCAGATGAAGGCCAAAGTTAATGGAACTCCATAAGCCGCACATAAGCAGAAGGCATAAGCAATGGCGCATGCGCATTACTTTCCAATCATCATTCATATGGTATATCTATATCTATGACTTCGAAAAAAGGCCAAAACCTCAAGGGGAAATGCCTGCGGGACAGTCCAAACCAGAAAACATGCATATACTTATGACTTTTGTATTTTGCTTATGGCTTATGGCTTATGGAGCTTTCATGTGCTTCGCCAGATGATTCTCCAGCTCGAAATCGGTGGAGTGCCGAAATAACATGACCGCGCAAAATTGACCTTGACCTTAAAATTCAAGATCAATCATTTGTGTTAGTTTAATAAATTCTAATTTTTAGTAGGATAGGAATACAAGTCTCCAAAGGACCGGATAGGTCGGAAATGAGCTTTATATTTTCGCATTTTTTTGTTTTCAACTTCATGACCATTTATTAATTGGAATGAAGGATCTATTTGTGACTCATCATGGTCTCTTTGACATTTTTATCCTTCGCTAATGAGAAGATTTTTTTAAGCCAATAACAAAAATTTCCAACAATTCAAGTCTCGCAATATCGACTAGCTCAAAATGAATTTTGTCAGGACATTTTGTTCAAGCGCTCCATCAATCTTGAGCTGGAAAATCATCTGGCGATAAGTGGCGACCAAACTTTTTTATATTACACACCCTTTACATCTAAATTTTCTAGATCACGATCGTTCTCCATTTTCGTTGTAGATTTTTATCTCTTTGATTTCTATCAAAAACTAAATCTTCTGACAATGACCTATTCGGAGAAGAACAAAATGTGAAAATATACGGTGTACGTAGGTGTACATATACGTATACATACGTATACCTATTTATTTTGTGGGGGTGTTTTATGAATTCAAATGCGATCGCGTGGGTTTCTTGGAATTACCTATTCAAATATAGAATAGCCAAAAAAAAAACTGTACGACGAAAATCTTCAATTTACAATACTCGATGTATCATCGTGACGTCATTATGTACATACCTACAACTAAATTAAAAAAATAACGACTTACGTTCGCTTCGGTTTTTCTATTTCCACCGTCTATTTTCTTTCTTTATTTCTTTTTCTAATAATATGCCACTTGTTTAGCTTTTTATCGTTTCAATTTTTCCTTTTCTTATTCGCCTTGCGGATACAATTTCGTCAAAACATATTAGCCGTTTACTCGGAACATGCGAAATGATTCATCCGCACGTTTGTATTCGTTCGTTTTGATTCTTGTATACCTATATATATGTGTAATTATAAGCGATCGTAGAGTAGGTAGGTATATAGTTTTACTTCTCTCTGGGATGTAGGTAGGTATGTGTACGATTTAACACGTGCTAAGAATAGACGCTCGCTCGGTTCAAGATGTAGATGATTCACACGAGCCGTGATTTTTCCTCAGGGCTCAAAACCAGATCAAAACAAACTTAAGCGATAGAAAAATTCATAGATTCGAAGTCTCGGAAAGGAAGAATCCAAAAATTCGTTTATATCAGCACGAAAAAATCATGTTTACAAAGTTTTTCAAATTTCCATTGCGTTCTTGACCCATTTTTAACTTAATGGATATTGATGATTTTGGTCTTGACTCGATCGCATTTGCTCAAACTCAAAAATGACTTAATTTTGAAATACACTAATATACGCAGTAGTTTTGTATTGTTCGAACTTGTGTTTGTTTCTTCTCTCCTTATTAGAATTTTCATCGTACCTGCAGCTCGAAATGAGTTTGAGAATGGGAAGTATTCAAAGGCCATGGTCAACCTCAACTCGGTTGCCGTAATCAATTTTTTTGGAGCAGCCCTGCATGGAAATAATACCATATATTATCATAATCGTTGAAAAACTGAAAGAAAACGTCATTTTGGAGTACAGCATCTGACGTTTCGATTATATCAAAAACACTAATTGCAATTCAAAAAATGAAGGATCTCAATATTAGCCTTGCATCGTTGTACTTCTGAGACTTTGAAGATTCTCTTTCACTTCATTGAGCCGCATGAACGAGTGGAAAAGTGTATGGGTTCGAATGGAACAGTTTTTCCAACGGTTTCACAAATATTTTTGGGTTATAAAAATCGAAACAAAGAACCTCATCTCGAGTTTTCTCGTATCTATCACCAGATATACGCGAACGAGAGAAGTAAATCATGTCAAACACATATATATACGTATATCTTGCACACATGAATTAGAAAACTAGTTCACCTGTGTCACATAGCGAAAGGGTTCGTGGTATGCAATAGGTGAATAGGTCGTACCTACACATATACGTGCCTAGACGAAGCTGAGATGTACCTGCATGTATACAACGAACCTCGACTGCCTAGGTATAATGTAGGTAGGTAAATACTTATACATAAAGCTAAATAAAAGTACAAAGTTTTGTGCGTAAGACGTCGAGCTTAGTTCCGGTGTATAGCATTACGTACAGTATACAATGATCTTATGCAAAATTGAAGTTCGTATAACTTGAACGTAACATAATTGGTGGAAAAAAAATCACGATTTGATGACTCGAATGTTGTTAGAGTTGTCAAATAGTAGAGATAGGTGTGTTTTACCTAAATTTGGAAAATCATGTATCGGACATCGCACTGTAAAAACTATGCAATGTGGACTACGTATACTATAAAACATACGATTTTGTGTCAATTCAACACTATTCAAAGTCCCTTTGACACGCCATAACATTTATCTCACTTCAATCGATATAATGATCAAGTCTTGAATTAACCACTTTAATTTTTCTATATAGTGGTCCAAGCTGGCCATTTTTAACACACCACCATTTTTTTAATTTTTCACATATACTGGTATTTTTCAACCGTCTAACTAATTGTAAGTTATGTAATATATGCAATCGAGAATTTCAATCGATTATATTTACTTGCATTAACGCTATGAACTTCAACCACATTCACATTATATACATAGATATTATAGTAGGTATATACCTATGCGATATGAGCATTGTATACTATAGTTCCGTTCACATGAATACAATCCACACACGACGATATAGGTATAATGTATACATATACATATACCTACGATTAGATAGATACATCGCTGTGGCGTTGAGAGTTCAATAAAGAATGAACGAGAAGGAGAAAAAAAGAGAAAGAGTGAGAGAGAGTCGTCCATCCATACGGTAGGTAGGTAGGTAAGTAAGTAAGTAAGTACAGAGGTGTAAGTATGTACAGAATGAAAGAGAGAGAGAGAGAGAGAGAGAGAGATAGGGAGATAGTCACGATGCATGGAAGCCCATGTATGTATATGAACGTACGTGTACATTACACACATAGGTATATATACGTATACATAAGCCCCAAGAGAGGAGTAGGTACAGTCCGCGTTGGTGACTCCATTCATAACTTCTCTCAAACACCGGACTTCATTCACACGCTATCTTCGCGCTTTATTCTCTCACCATAGACATATACGTATGTACGTAATACATACATTATACAATATACATATATATACATGTATATGTGAGGCATTTCATGCCAAATCGACCTGACGTCATCCTCACTATTTATGATATATTTTGTCTCTTTTCTTTCGATTATTATAATATACAAGAAAGGGTAAAAAAATGAAGGTTTGAATTTTTTCAGATTTTTTTTTTCGCAAAAAGAAAGAAAGAAAGAAAGAGAAAAAAAATCATAATGAAAAGTGGCGAGGACCAATACGTCAGATCGATATGGCATGGAATGCCCCACATGTTGTACATTATACACACATAAACATAATACTGTACACGATAAGAATTAATACGTGTATCTAGATACCGAGAGAGAGACAATACCGTCCGTTCAACTTGACCAAGAGATATAAGAAAAAATTTCATCGATCGCTGTACATACTATACTACATTATACATTTTCCCCACCAGACGAGATATCTGAATGAACTATTCTTATCGAATCTTATCACCGTTTCATACAAGTTTGAAAAGAGACGAAGGGGCGAACCGACATTGATTTGATATAGACGATATATGTACATGTATTTGTGTAAAACGTATATAAACCCACCTACGTGGTCACGGAATTCTCGGTAAGATATATCGAGCTCTTCCGATAACTCGAGAACCGCATATACTTTATCGCTTATCGGTTATTATTATCATCATTATTATGAATATTACTGTTATATTAGCTTTATTTATTTTTTATTTTTTATTTTCTTCTTCATTTTTCATCACAGTTACTACGTGTGGTACTTACATACGGGGTGAGATGAAAGTGTTCGATGAAGAGAAGGATGAAGACTGTATATATGTATACATATTTGTGTAAGTATGGAGGAAACGATTTTTCATATTTTTCAACCACGAGGAAAGGAGGCGAGGTATGTGGGGGCCTGTGAAAGTAATTTCTAAAAACGGTCACGTCGTCGAGACTTATATTACTACGGGGCATTCGCCGACCACCCCCCATAGTAAATCATTGGCTCAAATCGCGGCACTCACGGTTTTTTTTTTATTTTTTTTTTATTTTTTCATCATATTTTGGTATGGTGCTGTTTGGTGAAACGTACCTACCAGCTATTTTGAATCTTGAGAGATATAAGTTTACGTGTTCAGGAATTGCACGTTTTTCAACTAGGGTTCGCATTTTCTATGTAAAGAATGTGTTTTTGTTTTTACCTTTTTTCTTTCCCCCTCCTTTTATCTTTCAGAAATATTTGACTAACAATAAGAAGTGAATAACAGCTTATATGGTGCGTCGATTAAGACTTCGAAATGAAATTCTCCAATTTTTCCAGGTTTGCCAGTAAAAACAATGAGGGGTATTTTCCCACGATTTCGGAAACTTCCATGATTTTCCAATGATTTCCTGCATGCATGATTCTCATACAGTCGATACATGTATTTTTATTAATACGGGAAAACAACGTGAGTGGTTTGGGCATAACTGAAATAGGTTTTTGCTCAAATTTCCCCCATTTTCAAATTCGAATTCTTTTCAGCCAGGTGTTTTCCGTTAATTTAAAAACTCTGTGACTTTACTCTGATTTGTCTGATTTCCAGGTTCAATCGATATATACATACCTTGAATAAAATTTCCATTCAAATACCGCGTGTCTTTAACGGCCTAAGGGCGTTGGCGCTGCATTATTATACGCCCTTTAGCCACGTTTTGTCGTTTTTTCACGACAAAGGGGCGTAGAGATCTGTTTTTTTTTTTGTTTTTTTTTCCTGTATTCACGCCAAATTATGAAAATATATTCCGACACATTGAACTGACATAATTGGTGAGCTCAAGGCAAAACTTTGTATATATTGTATATTATGTACCGGTATAGATGCGACCCTTTCGATTTTACGCTTCAAACTGGTTCGCTTCGACTAATTCATAATGCGTTAAAATCATTCTTCGGTAATAATTACGACTTTTTACCGTTATATAGGAAATGTGAAGTGTTGGCAGAAAAGAAAATATAAAAAAGCTGTGAAGTCGTATTCGGCTGTCGTACAACCCTCTTCAGATTCTATATACTTTTCGAATATTTGGATTCAGATTTTTTATATAATTTTGTCTTTCTAATTTTGAGCAAAGAAAATTAAAAATTCTATTCTCAAAAAATTCTCGCGGTATTATTTTTCCTCAATACTAAACTTCAAGAGAAAAATTATGGTTCATGGTGGCTCTTCAGAAAAGGTATCTATTTTGAAATACGAAGTCGTCAATGCTTGTGATAGAGATCTGCAGTATTCGGTCTTGTATTATACATTATGAATTTTATAATTTTTTAATTCTCCATTCTGCTTTTTCGAAAACTGTTTACCACCCCGGGTGTACAACAGCTGATCTTGAAGGCATATACTATATAAAAATATACAACGCACACGATATGAAAAACGAAAAACCAGAATAATCGCAAAATTCATTTCATATCTCCGCAAAAATTTGAGAACAAAAAGCGTTACAAAATTCAGAACGGCGCAAGCCCCAAAAAATTTTATTTTCTCACAAATATCATGCCCACAAGGTTTTATAATGCATGAACAAGATTTTTCCACTTAAGAAAAAAAAACTAAATTTTTTCTTTGTTTCGCGCTTACGCCCTTTTGATTTTAGTCACGCCAAAAAAATTTCGTAGCCGAGCAGGATACACTGGTTACACTAAGTACGCCCTATAAAAGCGCCTACCTAAGCCCGACTGTGTTCTGTGTTCTTTTGTACATTGTTGTATATTATCTCACAAATTTAGACTAACCATACCCCCCCTGGTGGCATGGATGGTAATGTTGGTGGAGGTGGTACGGGGTGCGTCCGAGGAAGTTGTTTATTTTCAACTGGCGAGATTTTTATTTGGGGTGAAACCGGAAACGGAAGTAACGAGGTTATTATATACCCCAACCTCTGCAGTACAACGGCCTCTTACTTTAACAAGTGCAATAGTATAAGGTACAAGTTATTTCATTTATTTATTTCTATATTATATTTTATTTCCGCCCCCCCCCCCCCCCCCCTCACATTTCCAGGCAAAATTTACATTCCAAAGCTTTAAAATATACGGTTTTAATTATACACTCATATCCGTTCTATAAATAGAATTATTGCGACAAGTTTCATGATGTTTATAATTATATAAATATAAATATATCTCTGACTCGACTCCACACGATATAATGATATAATATATGTATATGACAACGAAGGCAATAAGGAAAATAACGGCAACCGCAAGGGTCGAAAGATCGTAGTTACTAATGAGTAATGAATAATGATTAATGAGCAATGACAAGAGTACGTCGCTCACTTGGTCATGAAAAATGCGTAATTTCGATAACGAAATCCTTTGTGCCGCGAGGAAAGAGGTACATACATATACGCATTGTTTTAATTAATTTCATTATATCAATGTATATTTATATATATATATATTATATGTATACGTAAAATTAATTACACCGCATAATGTTATCTACAGACGTAATAATGAAATATACATCAAATCGACTTTTAATCAAAATTTCAAAATCATTCCACGAATGTAAGTATAACTCGATTATTAGGGACGATGATCTATCTCGTATATTATATATACCTACTGTCGGCGCAAAAAGGTTTGGCCCCTCTATTCAAGTGATCATAACTTCTACGAAAAAAATGATTTAGCATAGAATCAAAGACTGTCGTAAAGCGCCGAGTTTTCTGCGTATAATAATTATTCCGAAATTTCGATTGAAAAATCACGTGAGCTGCTATGATCTCCGAAGGGTTGAAAAACGTAGTTTTCACGGAGTCTATCAGTGTACGTTAACTTCAACTCATCATCGTTTGTCTGAAAAGAGTATTAAAAATCTGCAAAAATTCAGAAAGATTCCCGTACCATTGACAAACATAACAGCGCTTTTGAATTTGGAAAATGTTCAAAAACCTGGACACCAGGTGGAAAAAAGTCCGATGATGTGATTTGGCGAACGGCTTGGCACAGGCGAATCTGAACTAGCTCAAAATTTTCGTGGAAACATACACTATTTGATTCCGTAATTAGTTTGTGGCTCACAATACTAATCTTGCTGTAATTGACGTCGATAGTTTTTCTAAATAGCGAGGGGCTCCGTGTGCCTGAGTCGCGATATTCGTCGCTGTATTTCCCCTCGTCCCTCCCGCCTGCCGACGGAATTGTTGCTAGCGGTCCTTGTTTTACTATATGTACGTGTGTACACGGACGGCTAGCAACAATCGCGTCTTCGGTATAATATATGTGTGTACGAGAACCGCGAGCAACAAATCCGTCGGCAGGCGGGAGGGACGAGGGGAAATACAGCGACGAATATCGCGACTCAGGCACACGGAGCCCCTCGCTATTTAGAAAAACTATCGACGTCAATTACAGCAAGATTAGTATTGTGAGCCACAAACTAATTACGGAATCAAATAGTGTATGTTTCTACGAAAATTTTGAGCTAGCTCAGATTCGCCTGTGCCAAGCCGTTCGCCAAATCACATCATCGGACTTTTTTCCACCTGGTGTCCAGGTTTTTGAACATTTTCCAAATTCAAAAGCGCTGTTATGTTTGTCAATGGTACGGGAATCTTTCTGAATTTTTGCAGATTTTTAATACTCTTTTCAGACAAACGGTGATGAGTTGAAGTTAACGTACACTGATAGACTCCGTGAAAACTACGTTTTTCAACCCTTCGGAGATCATAGCAGCTCACGTGATTTTTCAATCGAAATTTCGGAATAATTATTAGACGCAGAAAACTCGGCGCTTTACGACAGTCTTTGATTCTATGCTAAATCATTTTTTTCGTAGAAGTTATGATCACTTGAATAGAGGGGCCAAACCTTTTTGCGCCGACAGTAATCATGTAGAAATAAATTAATCGAATCTCATATTTTCCCTTAATGGGTTTTTTGAACTCGGGCGTGTAGGTATATATATAATAAGCTTTTAGCATCCGCCCTTTATCGTCGTTATCCGGTTATTTAGGCACGCGGGGAGGGGGTTGACGAAACAAATATAGATTAGGGTGGAAAATGGAAGAGAAGATATCAAAAGAGAGAGAGAAAGAGAAAAAATAAATAAAAAGAGGAAGAAAAATTCATGCCGCATATTATACGAAGCTAAATGCCACTTAAATGTCATTACCGTATAAAGTTAGGTTAGGATAAGAAGAAAGAAAGGGACGAACGCATTTTTTTTTTTTTTTCTTTCACACAAAGTTTAGCCAACAATTTTATGCTTATACTTTGAAGAAAAAAACAAAAAAAAAAAAAAAAAAACTATATAGAATAAAGATCAGAAAATTGCGACCACACACGTATAACGTACGCCTATAAATAATATACACTCGCTCACACATACGTATATAAATCCAAGTTACTAATTCGATTACCTGTATATTATACTAATTACTCCGTTCTAAATCCACTCCTCCATTATCGTACTAACAATTAGTACCATCGGCTCCGTTAGGCATAACTCGTTGAAATTTACCCCGAGTTGAATGGAAAAAGGTAAAAGCATTAAGGGGTTGATTTGAGTCTCAAAAATGCCTGGGGCTTGCCTCAATACTCGGGTAAATTCGCAAGGATATATTCGCACGGTAGTTTGACGTACCGTTATATGTATGGCCCTATTATATCCTGTAAAAGGATCCGTTGGAAACGGCCGATGACTCAACCTGACGATCGCAATGTGCCTGATAATTATTATTTCAAATATCCATAGACAAGTATAATGTATACAATTTCTGACGCTTATAATTAAACGCAAGAATTTTCAGACTATAACTATTCCTGCAGCCTTTTTTGTCAAAAATCCATCAACGGTTTTCATTTCAAAATTATTTGTTCCATGAACTTACGTAGACTTTTTCAAAATGCAGTTGCAGAATATTGTGCATAATTTTCCAAACGATTTTCGTCGTATACGTATAACGAAATAGGGAATGTGAATTTTTTATGAGGGTAAATGAAAATCAATGTTTAAAAGCCATTATTTTGTCAAAAACATATCCGATCAATGTATGAAATTGATAAAACCGATAAAAGAAGAACAGAACGACAGCGAGCAAAGGAAACTCTTCGATTATCAAAAATTGACCAAAAGTTTCACGGATTTTTATCGAAAGTTAGTATAATTTTTTTCAACTATTATTCTCGATTTTTGCAAATCGAAAAGTATAATCACGCCCTTAGTTTATTTCTTTTTTATAATCTTTATCGCTGTTTTCATTTTCAAATTGAACGAATACATATTTTTGGTGAGAAACTAGTTTTGAAAAATTCCAAGTGAAAAAATTGTGTTTCGAGTCCCCTCAACTTGACGAATTTCTTCGATCTCACGCATCAAGAATCCTGAGATAGGAATTTAAAAAAAGGCAAATCGAGTAGAAGTAGTAGGGGACGTTTCTAAACAGCGAGGGTTAGCCATCACGTACTAGAATATACATTGCGACTCGTTAAGGCCTCACATAGGGGTAATAAATACTCCCAGACTTTCAAACAGCAGTTAAAACTTTCCCAAAACTTGACCATGTATTTTGTCTATACATATATGTATATACGAAACGGCAACAGCCTGTACAACAACGAGTATTATATCGTTGAGATAGAAGGGCAAATTTCATGGGACATACGTTATTTAAATACCCGCATCTCGATAAATTGACTTTCCGAACGTTTCAACCCAACACAAAGGACCCCTCAGGACACGATTTATAGCCAGTATAAGTAACGTTGAATAGATGTGCAAACGATGGCTAATTTCCCTTCAAATTTTTTTCCAAAATTCCAAATTTCTCGATACAATATACAGGGCGTCTTCTAAACTTCAATTTCAAATACTTATTCATTTCTTTACTTATCTTCATTCAGTTTTTCAGTTTCTATCCAATTACGAGTATTTGTCACAGAAAAATTCTTCGAAATCTTTACTCCAAAAAATCTCATATCTTTAGATATTTTTTCCCTCTGAATTTATTTTCTTTATATGTATACATTTTCTCTCGATTCTCGGATACCTAATTTTATTACGTATACACGTACATTGAAGATGAAAAATTCGTGCGCAGGTGTTACAATTTTCTCTTTTCTCCTCTGTAGCTGCTGCTTTTCTTCTCCCGACAATTTCTTCACACATATAATATGTATACTTATAAGTATACGTATATACGTACAACGGTGAAGATGGATATTTATTTTTTCTTTGCGACACAGTTGTATAGGTACGTAGTTTAGGTGTATACGATTTCTTTCGAACACCCAGTATATACATCAGCCAGATGGCACACGGTTTCAGCCCACACGATTCTAAATATATATATATATATATATATTTTTCTTCACAATGGCGTTAAGGTTTACGCATTTACCTGCAACAGCAGCAGCAGCAGCAGCAGCAGCAGAAGCACAACTGTATGTACCCTCTATACAGAGTACAATAGATAATGCTGTTGTACACGTATTATACATATATACGTTTGTATGTACCTATACTTATACTCGTTCTATTCCGGAAGCATATGCTTCATTTATTCGACGCTTTCTGTACACACAGCTTTAGTCGTTCTATATACGAAAATATATATTATATATACCGACAATTAGACGTGTATTTATATATGCGTGGGTACAAAATCTGCAACGAATTACGATTCTTATCCCTGTTGGGAAGAAGAAAAAAAAACATTTCGTGTCAAAATAACTGAATTTAATCATTACGAGCAAATGAATTGAAAAATTAAGACAAAATGAATCAATGAATGATATTATATTGATTCATTGAGAGCAAGCAAAAAAACGTATGTGTTCTGGCTTGGGATTTCCTTGATCGTATAAGCTAACAAATGTTTAAATTCGTCTGTGTTGTCAACGGAAGAAAAGTGAAATTGGAAACGATGGTTAAAGAAATAATCGAAATTTCTGCCGCTACTATAGCTATCTTCAGGCTTTATAATTTCTCTACTCTTACCTAATTCAAATTAGAACCAGAAATTGCCTGGTGTAGGTTTAAAAAATGAATAAAAAAAAAAAAAAAAACAGAATACCCGATTTTCCGCCATGAGCACCGCGATATGGGAAGAAATAAAAAATTACTCCAATCCATATTATTACATAAAATAGACTCGAAATAAACAAATCACGAATATATATACAGGGTGAATTCGTGCCGTCCGAACAGATCAAACCGCGTTGAGGCGGCCGCGAGTCCAGAAACGGCAATTGTTTTCAAGAAACAGCCAATCAAGGATCAGAAAACCGTTGAAACAATTGCCGAATTTGACGCGCGGCCGCCTCAACGCGGTTCGATCTGTTCGGACGGCACGAATTCGCCCTGTATATAAAACTGCGATACATAATATAGGTATTGGTAGCTATCGTCAATGCAGTTTGTAAAAAATATTTCACTTATTAGACAAGGCAAATCGTCTTATCCCTGCCTTTATTTGAATATAATTTTGTTATACTAATAATGTATTGTATGTACATTATACATACGTTGTATATTGTACATATATACATCCGGATGCATAATTATGTATGTACCTATGAACAAACATGATACCTAAACCCACTAATGCATCAAAGATACATACAATAGGATGCTCGTCGTTGCTAACCGGGATCTTTCGGCACACACACAAACAAAACATACATAGATACATATATGTATGTATTTATGAACGGCGTGGTATCTTGCGTATTAGGTTTAGGTACACGCGTGTAATATACAGCAGATGCTGTTTTCCACATCGAGCTAGAGAGATCAAGCGCCCTGCATCCGAAGCCGAGCAAAGCAAAACGGAGTGCGAAGAGTAGACGACGAGAGAAGAGAAGAGAAGAGAAGAGAAAAGGATATCGAAGGAGGCTCAGGTATCGTAGGGCATATACATATATACAGCTACATACAATGTACATACCTATATACGTATATATGCTTCGATATACCTAAAACGATCGTATAAGCCGCATAGCCAGATGAATAGTAAGGAAAGTAACGCAACGGG
Source organism: Ametastegia equiseti (assembly GCA_963989295.1). NCBI lineage: Eukaryota > Metazoa > Arthropoda > Insecta > Hymenoptera > Tenthredinidae > Ametastegia > Ametastegia equiseti. The sequence continues at coordinate 21,761,791 of OZ022390.1, read as the reverse complement.
TATACAGCTACGAGATGAACCGTTTGGTTCGCAGCATGTGAGAGAGCAAAGAAGAATTTCGGATTTCCGAGAAAACGCGTGTATATATGTATATGTCTATGTGTATTCGCTTTTCGAGCGATGAGACCGAAAGAATGAAAGAAAGAGAGAGAGAGAGAAGAGAGAAGAGAGAAAGAATATAGCAACGGGATTAGATTTCTCGTGCAGCTTCTTCGATGATCTTTCTCTCTCCTCCCTTCGACTTCTTCTTGTTTTTCTACTTTTTCTTTCTTTCGTTCTTTTTTTTTCTCACTTTTTTATCTCCATTCGCAGGCCAGCTGACCCCAGAGAATCTCCTCCCAACTCCCTTATTCGACGCGTTATAGGTATAATACAAAGAAGACTTTAACTTTTGCCTCTTGGATACCGGTCGACCGTCGAATCGACCCTATAACAGTAGAAAAAAAACAACAAAAAAAAAAAAAACGGAAAAAACCAAACTTGAAAAACTTAATTAATTTGTTTTTGTTCTTTTTCCGTTTTTTGTTGTTTTTTTTTCTTTTCATTTTTCGTCTTTGTTAGTTCTTTCCTGTCTCTCTCTCGGGAAAAATGAACGGATGGGGCCGAAAATTCCGTAAGATCAATATAATGTATAGAATGGCGGATATTTCGAATTTAAATAAAACGAATACTATACCTATAATGTATAAAATAGCGAATGATAAAATTTATACACGTATATTATGGTTTCTCTAGTATTCCATATAGTTTGAAGCATTTCTTATCAATACTGCAGCTGCTTTTTTTCCATGATGTGAACGATCACTATTTAAACCCTTTCCCTACAAATATGGACATGGGTTTGTAGGGATCGGGTATACCGTTTTTCACATGGTATAGATAGGAAAAGGGTTAAGATTTGTACTTTGGGTCGTTTGAACTTTTTTGATTTTTTGGCCTCCACTGCCCGAATTAACGTTTTCCACGTATGCAATTGCAGTTTTGCGAATGTCGAGTCTCACCCACCCCTAACATGAATAATATTAATCCTACCTAGCTAGGATATATATATATATACATATGTAGGTATACAAGAGGACGACGCTCTTTGGTGAACGGAGGTGACGACCTTTGGCTGCGCGTATACCAACAGCCGTAAGTGAAATTAATTGAAAAGTTCCCTTTCAATTGACGTGAGAGATAGATGAAACTAGCTAGTCTTGCGGTGTTTGGATGCAGCTACAAATATATACACGTGTACCTAATTTCATATAAGGATCAAGAGTGTCTAATTTCTCGGACCGGAGACCCTTATATCATTCATTCTTGCGTTTCGGAACATTCCGATCTTCAGCTCTCGGGTCGCGAACGGCTCCATAAAGATGAAAGACGCGAAACTACGATCGTAAACGAAGTCAGTAAAAGCATGAAGCTGAAGCTATAGCAGCAAGAATTAGGTGCAGCTCAACTTTGCTTTGAGTTATAATGAAAATGAGGCAGTAGAATAAAAAAAAATCCGAATTTTGCTATGTTTCATAAAAAGTGAATAAATTTGATAAGAAAAAAAGAAAAAAAATCCGAAATCTGTACTGGATCGTCCTATTTGAAAGGCGATCAACTCGTTTGGCTGCTAACTCTGTCTGCTAATTTCAGCTTCACAGTAAAATCGCATTCAGTCAAAACTAGTTATTGTTAGACGTATAAGCAATTCAAACTTATACTATAATTCCCTCGTCGAATTATTCTTAGATGAATATTCTTATGTATATGGACGTTTACGTACAAACATACATAGGTTAGGTGACACAGATAGAATATTGTTTTTTTTTTTTCCGTCTCAAGGAATTGGGTCATTCGAGAATAATTGCCGGTCTAGCAGTTTGCAGTTCTTAACAAACTTCTTGTATACTCAATTGTCGCTGCAACTTGGAGCGACAATTGAAAATGCGAATGGCGAATGGCGAATGAATGAAACGAAATACGTTTTTTTTTTTCCTTTTTCTTTCTTTCTATTATCGCTTTTAAATTTGCTTCGATTCATCATGATAATATCATCAATGACGATATTTCGTATTAAAGACAAGACGTATTTTATTTATACTCTTTCATTTTTATCCGAGTATATTATAATTCTAGAATAATTTAATAATAAAACAATAAAATAAAACTTTCAATTGAATTTTAAGATAAAAAGTACAAATAAATAAAACAAATTATATACCAAAAATGAAATGGGAATGATTAATTCTAATAAAAATTTCGTCTTTTCTCACCGGCTGGTAAAGATCCTTTTCAGAAAATCCTTCTGTCACTTATAATATCACCACAACAGTACGTAGCACTAACACAGTATAAATATACGTAGTAATTATAAAAAGATAGAAAAACCGAAGAATGAATGAATGAAACAAAACGAAACCAAAATTGTACGTATACTATAATCCCGGTTTCAAAGTTCCGGAGATGGAAAACAAAGAATAAAAAAGAAAATATAATATCGCGATGATGAAGAAGAAGAAAAAAGAGAAGAAGAAAAAAAGGACGAGTTATGCTCGGCGATTATCAACAAAAGACTAGCACACTAATCGTTAGACGAACCGCGCTCGTCGAACGCTGCGAGCGTACTGTTGAGTGCGGCGAATGACAGTATGGCTACCGCCTCGAGTTGCCCCTAGAAGCCTTTGTCCTCTGACTCGTCTCCCCACCCATACCTTCATTTCCCTTGGAGAGATGCAGAGAGCAAGGGAGAGAAAGAGAGTAGCGCGCTGATTGGTCGCGCGAAGACTTGATTTCGTGAGCTTTATTTCCTCCGGAGCTAAGCTTGGCGCAGAAGAAGCTCATTCGAGAGATCGAGAACTTGATCTGTACATATACCTTATACATAGAATTATCATACGTACAAACATCGCGTGACTCATGAAAAAAGGGTTCTAAACGACAATTTTACGCCCTTTTTCAATTCTTCAAGACAAAAGGGCGTGAAATTTTTCATTTTTTTAATTTGTTTTACTTTGCGTCATTTGACATAAGAAAGGCTTTGAAATGTGGACAAAAGAATTTAAAAAAAACGTCGATGTTGAATAGCGAGAAATTTTTATCGATACGCCCTTTTGGCATTAACTTCATATATGTATTGAAAAAAATCAAGGGAGGATTTCAATCAAATCCAGAAGCGCGCGTATGTCCGCTAAAAATTCATGTTATGCGTTATTTTATGCCGCGATGGAAACGTTTATCTTTCGGTAAAACAGAAATCCCGCGCTAAACATGAATATTTTTGCGAATATACGCCATTTTGGCATTATAGTGGGGCTGATTTTTTCAACAAAATTTATGCCTGAAGGGCCTATAATATATTCACGGCACTTACGCCCTTTTGGTTTTAAATTTTCGTCCTGAAAAAACAACGGATGTTTACGTTTCAATGCTTTTCCTATATATATATATACCAAAAGGCAAAAAAGGGAAGAAAAAAAATTAGACGCCATTTTGCCATTTCAATTGCATTTTTCGTCGCTTACACTCTTTTTCCATTTATACATAATATATATATTATAGTCACGCGATATCTTTTCCAGGGAAATTTGAATCCTTTGTAAAAAGCTGGTGTCATCGTTCGTTCCTCGAAGAACGTGATGCATGTATACATTATATACATATATGTATCTGATTCGTCACAAATTTCATTGTTTATATATAAGTATATAATGATATATATATTATACATTAATTAAGTCTGTTGACATTAAGATCCCGGGAAATTTGCGGGGATTATAATATCGCTATATTATACACTGCAGGCCGTGGACCGGAAGCTTCTTTATATAGAAGTGAATAATTCAGGGAATGCGAGTTACATATCGTTTTTGTTAATAATTAGTCTTACTTTTCACACGCTGGGGTCAAATGGACCCCAGCCAATTCCAGATATGCAAGTCTCACAAACGATGGCCCTCAAATTGAGTCAAAACATTTCGTAAATACGAAACAACGACGTTTTTATACGATTAAAATCATCAAGCAGTAAAATAGCGAAAGAAAATCCGGAAGTCACGAATATTGCTTTTCACTTAAAAAAAAATCATAATCATCGCATCTTTGAATATTTTACGATGCAACTTATGGGGGATTCTCCTTAGATATGGTACTCTCAGGGAAAAAATATATATAATATATATTCGGACTGAGCATTTGAGAAGAGATATTATTTTTATTACACGCGACCTGAAGAAGTTAATCTGTTTCGCAGTAAAGAAATATAAGGGACATTTATTTACTTCTTCTGAAAATTAATGCAATCTATGCCCGAGTGTATTGAAGAGGGGTAATTTTGACCCCAGATGACAAGGAAGGGTATTTTAATGGAGTTCAATCCGAGCCCGTATATGTATACCCATCTCGTATCAAGATTTTACTCTGCAAAGAATATCGCAGTCCTGATCATGGTATTCTCGACACTTATATATACAAATAGAAAACGTTTCAACTTTCCTTGGGACCTTGGCTCGAAAAGAAATTTGATATTCATCATTCTCACTGCAATCATCCGTCAGTATACATATGAGGGTTTCTTCGTCAAACGGGCCACCCGTTTAATCCGAGGTCTCCGAAAATTCTGTAAAAGTTTCTACACGTTACTGGGGATGAGAAAAAATTTTGGGAATTTTTTCAGATTTTTTGGTCATTGCAATAAAAAAATAATTTTTTTGAATCATTTCCACGTAGCGTGAGAAATAAGCGCCGGAGCGAAAAATTGTTGAAATGAAATTTTCATGTTTTTTTCTCAGCTTTTCGGTAAAATTGGAAGAAAAAAATTCCGTCTCATTTGAACCCCTTTTTCCCAAAAAAACGTTTGGAAATGTGCTTTTTCCAAATTTGGACAGTTTTTTTTTTCTTGAAAAAAATGTCGAAGAAGGGTATTCATGAGAGAGTTATGGAAAAAAAAATTTGGAGTGGAGACTTTGATACTCTTCCAGAAAAAAATTATTGAATAGATTTTATTCAATTCCGCAAATTCATAACATCCATGTAATAATTTTTTTCTGAGAGAGCATTGAAGTCTCCACTCCAAATTTTTTTTTCCATAACTTTCTCATGAATACCCTTCTTCGACATTTTTTTCAAGAAAAAAAAAACTGTCCAAATTTGGAAAAAGCACATTTCCAAACGTTTTTTTGGGAAAAGGGGGTTCAAATGGGTCGGAATTTTTTTTTCTCCAATTTTACCGAAAAGCTGAGAAAAAAACATATAGATTTCATCTCAACAATTTTTCGCTCCGGCGCGTATTTCTCACGCTACGTGAAAATGATTCAAAAAAATGATTTTTTGAATGCGATGACCAAAAAATCTGAAAAAATTCCCAAAATTTTTTCTCATCCCCAATAACGTGAAGAAACTTTTACAGAATTTTCTGAGACCTCGGAATAAACGGGTGGCCCGTTTGACGAAGAAACCCTCATATATCGTCTACGTTACGTTGACGATGTATAATACAAAGCGAAAAGTGCAACACCGAACCTGCAGCAGTCAGCTGTAAATCAAAACTGTAAAAAAAACAATATACCTCCGCTTGGGGGAAACAAGCAAAAGAAGAAGAAGAAGAAATATCAAAAGTATACGTAACAAGGCAGGGATATACATTATTCAAATTTCTGCATTGATTTTCATTTCCCTTCTCTCTCTCTCTCTCTCTCTCTCTCCGTACCGGCAAATGTAATCGCGGGTGCGAATATAAGGGCCGAATGTTTCGCGAAGCAAGACGGATAAGTTTTGGCGTATACGGTGGAGAGGCGAGGAGGGTTTAGGTAGTCAGGTAAACTTTTACCACAGGGTTTGGTCGTTGCGCTGGTTCTGTAGAGTCGAGCCCTACGACCGGGGAAGCGAGAGAGGGAAAGAGGGAGAGAGAGAGAGAGAGAGAGAAAGAGAGAGGGAGGAAAAGGGAGACGGTCGTCCAGGGCGGGTCGCTTTCATCTCGACGGATACTCTCGCGGCGCCGGGGGTTCTCAATTCGATAAAACCGCCTCGAAGCGAAGCTAATCATCCATAGGTACCTACATATACATAATATACAGATGTATGCGAACTCGATATACTCGAGGCTACGAAGCGTTATACGGAGGAGACTTCTCTCCGAATTAAGGGGAGCAGTATGGTTCAAAATCAATTTATTTCGTCACCAAAGTTCATTTCACATCATTATAATCATGTGACTAAAAATCAGTAGCTGCACGAATTTAGGCACATCGTAGGTCCGATTTCACTTTCTCAAGATCCGAATTGTTCGGAAGACGCAGCGTCATAAATTGAACGAGGGAAATTGAATTAAAAAAAATTATCGTAGAAGATATGGCGAATTTTCCGAAAATCGAAAATTTCTTTTCTACTTATCTGCAAATAACTAAGCCTAAAAATTAAATTTTCCAAATTCCTTCGTTCAATTAGTGACGGCCTGTATTCCTTCGAATCTTGGTCATAGATAAGTCGAATCGGACCTACGGTGTGCCTGAATTCGTGCAGCAACCGTTTTTTAGTGAGATGATTATAATGATGCAAAAATGAACTTTGGTGATGAAAAAAATTTATTGTGGACTATGTTTAATTTTTCTAACCGCGACATATCCTGCTCCTCTTAATTTTAATACATATACAGGGTGTAACAGAATTCGCGACGAATATTACATTTTACATGGTTATTCGTTAAAAAAAATGAAATCGAAAGGTCCTCAGCAATTTTTCTCCAAAATGCATATAGTTTTTGAGTAATACACACAATAAATATCAGCCAACCAGGAAGACTTGATAATCGGGCGCAGGTCGGTGGGTGGCATACACAGACACACACATAGTCAAGCACAAGATTATAATAAACCGTTCCTGATTGGCTGATATTTATTCAAGTGTGTATTACTCAAAAACTATATGCATTTCAGAGTAAAATGGCTGAGGACATTTCGATTTCATTTTTCGCAAGGAATGACCGTCTAAAATATTCGTCGCAAAAATCTATATCTATATGTTCACTATACGTATACATATGTGTACCTAGATCCGTATACACGCGCCCTATATACGTATATATATATATATATTGTACACACATACATACCTATATATATATATATATATACGACGTCGCCGACGTCGTCGCCCGGGACCTCGACCGGGACCGGGACCGGGACCGGGACCGCGACCGGGACCGGGACCGGCACCGGTGACCGGGACTGGCATGGGACGACGGGTATGTTTATATTAATTTTTTTTTGAAATATTTATTGATTGACATTCATTTATTTTTTAATTTATTATGTATTAATTTTAATTATCACTTTCATCTTTCAATTTATTGATTTTCAATAATTTATTTAGAAAATTTATTTTTCATTCATTAATTTTAATTGCCAAATTTTTGGGGGATCTTTCATTTTATTTTATTTTTCATATTTAGGAAAAAAAAATGAATTTTGTGATTCTGTCCCGAGGTCCCGGTCGCGGTCCCGGTCCCGGTCCCGGTCGCGGTCCCGGTCCCGGTCGCGGTCCCGGTCCCGGTCCCGGGCGACGACGTCGGCGACCGGGACCTCGACCGGGACCGGGACCTCGACCGGGACCGGGACCGGGACCGGGACCGGGACCTCGACCGGGACCGGGACCGGGACCGGGACCGGGACCGCGACCGGGACCGGGACCGGCACCGGTGACCGGGACTGGCATGGGACGACGGGTATGTTTATATTAATTTTTTTTTGAAATATTTATTGATTGACATTCATTTATTTTTTAATTTATTATGTATTAATTTTAATTATCACTTTCATCTTTCAATTTATTGATTTTCAATAATTTATTTAGAAAATTTATTTTTCATTCATTAATTTTAATTGCCAAATTTTTGGGGGATCTTTCATTTTATTTTATTTTTCATATTTAGGAAAAAAAAATGAATTTTGTGATTCTGTCCCGAGGTCCCGGTCGCGGTCCCGGTCCCGGTCCCGGTCGCGGTCCCGGTCCCGGTCGCGGTCCCGGTCCCGGTCCCGGGCGACGACGTCGGCGACCGGGACCTCGACCGGGACCGGGACCTCGACCGGGACCGGGACCGGGACCGGGACCGGGACCTCGACCGGGACCGGGACCGGGACCGGGACCGGGACCGCGACCGGGACCGGGACCGGCACCGGTGACCGGGACTGGCATGGGACGACGGGTATGTTTATATTAATTTTTTTTTGAAATATTTATTGATTGACATTCATTTATTTTTTAATTTATTATGTATTAATTTTAATTATCACTTTCATCTTTCAATTTATTGATTTTCAATAATTTATTTAGAAAATTTATTTTTCATTCATTAATTTTAATTGCCAAATTTTTGGGGGATCTTTTATTTTATTTTATTTTTTATATTTGGAAAAAAAATGAATTTTGTGATTTTGTCCCGAGGTCCCGGTCGCGGTCCCGGGACCGGGACCGGCACCGGTGACCGGGACTGGCATGGGACGACGGGTATGTTTTTAATAATTTTTTTTTAAAATATTTATTGATTGACATTCATTCATTTTTTAATTTATTATGTATTAATTTTAATTATCACTTTCATCTTTCAATTTATTGATTTTCAATAATTTATTTAGAAAATTTATTTTTCATTCATTAATTTTAATTGCCAAATTTTTGGGGGATCTTTCATTTTATTTTATTTTTCATATTTAGGAAAAAAAAATGAATTTTGTGATTCTGTCCCGAGGTCCCGGTCGCGGTCCCGGTCCCGGTCCCGGTCGCGGTCCCGGTCCCGGTCGCGGTCCCGGTCCCGGTCCCGGGCGACGACGTCGGCGACCGGGACCTCGACCGGGACCGGGACCTCGACCGGGACCGGGACCGGGACCGCGACCGGGACCGGGACCGGCACCGGTGACCGGGACTGGCATGGGACGACGGGTATGTTTATATTAATTTTTTTTAAAAATATTTATTGATTGACATTCATTTATTTTTTAATTTATTATGTATTAATTTTAATTATCACTTTCATCTTTCAATTTATTGATTTTCAATCATTTATTTAGAAAATTTATTTTTCATTCATTAATTTTAATTGCCAAATTTTTGGGGGATCTTTCATTTTATTTTATTTTTTATATTTAGGAAAAAAAAATGAATTTTGTGATTTTGTCCCGAGGTCCCGGTCGCGGTCCCGGTCCCGGTCCCGGTCGCGGTCCCGGTCCCGGTCGCGGTCCCGGTCCCGGTCGCGGTCCCGGTCCCGGTCCCGGGCGACGACGTCGGCGACCGGGACCTCGACCGGGACCGGGACCTCGACCGGGACCGGGACCGGGACCGGGACCGCGACCGGGACCGGGACCGGCACCGGTGACCGGGACTGGCATGGGACGACAGGTATGTTTATATTAATTTTTTTTTGAAATATTTATTGATTGACATTCATTTATTTTTTAATTTATTATGTATTAATTTTAATTATCACTTTCATCTTTCAATTTATTGATTTTCAATCATTTATTTAGAAAATTTATTTTTCATTCATTAATTTTAATTGCCAAATTTTTGGGGGATCTTTCATTTTATTTTATTTTTTATATTTAGGAAAAAAAAATGAATTTTGTGATTTTGTCCCGAGGTCCCGGTCGCGGTCCCGGTCCCGGTCCCGGTCGCGGTCCCGGTCCCGGTCGCGGTCCCGGTCCCGGTCGCGGTCCCGGTCCCGGTCGCGGTCCCGGTCCCGGTCGACGACGTCGGCGACCGGGACCTCGACCGGGACCGGGACCTCGACCGGGACCGGGACCGGGACCGGGACCGCGACCGGGACCGGGACCGGCACCGGTGACCGGGACTGGCATGGGACGACAGGTATGTTTATATTAATTTTTTTTTGAAATATTTATTGATTGACATTCATTTATTTTTTAATTTATTATGTATTAATTTTAATTATCACTTTCATCTTTCAATTTATTGATTTTCAATAATTTATTTAGAAAATTTATTTTTCATTCATTAATTTTAATTGCCAAATTTTTGGGGGATCTTTTATTTTATTTTATTTTTTATATTTGGAAAAAAAATGAATTTTGTGATTTTGTCCCGAGGTCCCGGTCGCGGTCCCGGTCCCGGTCGCGGTCCCGGTCCCGGTCGCGGTCCCGGTCCCGGGCGACGACGTCGGCGACCGGGACCTCGACCGGGACCGGGACCGGGACCGGGACCGCGACCGGGACCGGGACCTCGACCGGGACCGGGACCGGGACCGGGACCTCGACCGGGACCGGGACCGGGACCGGGACCGCGACCGGGACCGGGACCGGCACCGGTGACCGGGACTGGCATGGGACGACGGGTATGTTTATATTAATTTTTTTTGAAATATTTATTGATTGACATTCATTTATTTTTTAATTTATTATGTATTAATTTTAATTATCACTTTCATCTTTCAATTTATTGATTTTCAATCATTTATTTAGAAAATTTATTTTTCATTCATTAATTTTAATTGCCAAATTTTTGGGGGATCTTTCATTTTATTTTATTTTTTATATTTAGGAAAAAAAAATGAATTTTGTGATTTTGTCCCGAGGTCCCGGTCGCGGTCCCGGTCCCGGTCCCGGTCGCGGTCCCGGTCCCGGTCGCGGTCCCGGTCCCGGTCGCGGTCCCGGTCCCGGTCCCGGGCGACGACGTCGGCGACCGGGACCTCGACCGGGACCGGGACCTCGACCGGGACCGGGACCGGGACCGGGACCGCGACCGGGACCGGGACCGGCACCGGTGACCGGGACTGGCATGGGACGACAGGTATGTTTATATTAATTTTTTTTTGAAATATTTATTGATTGACATTCATTTATTTTTTAATTTATTATGTATTAATTTTAATTATCACTTTCATCTTTCAATTTATTGATTTTCAATAATTTATTTAGAAAATTTATTTTTCATTCATTAATTTTAATTGCCAAATTTTTGGGGGATCTTTTATTTTATTTTATTTTTTATATTTGGAAAAAAAATGAATTTTGTGATTTTGTCCCGAGGTCCCGGTCGCGGTCCCGGTCCCGGTCGCGGTCCCGGTCCCGGGCGACGACGTCGGCGACCGGGACCTCGACCGGGACCGGGACCGGGACCGGGACCGCGACCGGGACCGGGACCTCGACCGGGACCGGGACCGGGACCGGGACCTCGACCGGGACCGGGACCGGGACCGGGACCGCGACCGGGACCGGGACCGGCACCGGTGACCGGGACTGGCATGGGACGACAGGTATGTTTATATTAATTTTTTTTTGAAATATTTATTGATTGACATTCATTTATTTTTTAATTTATTATGTATTAATTTTAATTATCACTTTCATCTTTCAATTTATTGATTTTCAATAATTTATTTAGAAAATTTATTTTTCATTCATTAATTTTAATTGCCAAATTTTTGGGGGATCTTTTATTTTATTTTATTTTTTATATTTGGAAAAAAAATGAATTTTGTGATTTTGTCCCGAGGTCCCGGTCGCGGTCCCGGTCCCGGTCGCGGTCCCGGTCCCGGGCGACGACGTCGGCGACCGGGACCTCGACCGGGACCGGGACCGGGACCGGGACCGCGACCGGGACCGGGACCTCGACCGGGACCGGGACCGGGACCGGGACCTCGACCGGGACCGGGACCGGGACCGGGACCGCGACCGGGACCGGGACCGGCACCGGTGACCGGGACTGGCATGGGACGACGGGTATGTTTATATTAATTTTTTTTGAAATATTTATTGATTGACATTCATTTATTTTTTAATTTATTATGTATTAATTTTAATTATCACTTTCATCTTTCAATTTATTGATTTTCAATCATTTATTTAGAAAATTTATTTTTCATTCATTAATTTTAATTGCCAAATTTTTGGGGGATCTTTCATTTTATTTTATTTTTTATATTTAGGAAAAAAAAATGAATTTTGTGATTTTGTCCCGAGGTCCCGGTCGCGGTCCCGGTCCCGGTCGCGGTCCCGGTCCCGGTCGCGGTCCCGGTCCCGGTCCCGGGCGACGACGTCGGCGACCGGGACCTCGACCGGGACCGGGACCTCGACCGGGACCGGGACCGGGACCGGGACCGCGACCGGGACCGGGACCGGCACCGGTGACCGGGACTGGCATGGGACGACAGGTATGTTTATATTAATTTTTTTTTGAAATATTTATTGATTGACATTCATTTATTTTTTAATTTATTATGTATTAATTTTAATTATCACTTTCATCTTTCAATTTATTGATTTTCAATAATTTATTTAGAAAATTTATTTTTCATTCATTAATTTTAATTGCCAAATTTTTGGGGGATCTTTTATTTTATTTTATTTTTTATATTTGGAAAAAAAATGAATTTTGTGATTTTGTCCCGAGGTCCCGGTCGCGGTCCCGGTCCCAGTCCCGGTCGCGGTCCCGGTCCCGGTCCCGGGCGACGACGTCGGCGACCGGGACCTCGACCGGGACCTCGACCGGGACCGGGACCGGGACCGGGACCGGGACCGGGACCGGGACCGGGACCGGCACCGGTGACCGGGACTGGCATGGGACGACGGGTATGTTTATATTAATTTTTTTTTTAAATATTTATTGATTGACATTCATTTATTTTTTAATTTATTATGTATTAATTTTAATTATCACTTTCATCTTTCAATTTATTGATTTTCAATCATTTATTTAGAAAATTTATTTTTCATTCATTAATTTTAATTGCCAAATTTTTGGGGGATCTTTCATTTTATTTTATTTTTTATATTTAGGAAAAAAAAATGAATTTTGTGATTTTGTCCCGAGGTCCCGGTCGCGGTCCCGGTCCCGGTCCCGGTCGCGGTCCCGGTCCCGGTCGCGGTCCCGGTCCCGGTCGCGGTCCCGGTCCCGGTCCCGGGCGACGACGTCGGCGACCGGGACCTCGACCGGGACCGGGACCTCGACCGGGACCGCGACCGGGACCGGGACCGCGACCGGGACCGGGACCGGGACCGCGACCGGGACCTCGGGACAAAATCACAAAATTCATTTTTTTTTCCTAAATATAAAAAATAAAATATATATATATATAGGTATGTATGTGTGTACAATTTACATAATTTATTCCTCGAGCTCGACTCCTCGCGCGTTGATCTATGCCTTCGTCTTGTCGGTACAATTTCTCGCTCCTTCTCAAATGCCTCGTGTCCCTCGCAATGATGAATTACTATCTACTGCATTCGGTGCATTATGCCTATATACATACGTATAGTGTACTAGCCAACGTACGTGTACAGGGTGATTCAGAATTTCTAACGAACATTTTACAGGATTAATGTCTTGTCAAAATCAAAGTCGAAAGTTCCTTAGCCATTTTTTTTTTACATTTTTTTTCACCCATCATCTTTTGAAATTTTCTGAATCCGCATCGGAATTGGGATCGAATAATTCCCTGGTAATTTTTCTATAATATTTTGAAAAATTATTTCTCAAATATTTTTGCATAATTGAAAGGATGGACGGAAATAACGATAGATTTTTTACTCGAGTTACGGGGAGATTCAGATTTTCAGAATCCGTCACGAATATATTTCACAGGAACAACCCTTGTCAAAATTTAATTTGAAATTACCTCAGCCATTGTTTTTATTTTAATTTTTTTAAAACGACTTTTTGCATTTGACCTTTGAGGAACAATTTTTGTTTTGATTTCAATTTCCAATAATTTTGTATTTTTTTCTACAATAATCGGAATGGACATTGAAATTCTCCTACATTAATTAATTTATAACACTCAAGAGAATTAATTTAGTTTATTGTTTATTTTTTAATTCAAAAATTGTTTGGCAAATGTTACTGTTATTTGGTAGATTTTGTGAGAAAAATTGTATGTTATAATTGTTATAAATTGAAATCTAATTCATGAAAAGCGGATTGTTATTTAGACGAGGGGTATTGAAACAATTTTCATGTCAGTTAATGGAAATTAAAAAAAAAAGGAATGCAAATTTCTTGTTTGAAATGAAAATGATTAGTCAAATAAAAAAGTAAATTTTCATAGAAATGGCTACGGAACTTTCGACTTGAATTTCAACAAGGATTCACCCTGTAAGTTATTCGTCACAAATTCTGAATCACCCTGTATAAATACCGACTCCCTATTCTGATTTACTTAGTTGGTTAGACGAATGGACCACAGATCTGAACCTCCTCGAGGCTGTGTGCGATGACCGGAGATGCGTTTCGATTGAAAGATTCCTCTTATTTTGGTCCTTTTTCTTTTCCACTTCTTGTTTTTTATGTTTCCTCTTTATACTTTTCATTTTTTTTTCTCCTATATCTATTACTATCACGTCAAGAGCACATCTGTCCGAGTTATGGACAATCCGGTATGAATCGAGTCTATTCAGCTGTCAACCACGTCGACGTGTATTTATACGCGTGTACATACATGCTGATATATATAATACGGATATTCATTTTGATTATGGTTTGAGGATTTTTTTGGGGAGTTTTTTCCTCAAATTTTTAATTTCGTATGTGCTCTAGGTTTCGGATTTATTTGATTAAAAAATGGTAAAATAACTCGTTTTATACGAATCGAGGAATTGTTTGATTTTTAAATATTGATTCTTTAGAATTCGGGCCGCAATGAAATTCATTTTTTATTCCCTCGAACGATTCTTACAGAATAGGTACCCATAACCAGTGAGAATTTTTAATCATCAATTGTTCATCAGAGATGCCTCTATCAGATGAACATACAGAAATTTTTGACATCACAAAAATTACCCAAATTATTCAATTAGTTTTCATTTTTATTTTTTCATTTTATTGATGTTCGAATGTTTTTTAATTCCTTTCCCAAAATCTCGATTGAAAAGAAGTTTATCAAAAAGTTGTATGTTCATCTGATACAGGCATCTCTGATAGACAATTGAAGACAAAAAAATATTCCAAGATTGGTTTAACGCTGGTCCTGATTCTTTATACGCCAACCGATGTATAAACTATGGATAACGAGGGTAAAACCATCCTCAAACATCATAATTTTTTTAAAATTTTATCGGTGATCTCAAGTCAACCATTTTCATTCTCATGTTAGACGAGTCAATATTCAGAAAAATTAAATACCGAAATATAATCACAGAATGACTATAGGAAGAGGGGGTCAAAATATACCGAATAATCAAATTGGCGATGGTGAAAAATCCTGAAAATGGATACTGCATAGAATATTACCCAGATTTCCATTTTCGGATAAACAATAATGATCAAAAATCTATTCAACGAGACTGATATAGAACTTGCACTACACTTGTGTGAATCGATGAGCAATTGTCGTGGCATTTTCGGGACTTGAATTTTTGAGGATTTTCGATTTATATATCTTGACCTATGTGATCTTTCAGCATCGGTGTACGGATCTCCTCAGATTTTCACCCTCGAAGTGGTGGCTATAATTCGAAATTCTGATTTTCGGCAAATTGAACCTTCTGCATGATCGTAATCTGCATTTCACTATTTCAAAATTTAGGAAAATCTTTCGAAATAAATGAGCGTCGGGAATTCGACAATGATTAGATGAAAATTATAGGTATATACTTCGGATTCTCGGTCTTCCTCATTGTATAACTATGTCATTCTGGTCTTTCTGAACTTTATAACTTCACAAGTTCGATGATTCGAGTCGCTGAACTTCGGAATTTCAATCATTATGAATTTTGGTTTTTCGATTTTTGGATCCCCACCTTTCGAATGGTATATATAAAAAAAATTGATATCCTTTTAAAAACGACAACCAATTCAAAGTCTTATATCTATGTACACCCCCCGAGGGTGCGTTTGGGAAAAGCTTTCGGGTAGTAAGTATACATATAGAGGGTAGGGTATAAAGCCTACCTGTATTTCCCGTTTCGACTGTATAACGCAAGCAACAGTATCTATAGAGAGAAGAGTCGCGTGTTGCCTTGGCGACGGTTTCTGGTTCGTGACGTGACGTCGCGCGCCCTTCACATTGGCAAATCCACCCCCAGAATATCCTATTCCTTTTTTGGGGTTGGTTTTCGTCTCTCTCCCTCGCCCTCTCTATAGTCACCTTTCTAGGTGTACATATACATACGGTTCTGGCTGTTAATCACCAATCCGTAATACATACATATAGGTACACTCATAAAAATGGCCCATATACATATATAGCTTTTTTGTCTATATAAGACAATTACGAAACTCTCATTGCCAATTTTCTCCCCTTTTTTCAATTTTGTTTAAATATATTTTTTTAATTTCTCTCTCGATTCAGTCAAAGCATAGCTATTTTCTCCTTTGTTTGCCGATATTTCTCTTTCTCTCTCTTTTCATTCCACTTTCATGTGTATGCCGCCATCTTTATACATACATATAGATATTTATAGGTACCTATACATGCTTATTTATATGTATATATTTACTTGACTCTCTTTTTCTCTCTTTTTTTCTTGTATTTGTCTCTATATCCCGCAGTCTGGATCGCTCGCCTTTGTTCACTTGCAGATCTTTGATTTTTTCTTTATTTCTGTTTATCTTTCTCTTCTTTCTTTCTTTTTTTCTTATTTATATACTATATACTTATTTTACTTCGAAAAATAACTCTGAGGTGGTGTTTGCCCAAACCTGTGGTTTATTGCCAGCAGAGTATATGTATGTATGTCTATGACTATGCAGTGGGTATATGTATAATACGCGACCGCTTTTATGCGTCATAAAGTCAACAGAAAGAGGAATACAATTTTTTTAGAAATTAGAGGCTGTATTTTAATGACCTTTTCTTGATGAGTAAGCAATTTGAACGTACCGGAATACTTGGGGCGAAATTGAAATTCCGGATTTAAAAAGCTGCGAAAGGTGAAAATTGCGAATTTTTCTACTACCGCAACTGACAGTTTTTGAAAAGATTATTCACCCGGAAGTCTAAGTAGCCAATTTGAAAAACTCCGAATCGAAAAAACATCGAAGGTTCAAAATTCCGAAGGCTGAAGATCTAGAAGGCCAAAACTTCGCTTATATGGAACGTCGTTTATTTCACAGCTTTGTCACGAACTTTACCGAAATTTGCAGAGGATTTTTAGACTTTATCTGAGTTTTCACCGTTCGAAACTTCGATCCCGCCTGGAATACTCGAGTGTCGTATAATATATAGGTACTAGCGTGCCCTAATAACAGCATTTCGTATGAAAAACTTGATTAAACCCAAACGCGTAAACTCGAATGTAAAATTTTTTGTTCGAAACATTTATCCTCTGCAGCTTATTCTTATAATTGCGAAACTAGAAAATTCATCTTTAATTGAGCCAAGCTATTATCGTAGTCATTGTGGTACACCCATAAAAAGCGTTCCACGCTGAGAAAACAAATGTATATGTGGTTTTATCACGAATAGAAGCCGAGGGTCTACGAATTAATCGAGCATTCGAATTTATTTCGAAATCGATTGGAAATCAGTTGAATCATCTGATTATGAGATCACATAATGAAATCACTGAAATCGCGGGAAATCGAAGGACATCGTATATGATCGTATATCGAGCGAAGTCATGGAATCAGTTGATGATGTGAAAAAAATCAAAATAATAAAACGGAAAGCTTCGGATCGCGGGAATCCCGAATTTCAATGGATTTTACCGATCTGCAGTTTTTAGAAAGATCATTTTCCTGCTGAAAGTCCGCGCAAAAACTCCGAAACAAAAAGAGCCGAAAGTTCAAAAAAGCTAAAACTCCGAGGGCATATGCGCGATGTAATTTATCTGACGTTTTCAAACCGTTTTCCCTCGAATTGCCAGATATTTAGAACATCTAAGTTTTGGACTTTCGGACCATCGAACGTTTCGACCTTTCGAAATTTTCAAATCTTGAGCTTTCTTGTTCCTAAAAAGCTCGAGGCCGTTTCAAATTCACTCGAGACTTTTGGAGTTCAAAACTTAAACGCGACCCCATCTATCGAATAGAAGCTATAAGTAATCGATTAAACGGAAAGAAAAAAAAAATGAAATTGCGGTACTGTCAAGGGAATTAGTACCTATGACGGGCTAAAGAATAACAGAAAAATATATACGAGTATGGAACGAGTCGTTGATTAATTAGCACGTGAGCTGGTATTTGTTGTTTCTGTTTAATCAACTCGATCCGCGTTGATTTGTTAATTTCAACTGGGATTTCCGGTTCCTGCAAGCTTGGTATGGTATATACGGGGATATGTCTGTACCTACTACGTTCACGTTATATCTTGTGGATGTTTATTTATGTAGGTACTTAGTACTTACGTGTCGAGCTGGTGCGGCAGCAATCGGTTCGCGGTATTGTTTCGCGTGGTTGAATTTCGGTGGCTTTGGTAAACTCGCTAGGGACGCGTCGCTCGGCAAGTCCAGGAATAATTTCCAACCACACGAATGTAGACCTCCGTCTCCTCCCTTGACAAACAACGAAGAGAATATTGAAATTACGGTTACGCGTTCATCGCCATTCTAATCTCGAATGTACATTTTTTTTAAATTCCTTCTCTATATCTCTCACTACATATTTGAAATTGAATATTCATACAATAGTATACACGTTGGTATATGTAGGGAAGATGCGAGCCAAACGGGCACCGGAACGAAAAATCCGAATTGAGAGCAAAATCGGCACCGTCTTCATTCTCTTAAAAACGACTTAGCTTAGTTTTCTTCTGATAGCACTGAGAAAAAAGACATTAAGGAAAACAAGTCAAATTATACACAATTTTTTTGTTTGTTTGAATCAAATCAGAATTTTCCTTAAAACTTCTCTAGAACATTTTTTGAAAATTAGTCGAGCAGATAATTTTTTAATTTACTTTATTGATCAAATTAATTTTTTTTTTTATTCGAAGGATTTGTGATTGAATCATTTTTTCTAAAAGATTTGGAATTTTCGATTGCATTTTTTCCAATACCTTCTTTTTTTTCCCATACACCCCATACCTTTCAAATTTTTCTTACGTGCGAGGATCGTAAGCTAAAAACTGTGATCATTCGTTTTTGAGAAAGTTCAGAAAGTGCTCGTTTTGCCCAGGTGCCCTTCATTTTGCATACATATACGATTCGTTTGCATTTAATAATTGTCATTTATCATATCATCTTCCTGCATAATAAACAGATAATTAAATGAAAACATTTCTTCTATCTGATATCATATTCTTCTGATTTTTCCGTTTACCCTCCAGCTTGCGGAAAGACCTGTCTTTTAACCATAACCATATACAATATGATTTGAATGTATGTAGACGCATATAAATGGCTATAAAACGGTACGTGCTCGGTTGGGTAAATAGAGTTAGAAACGCGCGATGAAGGCACTTGCAGTATGTGTATTATAGCACGGTGCACAAGCATTATACATGTAATGGATGCATAACAACGAGAAAATGTAATAAAAGTGAGTTTTATTATAGTCGCTTTATTTCACATATAGCTTGGGGAAATGAATATCCAGGGAGGAACGAGAATGCACATACATACGTAGGTATCTACCCAGGTCATGATGGAAAAATCACGTCACGCAAATAGTTGCACTTTATGTCATTCATTAAAATCTACGAGTACGTAGGTACATACAGACATCTATCGTTTATCTCTGTTACTCGAAATCTCGAAATGCTCTCTGAATCTCGAAAGTCGCTTGAAGAACCGGTTATCTCGCGAGCGATTCTGAAATCACTCTGTATCGCTATTTACTTACCATGCAACTACAGAGCGCTTTCAGAGTCGCCTGCAAGATAGCAGGTTATATTCAAGCGACTTCTCCGAGAAAGCGACTTTCTCTACGTAGCGGCCTTCGATGTATATATACATGTGATACATTTATCAAAATGTTGAAAATAATTCGAGTTTATAGATTAGATGGTCCGAATAAAGGGGGAAAAAAACGCCAGATTCTATATCTACAGGTATAGGAAAAAAGATAAGAAAAGGGAGAAAAATGACACAAAGTTGTCAATATACTCAGAAAATTCATCCAGACTCCAAAAATAATGAATCAAATTGCGAAATTTATACACTTAATGTATTACCATATGAGTATCTGGTGATTTTGAGATGACGTAATTATAGTCGATCAGATCAAAACTTGAACTGCAATTCTGGCTATTATATGTTTGCGGTCATCGTGATATTAATGCAGTAATCGAAATGACGTGATATCAAATAAAGAGATAAAGAGAGCTAGATACGAGAGTTTGTTCGAGAAATTAAACACGCATAAATCAACTGTCGGTTATTATAAACTAAGCGGGGGAAATTTGTATCATACATCGATTATTATCGAGGCATATATATTTCGTAATTTCTAATTATTTGAGCGTCGAAAAGAGCCCGTGGAATCTCTTAAGTTTATTGCCCTATATAGCTGCCGCAGTGCTATGGCCATGTGTGCAGAGACGTATAATGTAAGTACGCGAGTGAGGAACTTCAACGATGTACGTATAGGCATATGTACTTACACCATTACTTGAGAAACATGTTTATGGTTCGGGGTTATACATACCTAGACTACGTCAACCCTTTCCAGGAAACTAAACTCAGGGTGGCCCAAAACAAAAGAACATTTTTACTTTTTTTTTTTTCGTTCAGTCTTATTCTCTTCTCCTTTTCTCAGATTAGAAAAATTCCCAAGAATAGATCATCTTCGTCAAAAATAGAGCATTTTCGAACTCGAACAATTTGCTGTCTTTGAACAAATAACAAGGATTCGAAAACTATCGGATTGTGAAATTTTCGTAGACTAGATTTTCCTTTTCAACATTTTCAATTGATATTAATCAATCAGACCGATTGGCAGTGATTTTTCGAATTCGCCTTGCAAATTTTTTCGCAACCCTAGGTATTATACCAAATCTTCTGGGCATTGAGAATATCGGAAAATTTAGTGATGTCGGTAGACACATGAATAATCGTTTAATTGGAATTTCGGAAAACGTTGAGATCCGATTCCTCTCAGATACAGATTTGGATTATTTTCAAAACGTGTACTTATAGCGATAAGAATTGACTGAATCGATAAGATGTCAAATTTCATCAAAAACAGGGATGAGAATAAACGGAGTCAAGATAAAAAAAAAAAAAAAAAAATGAAAGTAACGAAATTGCACGTTCAGCGAAAATTATAAAATAACTAGGCCTGCTTCTCTCTCTCGAGGATTTTCTCATCTCGTTACGTCGTCTGACTTTTGCGGACAAGGTGTTCCCGGAGCCCTTCGGATTTCTTGAAGTGGTATACTGGGGGTTGAACTCAAGTTTCTTCCCATATATAGTATAAGAGGACCGGAAGCACCAGCCCTAAGGGTAAAATTCTCTCGCGAGTAGGTAAATCCCCCAAACGCCGCGACGACAAGCACCAATGTGCAACCATAGGAATCAAATCGATTCCCGTACACGTACATACAAGTATCCAAATACGTATATGCATCGATTTCTTCGACTTTTTTTTCATTTTTTCATTTTTTCGCCTCACAGATACCACGTAACCCTCAATATTCCGTCTTTGCATCCAATTTCAGACTCTCCCGATTATAATATCGTTGCTGATCAATTTGGCAGAAACGCAATTTTCATTTTTCATCGCATTACAGGGTCAAAAATTTGCGGTTTCACTTTGACACTATTTGAGGTTAATTTGACGGCGAACTGCAACACTACATCTTATCACAGGGTAAGATGGTCAAGTCGCACGCGATTATACCGCTTTTTCATTTTCCTTTTAAATACCTACGCTATTCTTTGCTCCCATAGGAAAAATATAATCTCAATGTATTTCTTACGGAAATTGAAATTTTAAGAATACACACACTACATTCCATAAGACACGATAATTGGGACTGTAAATTTCATCGCTCATTTTGAATTCTAATTATTTTTGTTCAAGAAAAAAAAAAGAAGGAAACAGAAAAAACTAGATTCAAAGTAAAAAAATGGTAAAAGTTGATGAATGAAAAATGATGATCTTTGTGAATGAACGGCTCAATGAGCCCCGTACTAAACAGGGGTTGAATTTATCTTCGGTTTGCGTATAGCAAACAATATAATATTGAGTAAACATTTTGACGACAACGGGCAACCTTTTGAGCTGATTCGAGTTATCAGTAATCTGTATCGCCATGCCTTCCTATCCTTGCAGCCTCTTAACCTCGAACCGACCCCTTTTGAGCCCTCCGTAATCTGCCCGAGGTAAACAGGACGTTGATGTCACCCGTAGGGCGTTATCTTCCGCGAATTTACTCGAGAGTCGAGAAGTTAGACGTACTCGTACCAGAAATTTGTCAAGAAATTTGTCAAGAAATCCGGCCTGTCAAAAATCTTAGAGTATATTTACGGTCCCGAAATTCAAAAATATGCAATTTGGAGCAAACGTGAATAATTTCTTTCTTCCACACATTTTTATGGTAATTATTCATGAAATTAAATTTTGAGAGAACTTCCGGGTGACAAAAATACGTAATCCGTTTGTAAAAAGTGAGGTAAAAAGGCGGTGTTAGACGGAAGGTTGCTGATGGTCGAAAAATCTGAAAACCTTGCGATTTTGGAAGATTTTGAAGCAATTTTTTGAGTTTGTGTAAAAGCGTCTTGAAAGTGGTGCCTGCCACTTGTGAGTCGTTGGGGAGGAAATGACAAAGTTGAAAATTGAAGTACGGAAACGTGGAAGATATATTGATTAAGTGAAATGGTATAAGGAATGCCGTTTTCGTCATTTTCACGATATCAAAAATCTAAAAAATTTCGGCGTGAAAGAATTTCAAGCCGAATCTAACAAGCGCACGGCGATCTTGGTATAGCTCTATCGGATCACTCGGGTGAGAATGACAAAGTTGCAAGTTGGTGTTGGAAAAGTGAAAAATGTCTATCCATAAGTTAGGGTTTTAGATATTCTTGAATGAATATCTCGCATTCGAAATTGTCGAAGGTATGATTTGGTCAGATTGTGGTTTTTTCCAAATCTAGGAATAACGTGTAAACCCTCATTGAATTAATAAAAAAAGAAACAGAAAGAATTAAATGACTCATTTTCAGTCATCAGCTGGCCGTACGGTCGTCTGGGGCAGCTGCAGTAGTGACTCTTTTTGAATATTGTCATACCCATAAGGCATGACCTCGCGTTACGCGTCGTGAGTAAGCACAAGCATAAGCACAAGCATAAGCATAAGCATGTGAAACGTGGGGCAAAAAACTGAGGTCTTGGATCTCGTTGGCTTTGTTCTAACAGTTTTCTCTGCCTGGCGACGACGATTCAAATTGAGTAATTACGGATTGAACTAACTTATACATAGCGATTAAATTAATCACATATTTAGCCTATACTATTCATACCATAACGATCAGGGATAATCACCGATAGCACATAAAGGCGTTACTGCATGTAGATTGTAAAATTGATCCAAGTGTACTTGGATGTGATTAATGATGAAAATAACGGTGATTCGAGTGTATAATTTAACGATGTAATGATTAATCGTCAATCGGTAAATGTAACACGTATAGTGTTGGATAAAAGGTCCTTTGACTTGCGGTTCTATTACTAATTAAAGAAATCGGTGAATATTATCAATGCAGCATATCTGTTTGATGGAGTTCTGTTTCTGATCCCTTAATCTTGTTATATATCGTAATAATAATAATTCTTAAGTGCATCATCATAGAGTATAAGAGTAAGTTCATCATAGGCGGGTGTGCAGTCTGCATGGTATCGAGAATGGAACAGTGCTATGTAGTTGCAGAGCGCAATAGGTCGTACGTACGTCGTTCGTCGTATACGTCGTTCATCGTTCGTCTGCGTGTATAGAAGAAGCCGACTGTGGATTCTGATATAAATAGCTTCGAGCCTTTACCGAGTACTGGCTACAAGCCAGAGGATTCCTTACGAGAAATGGACAGACTTCACTGCACCAGTCGTCGTCTTCGTAGTCATCGTCGCCGTTCCCGTTCCTGTCGAAAGAAAGTTTATCCCGTCCTGTTGGAATTTAGGCATGTGCTTGTCTGATGAGCCGCACGGATATTGAAGCAGCAACCATTTTCTTGTTATTTTTTTGTTTTTATTTTTTGTGTTTTTTTTTGTTTTTGGTTTTCCTTTCCCTTTCCCTTTTCTTTGTTTCTTTTGTTTTCTTTCCTTTTTTTCGAAAATAGATTTTCAAATCAGCATCTCGACGTACATAACGATGTTCGTGATGATGGTGACTCGTCTAGGTGTATCTACATATACTTTATATTTAGATTCCCAGGTTCTGCAGTAATTATAGAATCGGATTCACGTATGAAATTTTCCCTGCATATTGAATTATCATTCACCTCGTACATTCGTCCTGATGTTTGAATGCGTTTTTTTACACTATTTGCGGTTCACACACATTTTCGAATACATCTTAACACAGTTTCTTTTCATTTTTTTTTCTTCGTCTCTATTTCCGGAGTAAAAATTTGAGTTAGGCGTTTTTTTTCATTGTCTCTCCTACGAAGTTACTTCCCAGTCATTTTCCGTTCACATTTGCTATGACATACCCATATACGTTAGTGATATCGTAGCACATAGTACATAACATCTACGTGTCCCATCCGAAAAACAGTATAGTATTTCACAAAATCAGTTTGAAAGGACGCATCTCGCGGTACAAGTTTGAAAGGTAGTATCCCGCGATAGTAGTCAAAAAGTAATCAATATCTCATGGTAACTGCAGTTTAGAAAAAAGTGTTTGATGATTAAAAATTAAAGAAGCCCATTTAAGTTACTCGATAATTAGTGATAATAACTATAGGCCAGCCAAATTGCAGATTGTACATGTATGTACATATATTTTTATTCATATCTTTATCCGTTTGCAATATAGTATAGCAGTAGATATCGAGAAAATTTAGATATAAGGAAATTATTCCGGGATCTGAAAGAACTTGAACCCTGCAGATGGCAGATTTTTTCATTCGTAGTTCTGTAATTGTCATATAGTATTTCATGTACCAAAATTTGTGTTGATATACTGCGAGATACGTCTTTTTGAACTAGATTCTTTGAGATACTGCTTTACGGATAGGACACATCGATGTGCATACCTACAAATAGTTTCCCCTCAAATATGGTATTGTCAATTATCAGTTGATACATAATAATATACCTACCCCGTAGCGATAAATATTTACGGATGTTGTTGTATTCGAGTAAATGAACGAATAACAAACATGTACATACATACATGTTATAAGCAGAAAGTTGTGTATGTAAATATTTATAACCACAGCAGCAGGATGCACTGCGAGGATATAATAACATGTATATGTATATCTATGTAGGTATCAATACGTCGTACATACATTATGTATTACGTCACAATATAGAATATACGATCTAGTATGCACGCGTATATCATGTATGTACATCTGTGTTATATACGCGATGATTCGTTGTCACCGCACATATCATCGTTTCGAATCTGAATCATCGTTTGACATAATTATCTATACTTGCATATCCGCCAGTGTTCGACGACATATTAGGCAACGTTTGTTTATTGTATGTATGATGTATACATGTATACGTACATCAGTTCCATACCTGTACCGTATTCATCAATTCGTTTATAATACGCATTCAATACACACAATATGATATTATGATGATATAGGTATACGCAGGTATATGTGACGTACATACGTGTGTGTGTACAATAATTCGTTACATACATGCACATAGATGTACATACATATATGTATGTATACGTATGTATATCTACTACATATTGTCCCCCGCACGCGTGCGTGACGAAATTAAAGATGCGTTAGAGTGTGATGCGTGAGATAAGCTAAATTGTCCGTAAACATGCGATAAGCTTAAACTTCAGCTTTACCTTCTAACTTTATGCTTATCTAGCTTCATAGACTTGTTTTCTTGCATAAACTTTATCAAACATTTTGCAAAAAATAAGAAAAAAAAAAAAAAAATCTAACCGTTTAATGGAAAACACGACAAATCACATGTACGAATTCTTTCCTCTCAGCTGCTATATGTCTACGTACATACATACCTACATACATGTATGTATCTAATATCTGCCAGCTACCACCCTGGCGTACATGTATAGAGGTGGAGTACGAAAATATACCGGGTATGTTTACATGCAGGTCATTGACTCTTGACTTGAACGATGATGATGATAATAATAATAGTATGAAATATGTTGTTATTTTGATAATTTTCGTAATTTTTCGTCTTCTTCTTTATCTTTATATCGTTCCCTATCCTATTCATCTTTCTTGTGGGATAATAAAATGTCGGCATTCGTTCCATAGTACAATTAAGTAATATTACTCGTTAAAGGCCAATTGAATAAAGTACCTGGGTACTTAAATGGGGTGGTGGATTCTTTGGGCAGTTATATATAATTATATTACAGAGATGCGTTGTGTGGGGGGGAGAAGAGAAGAGATAATAAATAAATAATAAATCGCTATATACGGTTAAATGGAATCGTGAATTGGTAGGTATAGTACGCAAGTGAATTGGTCAATTAATGATATCGAATCAAAAGGAGAAAAGAGAAAAAAAAAAAGAAAAGAAAAGAAATAATTAACCACCTACGCCGAGCTATGTGTAAGGGCGTCACTTTTATTGTAGGAAACAGGAAGTTGGCTATAAACACTACGCGGGTCACTAAACTATTATTTACTCTCAGAGTCTACGCGGACTTTATTTTCTCATTCTCTTTCTCAGTTTCATTCTCACTTCGATGTGAAACACTGAAATGTATTAAGGTACTACGTTTATTCAAACGCGGATGTATGTATGTACATAGATCTACTAGACGATCTATTACTGATACATATATCAGTACAGACTGGCGTAAATTTGTCAATAAATGTTTCCATCCAAACTGGCATTCACAATACTGAAAGATGTTCCTTCATTTCTATTCCAAACTCACGTAATAATTAGAAGTGTATATGTTAATTATTTCCAAAGTCCCCCAAAATTAAGCAAATCTAATAAACTATATCAAGAAAAAAAAATCATAATTTTGAATGGATAATGAAGACTTGAATGAACAAGGAGACAAAGAATTTGAATCAAAATCTGAAGCTTTCTTTTTTTTTTTATCAGAAGTTGGAATTCTTTATTCAAATTGAATTTGATTTTTGCCAATAAATTTTATTTTTTAATTGATACAAAATCCAACTTCTTATCGACCGAAACGAGATGGATGAAGAAATAAATGGAATTAGGTGGAAAATAGTATTGGACAATTAATTAATTTCCATGTCTGTTTTTTCGGCTGGTAATTGGCGTGTTACATACGGGCAGAAAGTAGCAACATCAGCAGCCTGCAGGCTAAGAGACGTGCGACTAGGCTGGTTTGTGTTCCCAGACGTATAGGGCAATGAAATTATTCGAGCTATCAGGGCGCAGAAGGCACACCTCGCGCAAACGGTTGCAATTAAGTTGTGCTGCGCCTAGTTCGATTGTTTGAATCGTAATACTGCCACGTAGCTATCGACTATGTTACATACGCATGTGTATGTATTTTGCTTTTTTTTTTTTTTTTTCTTATATGTTACCACCTTCTACATAGATATGCACGTATTGGTACCTACTCGTCACATTCGTGTATAGGGATACATGCCCATGCGTTACATACAGTCGGCATGACATGCCACACGGATTCGAAACTCAAAATGCGTGACACCGAGGGCTCGCGCAATCAAAACTATTAGAAAAAAAAAAATACAAAGAAAAGAGGCCAGATTTAATCTATTAGAAATGAAATGGAGGGACGCGTTTCATTTAACTAGGCATTTTTTATTCCAGAACTCTTTTTGCTATTTGGCCATCAATTATATGAACACAAGTACCTACGGATTTTTTGGTTCGTTTTTCTTCTATACACCGATCTGCAAAAAAATTGGTTTTCTTAAAATTGCTGTTCCGACGATTCTTTAACTTGCTGTTTCGAAAAACGGGGAGTTATTATGACAACCCTGATAATGAAAAATTGAGTTTTTATCAGATCTCCACGTTTTCAGGTCCAGAGAATCACCTTCGACGATTTTTGGATAAACGTCTCAGTATGTGATCAATTTTATGTCCTACGATATCTTGAGAACGAATCAACAGATTTCGATGATTTTGATTTCAATAGATTCGGGTTTTCGTAACTAACAGCTGATTAGATTTTGGATTCAATTGGGTTGACCAGTTTTTGTGTAATTGAGCGAACGTAATTATACAAAACAAAACAAAATACTACGAATTGTTTTTTCGAGGTGATAACAATTGGTAATAATGGAATTCCATGCATGATTGCCAATTTTCGTCACCTCGAAAACGCGAATCGTAATTTCTCGATGACTACCCAACCGATCCGAATGAACCCTTGACGAATGAATTCAGTTTTTTGGCAGAAAGTGGCCAAGTATGTCACTCCACAAAAAAAAACTGATAGTATTCCAGTAAAACTCATGTTTTTAATGTTAGCTAGGTTAAGTTGGATGTGATCTCTATATACTTCATCGCTTCAAACGCAAGCGCAGGGTTGGAGAGCACCGTGTGTCCGACTAACGCGGGTGACTTGGCGAGTCCGTGCAAAGTTCCCAATCTTCTTCGTATCTCGGCCGAATGACGAAACCCACAATTATCACGCATCTGCAGTAGTACACGAGCGAAAAGTAACTTCAGCGATCCACTTTTAGCCGATTCCTTCTTGCAGCACACTGCAGCCGAATGTATGTACTACCTATAGTAGCTATACGCGGTCAGCGCCTTGCAACCGCGTGACTCACAACATCGCACAAGCCTTCCGTTTCGTTCCGTTTCGTTTCGTCTCGTTTCGTTTCGTTCAGTTTAGTATTAGTTTAACTTCATTTTGTTCCCTTTTCCCTCTTTCTCTTTCTCTTTCTTTCTTTCTTTCTTTCTCTCTCTCTCTCTCTCTCTCTGGTTGTTGTTTCATACAGATCATCATATACGTGCAGCGGGGGGTTTTTGGGAAATCAATTGTCTGTGGCGATATCCGGTCTTTCTTTCACTACACATTGGACATCACTTTTACCCGCACACCGTATGTGTCCGTCATACGTACATATGTATCTATATTGCCGCAAAAAATTCTACCAAGCATAACGAACGATGAAACTGGTCTATTCCTTTACGTGATACACGATGAACAGAAATAGCGTATTTGTCTGTATATATGTTACATACATGGAGATAACACGACAAAAATACGGAAAATAAAGAAAAATGAATAAATAACAAAAGAATAAAAATGTAAGAGTATCAGAAGTTCCAATTACAGGACACAAGAAGTATTGAGAGGCTGGTAACTGGTAAATTTTCTCACTATTTCTGAATTTTTTTCAGGAAAGTCATTATTTGTCACTTTTTGTTTTTGATCAAATGGTTACCTTTGTCAGTTTTCTGTCACATCCATGATTTTTTTTTGTCTTATGTTGCAATTCCAATTACCGATATTGATAATTTCGTCAAAAACAATCAAATTCGTGTTCTGGTTGAAAAAGAATTTCTAACTTGTCTTGTTGGTGAGCTCAGTGTTTGCGTTAGTAATATAATTCTGCAAAATCCAACTGTGGTTAGAACAGAGATAATATAGTATTTTTTCAAGTAAAGTGATACTTTCTTTCAACTATGATAACTATGATTAGAGTTAAGGAAATTAGATTCTGAGCTGACTGTTTATCCAAAAAAATTTAAATACTCATATTATAATTACGATGCCTTCAGAAAACAATAAATTTTTTATAAATTTGACATGAAGCACTCATCACTTGTGAATTACCTGAAATCCCATGTCGATTGATATAGCATAACAGTACACGAACCATTGTAGATTGGTAAAGAATTTGAATATAAACGTTGCTCAATTGAGTAGCAACTGTACTTCGTTATAATTATTACATTGGACGTTATTCTATAATGAGTTACTTTTTTCGAATGCGAAAGTATAACTTTTTTCACTTTTTTTTAAGGCCTCTGCCGCTACCAGCCCTGCGTCGGTTTGACTCATTCAGTCGTATTATCTCGGGACCACTGGAGAACTGTTAATATTTATTTTATAATTAATATCTCTCGCGGATGAGACGACTCGATCTGTGAAGATGAGAATTAAACAGCTCTTTTGAAACCTCACGTACTCGACTTTACTAGCTAACAATAAGAAAAATTGATGGGAAATATTTTCGAGGCGAGAGAGAAAAAAAAAGTTCATTTACTTTCATACTCTCTTTTCCAACGTATCGTACATCCATCAGGTATTGCGATTGAATGAATGAACTTTTACTCTTGGATATTTTATACAGGATGTAAAATAAATTGGCAATTTCACTGAGGAGTTCCTATACCTAGGGGTCGAAAATTTTTGGGATTTTCACACCTCGGTACACATGACGAGATACTCACAGCCTACCGTAATTGCACCGTTTTCGAAGCTGATCGTTTGCCAATGTAATTGGCGGAATTACCGGTAAGTATTTTCGTTGCTGGTTTGAATAATGTCGAAAATAAGTTACCTATACCCCATGTTACACCCTCGACACCGGAAGTTGAAATTTGTACAATATTTTGCACATTGAGTTACGCGAGATCGTACGCAGAACATGCGAAAAAAAAGTAACGCTTGAGCCAATCTCCGTCAAGTGATTAACCCTAGTCACTTACGCCTTTATGGAAAATTCCACATTACTTACACGATGAGGTCACTCTAACCCCAGCAAACTTTGAAAAGTTGTCGTACTAATTCTGTTGAAAGTTTCATCATGAAAAAATTCCTGGGAGTACTTCAGCATCTCAAGAATACGTCCTCATTGGTTATTTGAGACAAAATTAATTTCGATCCTTGTAAATAATTCTCAAAGTGAAGAACTCAGGAAAAGACAGTTGTGTTACGGAAAAAATCACAACTTTTACAATTTTTAATATTTCTGGCTCAAGTTTTCCTTGGATATTTTTGAGATGGTTACCCTACTTCAAGAGAGAAAGAAAGAATACTACCGTTTAGGACTTTCCAAAAAGTATAAATACTTCGGAGATCGTAAGTGAGGGTTTTTTCGATTCGTCAATCGTACAGGAGAATTCGTCAAAAATCGAGTATTCAAATAACCATTCGGGTGTCTATACTTATTTCTGGTTTACATTAGTCAAATTTCCAAAACATATTGCAAAATGTGCTTGCAGAAAAATGTTCATCATCGCACTTCTTTCGTTCGCGGTAAATGATTCTCCCGCGTTAATGAAGAGCAAAATTCATCGATTTCTCTTTAACGTTATTCAGTCAAGACAAACTAAAAAAACAAAATTGAAAAAAAAACAAAAAAAAAAACAAAACAGAATGTTTCCTTTTTCGAATTCCATTACAGTTTACAAATCCAGATATGAATCGCTCTGGCAATGATGTAAATATCTCGGTGGAAGATTGAGGACCATTAATAAAATCTTGCCTATTTCGCGAGGCTCTTAAGGGTTCCGTGAAATTCCTTGATTTCGAGGGCTTCGAGAGCGTAGCCCCGGGATCACGCTCAACAACTTACACCTGTATCTGTTTAAGAAAAATGTGACAAGAATGATAAACACGGTATGAAATAAATAATGCCGGTTAAACTCGTATAGTTAACAACGTATATAACCGCCGACGTTGCTTTTTATCACGATCCGCGTATACATATAGTATATACCTACATATTTCTTAGTATTTTCACAAAAACGAGCTATATACATAGAAAAGGGAAGCTACCCTCGATTCTGGGATAATTTATCGAATTTTCGAAGGAATCGCATAAACATATATATACCTACAGTTATAAGAGAAAAAAAAACGTAGGAATGTCACGAAAACTCACGAGTGTTTCTCGCTGACGTATAAACTGTGGTAAACTCGTATATATTTTATCACGTTGAAATAACGCGTAACATCTGGGCTGAATAAAATAGCGAGGCAAGGTAAATCGACCGGTTTATCGTCCTGGAAGGACTTAACTGCTAAAATGTACTTCGAAGAGGCGGCGCGGCGCTGCGTTACACCCCGAAATCGCGGGGTAACTTTGAAAAGCTCTGGAGTCTAGAGCTTTTCCTATACACCCGAATCGCTTTCCTTCGCTTGCCTTATTCTCTTCTATTTCCCTCTTTTTTTTTCTTTTTTTTTTCTCTCTCTCTCTCTCTCTCTCGTTCTATTTCGTTCTCCAGCCCTCCAGGTGCTCCAGCGGGTCCAGGGTCGATCCCGAAAGTTGGTTTTACTTCTTGCCGTTAAAACTTTATGAAGCTAAACGTTAAAAATTCAAAGTAGGAAGTTTCAGCACGGTTGACGGACGTTTCAAACTCCGCTGCAGCTTTTCTCATACAAATTGCGGCTATAAAACTTTCCTTTTAATCTTTTAATTATAGTTTCTTATTACGCATCATTCTATGGCTATACCCTCTTTGTCTCTTTCTATAATGCGATAAAAACTTGTCACGATTCTCGTCATAAAGTAAAGAGGGTGCACTTGAGCTGAAGATTGATAAAATTTCATTTAGCCATCTGCATGAAGAATCTTTCTACTTCCGAAATTTGTCACAGCAAGAAAACAGAAGAAAAATAGATTTCTGCAGAAATAATAAGGAAAACTTTTATCGCAGGTCTTTCAAATCCAAACAAAACTACTAATGTATTGATCTATTTCAAAATTCATTCATTACTGAGTTGGAGCAAATGCTATCGATGAAGATCAAAATCACAAAGATCCGATGATTCGTTCTCGAGAAATAATTATTTGAAATTCCTCTTTGAAATTTTGTTCGTTCGATTACTCAAAAACTAGTCGACTGATTGAATCCGAAATCTAAGGAGATCTGAGTTACCAAAAACCGCATTGATTGAAATCAAAATCATGGAAACCGTTGATACTTTCTCAAGATAATATTCAATCGACTAGTTAATTGGGGTGCGTGAATAAGAGGGACAAAAAAAATAAAATAAAAAATAAAATGAATAACAGAAAAAAAAAATGGGAAAACGGAAATACAACAAGAATGAGATATAAATTACAGAGGGGGATATACGTATATCTTTTTCGCAAGAAGAGCGGCGCCCTCGCGCGATTCCTCCGCAGTACCTCTGGGGATAAATAAGACTGGAGAGGAACCTTTAGGGATTTAACGGTCTAAGGACGCGAGATAAATGCGTCTAGAGGCCTCGCTAGCAGCTCGCCGAATACTTTTGTACAACTTAGAGGTAGCATGGTATCTAGCGACTTTATATACTTGAACTTTTGCATTCAGCCGGATACGGAAATCCTTTACCTTGCCTAAATAACTGCGCGTAGGTATACTCGATCGCTGGAGAATAGACCCGCACAATTTATATGTACAACGATGTCTTCTGATTTTTTCAAAAATATTCAAGGGGATCGGCACAGCTTGGGATTTGAAAACAAAAAATTAGTTTTCCCGGTTTTTTTATCCGCAGTTTTAGTTACTTTATCCTGAGATTCTACTCACAATGTATTTTTTACATGCAGAGCTACGCATATTTTTCGGAGCTTGTTGAGATGTTTCACGAAGTACCGTTCATCCGATTCAACTTCTTGAGATTCCATTCCATTCAAAAAACTTTCTTTCATTTCTTGTCCGCAGGAAAAAAAATTAAGAAATTCCTACGCTGAGTTATTTGCAGATGAGTCAAGTTTGCCCATTGAAATTTTTATAAATTGGCCATATTGTCCACAATGAATTATTTTCCAGCAATTCTCTCAACAAAAAAAATCAGAATGTATCATCCGATAAACTGAATCTTGGAAAAGCTAAATCAGACCAAACGTTCGACCAAATCCTTACCACATAGGATTAGGTCTTCTCTACTCGCAGACCGTAAACTTTATTGACAAATCATCGATGCGAAATCAGATCTGGTCAGCTCAAAGAAGCAGTATCGACTATAAATCTGCTAAGCGAACTCCAGAATGCATGGATTTTCAAAAATACATTAAATATGGAGCTACATATCACACAAATTGAAGCCGTACTCATCCCCGAATGATGAGAAAAATCCAGCAAGCATATGTAGAATAAGTCACGGAAAAAATAAGTTGTTTACCAAGAATAGGAACTTTTCTTCATCTATTTGAGAGAAAAAACTATCAGCGCTATTAGGGGCCATTCTTTCGAAAGTCATTGGAAAGTTGAAGAATGATTGAAAAAATGCCCAAATATACGGAGTTTATTCACCCAAAATCTATATCAAGTGTTGACCATATCATCATATCAAAAATCCTATGAGTATCGTTTTTGCTGATTGCCTATGCGCGTAGGTATATTGATCCACGTAGATTTTCCAATTTTTGTTAATTTATTGCCAAACGGTACAGCACATACGTGCTTCTGAAGGCTTTGATCATGGATATTGAATTCCGGCATCGTATGGCGTAGACAACTCTGTGTACGTACAATGTACACATACATTGCTGGAAGTACATTATTTGCCATGCATGCATCCATGTATGTATGTAGTACATTGTACATACGTAGGTACGTTTTAGGTACGCAGGTAGGTATATGTATTATATGTATATATAAGTATGTGCAATGTACATAGGCAGTAAATGAATGGTGGGTGGACTGTCTATTGGTGTATGTTCGGGTATACATGTAAGTCGCAGAGAGATAGGTACAATGGTTGTTATAGTAGCTGGGACTAAATACCATGTAGTAAGGCTGGTCGAGGTGAGGTTTGGTGGCGGATGCAGCAGGTTAACAAACCCATAAATTCATAACGGGTCCCGCGGGACTTTCGACTGCTTTGCGACGACGCACGAGACTCTTCGCATTTGCGTACATAGTGCAGGCATCCCTACCTTACTTCAGCTATAGTATACACACCTATATGTATGTATATTAGAGTTTCTGAGGAAAGGGAAACCAGAATTCTTGTATCTTCTCAAACGATACGCTCGCTGCGTTAAATATCAAAGACATTATTCAATACCTACACGCGGCTCGAACAAAAAGCGATAAAAAACGACGAAACGGGGGACAAAAAGCGAAGAAATAAGGGACAAAAACTACAGACCAAATAAAGAAGTTGAGGAAAAGTAGGTACCTTGTTTTGTACATCTGACTGTTCATAACGTTGGAAAGATTTAAATTATCGGGGAACGTACTTTTTGAACAATTTGAATTATTCGCACTATCCAGGATTTTGCGAAAAGTACTTTTTGAATAATTCAACTGGTCAAAAGGTTTGTTGCAATACTTTCTTTTTTTTTTTCTTTTTCTTTTTTCAACACACAATCGGGATAGCCACCCAATTTTGACCTCAAAATTTTCTGACTTTTCCCTGTTTTCCTTACCAGAATTAGTGTTTTTTCCCTGACTTTTTGATTCGCAATAAATACAATGCCTACGAATGTTTGATTCACATGCACTTCGGTTACTCGCAGAATAAAACTTGCGTAACTTAATCCGTAACAAGGAAGAGTGAGGCTAAAAATTTACTACCAAAAATTGATGGAGTTACATCCCGGTAGAAAATTCCCTGACATATCCCGGATTTCCAGGTTTTTCAGTTGAGCTGCCACCTTGACTGTCAAGCCAGCTGTTTAGATGATTCAAATGACTCGCTTTTTCTCTCGAAGAGTATTTTTATTTTTTCACGTTTTAACGGTTCGAAAGGTTATCGTAGAAGTACTGGTATGTACAATTTAATTGTCCAAATGGACGGAACGATCCACTATTTTTTGAGAAATTCCTTTTTTTTTGCTTCAAAACTGCTCAAATGGTTCACCATTTTGGGAAAAGTATATATACTTCCTCATTACATCCTAATTGCAAACGTTCAACTGCATCAAAACGAAGTACTACTCCAAGAATATTTCATTTCGTCGGTCAAACGATCTCGAAACCATTCTTTGCAATGAAAGAAACCAAGAAAAACCCACCGATCCCGGTCAAAATAATGTTTGCAGTCGTTCGATCGACTGAGGATTTTGCGATCACGGTAAAAACGACGTGGTTCGTAACAATAAACGGATTGAATAAGATCAAGTAGGGGATTTCGCGTTTATTTGTGATATCCGCAAAGGCGCGAGGCGGTTAGTGTTTATGTTTATAAGGATGGAGCGGTCTTCGTACGGGTATCAGGCAAGGCGCAAAACCACATTTTGTGTATAAATCAGCTGCGGTTCAGCTTATCGTTAGACGCGAGGGAATTAATCATCCTGAATGAAGAGTCCACGCATGAGCATGAGCATGAGCATAAGTATACACAGGCTTATAACGAAGTTATTGCACCGTTATTTCAGCGAATTTATCGACACCTCCTCAATACAGAAATGTGACTAATAACCGCAACGTCTCAACTTCATACTATGTGACCCACATGCAAACATGTCACGTATCCTCGAAACCTCCTCCATTCTTCTATTCACCAGACTTTCCTGCCTCTATAACATTCTTTCAGGAAAATTAATCAAGGTGTGTGAATGCGAAAGGAGGCAAAATAGCGTACAGAATTGTTGATACTTTTTTGGAAGAGAAGCTTTTGTCCAGAAGAAATGTCCACACTCCAAAAAATGTTTGGGCAAACCAGAAATACATATGGCTATTTTTTATGGCAGCCAGAAAAAATAGATGTAGTAGCCATAAGTGTACGTAGTTCAAAAATGCCATTACTATCGGTTCAATACGGTTTTGCAACAATGCACTGACATTGCACAGCTGGATGAGCCATATTTTCTGGTGGTCAGTGATTCTGATTGTGAGTATTGCTGGTCAGCTTATATGACTTTGTTCAGTACACATTTCCTCGCTAACTGAACAATGACCATTTCCTGAAGAATAACAGGATCAAATCAAGAAATTTTGGAAATGGCTAATTTTTCATGTACCAATTCGAAGTGAGGTCCTGAATAATTAGGAGTAACGATAGTAGAAGTGTCAATCAAGAAATGTGTAATCGGTGATCGTTCCCAATTGTTCTAGTCCGACCTTAGCTATACGTTTCGCATGTAGACACGTCAGTATGTCGTGGCTACCTCCGTGTCTCGGATCGCGGAAAAGTCAGTCCCTCGTCAGTCACGAGAGAACTGGCCGTTCACCCCGGCACTCTCAGAATAACCGCGTTCTACCTATTTGCCTATTTGCCCTCAGTGCGAGGGCACGACCAGTGGTGCTTTATACCCAAGCTAAACCTACGTCCACTCTTCCATGATACAGCAGACGCCGACCAACCAGAAGGTATAACAACACTCCGAAACACCGTCATGGTCCATACAGAACTCGGTTTTTTTTTCGGAAATCACGCGAGAAATATAACACGGGACTTGGTCGAAAGAAGTTTTTTTATTTTTTGATAAAATTGACTCATCTGCATGACCAGGGTGGCCATACCGATTTTTGCGATCAATATAGTTCCGTTTGTAACCATAACCTTGACACCGAGGGGTGAATCACGAGGCGAAAGCTCGTACACCAATCTCCATATCTTCAATTTCTGAATATCTCCCAGCATCTCCCCCTTTATTTTTCTAACGATTCTAGTTATTCCAACATTTTGCGAAGATTTTTTCAAGATTATCCAACACTGTTTAACATCCTCCAACACTTATCTCCTAATATTTGACGATACTACCTGAATATCCTCTGCATTTAGTACACCATATATTATTATTATTATTTCTAGAGGTACGATGGGGGTTGGAGGGAGGGGGGGCCACCCACCCACTCACTTCCCCCCCTTCCTCCAGGGGGTTACTTGGACTGTGTCCACTGCTTCGATGCTTCTTCATCTCAACGTTTCGGGCGCTGGTATCTGCTCCCGTCCTCAGGATGGTGGTCTGGCGACTTCCCAAAACCGAGTGATCAAATTCCGTGCTCTGACCGTTATATATAGGTTGATTACCGGTGGCGACACCTATGACTGGTGGTGCCGCCTCGACCTACTCATCCTTACACCACGGAAAAGTTTCCGGAATATCCTTTCGCCAAAATTGCGGTTAAAAAGAAGTTCTTCCGGAACTAAATTTCGGGATTTCTCGATCAAGGATTGTGAAAACTATATCGGAGAAGTGTTTATTCGATCAAAGTGGCATATTCCACCACTGTTTCATATGGTTACAGTCATCTTTACACCACATAGTTTGGTGCTGCGCTTTTCGAATGACCTCATCCGGATAGCCGTTGTTCCGCAGGGTGTTCCGCACTTTCTCAAGTTCGTCTCTCAGACCCTCTGGCGTTGTACTGATCTGAAACGCCCGATTCATAAGGCAATGCGCTACCCCTTTCTTCGTGTTACCTGAGTGGTTCGACTGGTAGTCTAGATATTTTCCCGTGTGCGTAGGTTTCCGGTAAACGCTCGTTTGTAAGGTATTCTCCCACCCTCTCATCACCAGTGTATCCAGAAATGGAAGTGAATTGTTGTCTTCTACCTCCATTGTGAAATTGATTGATTCCCTCATTTTCTTTATGTGGTCTCTGAAAACCTGGAGCTCTATTTCGGTAATATTTGATTACTGAAAAATTTCGTTGCTCAACAATGAGGTTTGGAGATGTTGGGGTGCATTTTAGCAACCAATTCAACAGTTAGATGAACGGATGAATAGTGCCGGGAACGAGTAAATTTCACACAGGTCTAGCTGGAAGCGGTGCATTGGCCACAACCGCTCGTTCTACCCCTGATTCCGGATTCCGTGTCATTTTTGGAAGTCATCATTGGGACGGGATTGAAGTTTCGAATTCCAAAAATTCCAAACGGTCAATGTTCCGAATTTATGTGAGACGCGACTCTGAGTTTCTAGAAACGTTAGAGTTCAGAAGTTTGAAATTTCGAAAGGTTAAAATGCAGACCGCTCAAAGATCGGAAAGTTAAAAACTCAGAAAGTCCACAAATCCGCAAATTAAAGGGAAGCTCGTGACAAAGCTGTCAAATAAAAGACATTGCATCTCGCGAATTCCGAAATTCGTAGTTCTGGCCTTTCGGAGCTGTAGCTTTTGGAATTTTGAACCTTTGGTGGGTTTTCATTCGGAGTTTTCAAAACTGGATACTTAGAGACTTTCGGGGAAATAATCTTTCTAAAAACTCTGAGTCGGTAGTATAAAAATGCCGAATTCTGACCTTTCGCAGCTTTTGAAATCCGGAATTTTAATCCCACCCCTCATCATTCACCGCGAAAGATACATCCATACTTCTGAGAATTCGAACTATCATCGTCACGTAGAGAATAATAGACAAACTTCCGGAAATCAACATGGTAACCTAATATGTAAGATTTCCACATACATATGTGTGGAAATGTTTGTACATCATCATCTACCGCACAATTACGGTGCCGATAAAGTCAATATCAGTTCGGGGGAAAGTATGTATGAACGCATGGAGAGAATTAGGA
The DNA here is from genome assembly GCA_963989295.1 of Ametastegia equiseti. NCBI lineage: Eukaryota > Metazoa > Arthropoda > Insecta > Hymenoptera > Tenthredinidae > Ametastegia > Ametastegia equiseti. The sequence continues at coordinate 21,722,435 of OZ022390.1, read as the reverse complement.
AAGTTTATGAAAGACGCGAAGATAAGTGCAGCAGTATGTAGCGTACATGAGTACATATATCTACGTATGGATAGAAGAATGAAGAAAAACGAACGTGTGACCTGGTTTTCTTCAGCACCACGAGCAGACGCCACGCCACATTGGGACACGTACGCGTCACGTCGCATGTTAATTCGAGTTCCAACTCATATTATAATATGACATCAGCCCGAGTCATGATGGAGGAAGCCGCGGAGTTTACATAATTGCGTAATTGCAACGCGTGGCTTATACCCGATTCGGACAAACGAACCGCACCGCAACGCACTCCGATGTGAGCAGTGAGCGCATCCAGCTCAATTATTGTCCTATCTGGTGGCTCCTCTTCTTCTCTCGAAGTGATGAACCGTCGGATAAGCTGATGAGCACAACAGAGCGCAATGCACTAACCGCACATTGGATCCGGTCTTATCTGAACTCCGCGACTAGATACGCGATAATATGCTGCAGTTCTGTGTACGAACAGTATGTACGTCGCCACATTGTTTATCAACGGAAGTCACAATGCGGTCAGATATTATACTCTTTCTACTACATAGTGTCATTACCAATTCTATTATTATCAGAACCACGACGTTTTTGGGTCAAAATTTGTCCTTTATACTCGGATTTTGTAATATCCAGATAACTCATTGTCAGTATAAGCGTTCGTATCTGTTCCTGGGTATCAAACGAGACATTTTTTTTTTTCTTTTATTAACAGTTTTTTAATAACCAAAAGCTGGCTGGATTTTGTTGATAAAAAATGGATATTGTTTTCGAGAACTTTCATACGGTCATCAACAAAATTTCTTTGAATATCTTTCAATTTGGTCGTTAATTGTTCTTTTTCACTTTATTGTTCTGATGTGAGCTACTTTTTTCTTTGGAAATCCTCGAATCTAAAGTCTTTTCCTTGGGTACTCCGTCTTGCCCCCGTCTTTTAAATACTCGTGAATGAAGCATATGAAGATTTGCATGAAACGACGATAAGCTTCAGATGGAAATTTATATTCGTGAGGAAGGGTGGGGCATAACTGGCCATTCCAAAAAGTAGACGAGTCTGATATTCATGAAATAATTATACAGAATAATGAAATGCAATTATCTCATGGGAATGAGAAGATCTCACATTAGATACTAAGCAATTGGAAGGAATTGGGGAAATAATTTCAACTAGGTAATCAAGGTATACGAGAGAACGGATTGTACGCACTCCTGATTTCCATTTGCAAATATTTACAGATGTTCAAAATTCATTTATTCTCTCTTTAGTGCACGAGAATTGTATTTGTAAAATTATTTCGGGTGGCTGGTTTTGTCCTACCCTCCCGGTTTCTTTTTCCTACAATTTCACTGAAGCCAAGTATAGCGTATATTATAGTTTCGTCTTATTCACCTGGACGTAGAAATTCCTTGAGCGATTCTATGTTTACTTTCTATGATAGAGAAAGTATTATGTAATCATGAAAATTTCCGAAATCGAGATTATGACCGATTTTTGCGTTTCATCAGCAGCGAAACTCCGAAAACTGTGTCTGACGATTCCGTCCGTCCATCTGTCTATCCGGAGCCGAAACAATGCAAAAAATTCACTCGTAATTCGATATTTCCGAATGACAATGCACCGAAACGGAGTCATAATTTTTAATTCTAGCCCCAAAATTAAGGGTAGTTCACTGGCAGTAGATTAATTTAAAAAATTTCAAACTTCTCAAAATTGCAGACTTGAACGATTTCGGTTGAAACTCATATCTGAATAGCGTTTGACAAGGTGAACAAGATGGGGTGGCGTCTTTCCCGAAAAAATCCATCCGGGGGCACTTTACCGATGATCGGCCATTTATAACGACAATCACAGTAGTATCTCGGAAATAGCTCTAATGATTTTGTTCAAAGTTGATATCCGAGTAGCGTTTGGCAAAGTGAAGAAAAAACAAACAAAAACTACAGCATGCACATATGATGAGAAAGTATTTACGACACTGTCGCATCTTTTATTTTGTAAGATGGTCAGTTTCGTCCCACCTTTCCTCATCCATTTTGAACAAATATTGACCCACCAGTTACCACATCATATTCTCTTTCGATGCAGTCTGAGCTTGTTAGTGTGAATAGAAAATATTATATAAATTTGAGTTGTGTACACAGAGTAAAAAGAAAAGGGCAAAATAGGGAAGAAAGTTGTATATTATAAGCGGACAGTTTAGCGTGCGGTATTTTCGGTGTTTCTTTGACCGTTGAGAAACTGTGATCGCAGTTTCTTCTTGGTCGCTTTGTTACGCAGACTTTCTGTATATATAATACTGTCCCGTGGATTCTGACGATATGCGCATACATACATATATGTACACGTGTGTATCTTGTACGCAGTACGTAATACGTACACACGTGTGAATGTCCTGCGTGTGTTCAAGTCCGTCGAGCAAAGACTCGCGGAGAATATTAATGGCGTTGGGTTGGTAAGTCTCGATTTTAGCTTGAGGCTGTTTGACTCAGACTCAAGACCCAAGACTCAAGATTCAAGATTCAAGACTCAAGACTCGAGTCTCTATTTTTCTCTGTATGTATACGTACCTACATACATACTGGGCAACGAAGGTTTACGGTTAGCTGCAGAAGCTCTTTGCATCCGTCGCAGTCTTTGACTCGCATTGCATCCGCACGCGGTTCCGTGAAGCGTTTCTTCGTCGGTGTAACGTGTATAATATAAAGACACATACCTATACGTACTTACGTTCGTTTACTCGTACGTATATGTACGTATCAACACGTACGTGCAATTCATTCTACACTTGAGTCTTTCTTTCTTTTTTTTTTCTATCTCGCACTTTCTTTCTCACTCTCTTATGCACTCTTCATCCGCCTACGCACATACCTATAACGCATTTTGTAGCTACTACGTCCTCGAGAAATCCGCGCGTTCATTTCCACTCCGTGGGTTATAAGATCCAGACATTTCGAGAAGATATTCAGAAACCAGAAAGAACTGTGCGTCTGAGGAGTAAATTAACCCTTCGTGGCCAACATGGGTAAATTTTACCCTAGGCGTCATTTTGGGTAAAAAATATTTCACGAATACATTAGTTAAGATTTTTTTAGCGAAAAGATACATTTCTTGCACTTATATCTTCCAGACTGATCCCTATTTATTTCTATTCCAAAATGGGAGCCGCTAAAAATCACTCGATGTTCTCAAATGAATTTCTATGTCATTCCTTTAAACTGGAGAAATAACACGAAGAACTCGCAGGAAATCGATAAAAAAATGATCAGAAATTATCTGTATTCCGGATCCCGGTTTACATTCGAATCTCTATCGATTTTTCCTTCTGAATCCCGCAACGATCGCCTCACGATTAATTCATCAGAAAAAGAAATTGATCGATGAAAACTTGATACGATGAATAAATGATTCAAATCTTGGGATTGGGTGCGAGGGAGGGAGTGACTGACGGTGTATAACGAGGGGTTGATTCGAACCGTGTTAGAATGCATATACATATTTGCCGTAGGTTTTCAGGTTTTCAATCATGGAATTTTACTCCGAAGAGCGGAAGAGATAGAGAGCACGACTCGTAAATATTTAACAAGTATCGACGTATGTTTTACAGTTCAATGTTGTATGCATACGTACGTATGTACATACATACATGAAGTTGAACAGAAGCTCGTATCTAGGTATATATGTATATGAGACAAGAATGTCATACACATCGCATGTTCAACTGGTCAAAGTAATTAAACCTCTCGGTCATATATGCAGTTGCTTGTTTTCGAACATCCTGATTTGCGCAATAACGAGGTTATTGTTTCGAATCAATGGAATGAATCCCGGCGAATGAAATGCCGATACATACGTACTACCTAAATACATGTTCGTTCGTACATACATATATCAATTAAATCCACGTTCTCCGTACCTCGTATTAATTGTCATTCATCTATACGAACAACAAAATTAAGTTTTGGATCACGTAAGCCGTGAAAACTGTATATGCAAATCGCCAGTATGATCAGCGAGTAAATATCTATTAATATCAATATTACGCGCAATCCATATTGTATAAACATAAGTACGTACGTACATACATATAAGGATATACGTATGAAATTGAGTCTCGGCTACAGCTATAAAAGGAAATGAAATCCTTGAAGGTTCATATAGTGCTTTTTATTCCGATGTGCATATGCGCGTGCATATTATATACATATATGTATGTATTATGGATATACCTAGATATATGTTGCAAGAACGTCGAAGAAAGCTACTGGTGCATTTGAAACAGCGGGTCTCTTCGAGTCATGGCTAAATATACTTGAATCTTGCGCGTATGTATACGAGGAGGGGAAAATTTTCAATCATATATTCCGAGAAAGAATAAGAATAAGAATCCAAAAGGGTCGCCTCATACGGGCACAGCTCGAATGACCGTCGATAATGTATTAAATAGTCACTTTACATGTATACGATTCTAAGTATATGAGTACTTTATCATGTTTTTTCATTTTTTTGTCTATTTCTTTCGAAATCGTCATTCGAGACACGCAGCGGGACTACGGCGCCTTTAAATTTACAAATTCATTACACCTTTCTACATACCTACCCCAAAAAACGTCCCAGCAGTTCGAGAATCCTTTACTTGTTTTTGCCGTTTTAGGTTTTGTCTTTCAGGTTTTATTTATCATTTTTCTTAATTTTGAGCAGGAACTTTGGCGGCTTCTTGAATATCCATAAATATTGAATACCGAGAGAGGAGAAAATTTGATTCGTTGTTTTCCCCGACTTCTCTACATATACGTGTATGTATAATATATATATGTATGTGTAAATGTACTTATGTATTTAAAGGGGGGAAACTAATGCTCAGTTTCCGGCTCTGATCCTCCGACAAAGCGATTTCCGGTCTTAGTCTATGCCGTGCCTATGGATTCCACCCTTTTTTCAAGCCTACGGAAAATGCAGACTCTCTATATACGTCACCCAGACGAATAATTGTGCTTTTGATGATGCAGTCCATTACGCGATACATACACATACATTTATATTCATACGTATAGTCACCGTAGAGCGAGAGAAAAAGGGAGGAAGAGATGGGCAAAGAATGAAAAGGAACAAACTAACGCGAAAATTTCTCTTTCCCTCATCAAAGTTATAAATGAAGTGCATTTTTCTGATATCTCGAGCGTTAAACTCTTCAAAGACCTTTATATGCTGCGGTTCACGCGATATAGTAGAGACCACTTCCAACTTAACCTAGCTAACATAAGAAACATGAGTTTTACTGGAATCCTACCAGTTTTTTTCATGCAGTGGCTACCTGGCTACTATCTACCAAAAAACTGAATTCATTCGTCAAGGGTTCATTCGGATCGGTTGGGTAGTCGTCGAGAAAGTACGATTCGCGTTTTCGAAGTGACAATAATTGGTAATCATGGAATTTCAAACAGACTCCCACATTGCCTTAAGGTGCCACGTGACTATGTTCGGAATTTCATGATTACCAATTGTCATCACCTCAAAAACGCGATTCGTAGTTTCTTCCAAACTATACAACCGACTGGAATGAAACTCAGAAGCCTAATGCTTCGCTACAGCAGAAAGTGAGCAAGTATTTTATTGTTTGAAAAGAACCAACAGAATTCCAATCAGACTCATAATTCTTATGTTAGCTAGGTTAGGTTCAAAGCGACATGTACCATAGCGCCGCTCAAGTCCGGAGAGCCAGTTGCCAGCGTTGCTGCATCAGCAGAGCTAAAGCGGCTCGATCATAGCGGGTATTTGTATAAATAATGGCCGATTCATTAGCCGGTTCAGGGTTCACGAGAACGCGGATTACGTCATCGACGCAGCGAGAATTGGTCCATCACCAAGACGTTGCCGCCACAGTCTCCATGCAGCCGGTTGCTGCTTGATGATTATGGCGTATAGGGATAGGGCGTTCAGTTGGTTGGTTGGTTGGTTAGCCGGTTGGTTTGATATGTGCGTAGCGATATTCTGCTGCCTCGAAAGGCAGTCGCTGTGCTTCTCCCAGCTTCTTCGTTTACTCACTTCTCCCATGTAGAGTCCCATGCGATCTCCGTCAAGTGTCCGTTTTGTGCTTCTGCTATGTGATGAGAAGCAACGCGACGAGACGACACGAGACGAGACGAGATGAGACGCAAGGCGAGGCAAAACGAGAGGCGACGACGCTCTGACCCTCGAAGAATGTTTATTACCCCGCCAGATGCTCGTTCGCACTGTATTTTTTCACGATCATATAAATATTTCTTTCACTATTTTTATTTTCTTTTTTACTTCTTTTGGTCTGTTCGAGTATTTTTTTTTTTTTTTCAAAAATAATGCGATTATGACTCATCTCGGAATAATTTCGCCTCCGGCGAATGATATTCTGACTAACCCTTGTGCTGCGAACATGAAGATCGCTAGATTTCTTGGAGTGAAAAGTCTGGAGCAATTTGAAAAAGTGAATTTTTCAGCTCGTGATTAAAAGAACGAGATGTTCATCTTTTCGGGTAGATATTCGCTCCGATTCAACAGTTGTGATTGACCGCGGTCATTCTTATTTCTCGTTATATTTATACAGACTGATGAATAGGATGGGTCAAAATTTTGAAGACATTCAAGTCGTGGAATAGTAGAAAGTCACGATCATCGCAGAACCATTTGAAAGAACGACAGGTACATACATGAAGTTTTTTTTTATCAGTTTCGGGATCTGATTGAATTTCGAATATCCTATACTATGTATATAAACGAAGTATACTATCGAAATGCAGACCCACTCTGTTCCTCATTTTATGAATAAACTGAGGAATAAGAATCACCGTCAGCATTGAGTCTTACAATTAATCATCGCCTCTATTTTACAGTGGTTTATTCACGCAATGAAAAAAAATCGAGTTTTCCTCTCGTTTACAGTCGATTTTCGTTTTAATCATAAAGAAATCACATTTCTCTCGTTTTTTGAAGTAGCGAATTCACGCTTTCAGACTGATGCCTGTTTTCACTCCAAAATCGTCAAAAATATTGATATTGACAGCGAGTTTCGTCAGCTGCATGATAAATTCAGTTTCAAAACTAGTTCTTTTAAATCAAGGATGAAACAAACGGAATTGTCAAAGCTGTTTGCTTCGCCAGAACTTGCAATGGACATTTAATTTGATTCCGCAATTTATTTCCTTTGGAAAAAGCGAGTGTCTCTTATTCTTAATATGGAATAATGACTAGTTAAATTTATTTGGACGAGCGAGTGCGTCAAGCTCGACGTGGTATCAAATGTCACGCGTTTTAGAGCATCTGACGGAGGATATTTGAAAATGAAGAAATGAAACCTTGCAAATCCATAGGGGCACTATGCGGTTTATATAGCAATGGTGATAACATTTATTTAGAAGACGTCAAGAGGCGGAAAACAATGTTTATATACCACAGAATTCTTAGTCTGCGGTTTGACATCCTGCGTCCAATTCGAATATTTCAGAATCTTTCGTTCCTATAATAAGTACTGATATTCCATATTTGTATTGTGTATGACACGATGCGGTTTTAATGTAAATATAATAAATATTTACACCCGTTTGTCCTACACAAGATGCAATCTCGTATGATTCATACGCACTATAAAAACAAAAGAGACAAAGGAATACCGAAGGATTTCCATACATAGAGACTAGAATATTGAAAAACGATTTCCATTCTTTATGATATCACAATCATGAAAATTTCAATCCAACTTTCATCGTCCTAAAACTACTCGCTTTCTTTTCAAGACGGATTTTCTTTCCCTTATTTTTCTTCTATCGAGCAAACTTTGAAAGACAACGAAGTCTCGATGCAGCATTGGGAAAACATTGCAATCTAAAAATGTGGTAAAGAAGATCATGATGCCTGACGTTCCGGCTGAAAATTATGTAGAACCGTAAAGTTAACCACTCGTCGATTGGCTGTACACCTGACTTCAAGACTTCAAAACTTCATCAAGTCAACTGGCTTCAACCGATCTCAACTGACTTCGGTTGACTTCGACTATGGCTTCATCCGATTTCAACTGACTTTTCAACTGACTTTTCAACTGACTTCAACGGATTTCAGCCAACTTCAACTGACTTCTCATCTGACTTCAGTGGATTTCATCCGACTTCAACCGACTACAGCTGACTGCAACTAACTTCAACTGACTTCCATTGACTTCAACCGACTACAGCTGACTTCAACTGGCTTCATCCGACTCCAACTGACTTTCCAACTGACTTCAACGGATTTTATCTGACTTTAACCGATGGACTTTTCATCCGACTTTTCAACTGACGCGTCACCTGACTTTAACGAACTTCCGACTTCAACAGACTACAGCTGACCTTCACTCACTTCAATTGACTAACTGACTTCAATTGATTTCTCCCACAAAGTGTGAACCTGTAGACCTTGAAAATAGTCAACCCTTCGTATAGAACACAAGTCATTCTGCAAAGAGAACCAAAATTAGAGAAATGATGTTTCTCCATAATCGGGCAGAAAGCTATTTGGTCTTTCATCGGCAGGTGAAATGTCACATTTCTGCTACCTCCAGATAACAAGAAGCGCGAGGTAGGTATAACAACAATATACGGTTGCTCGACTGTACACAAAGGGTAGGTTTCCGTGTGTACACGTATAATGTAGATACGTGTTGTCTGTTATGGGCGCGTAGGGCAAGAACCTGAGGTGGAAGAGGCATGCGTCCTTTTTGTCTAGGCGCGTGTGCAGCACCAACTTGAGCAAATCGATGTGTGAGTAGATCATACGGACCTGTGTCAGTGACGTCGGTGATATTATGCGCTGGGTGGGCTGGCTGCGTATCTGCTCTGTTCCATTATGTTTGGAATTTCGTTGTGCTTGCACCCAAGGCTTGCAATAACATTCCGGTGGGCTAACCGTATGTCTCCCATACTTCCCTCGTGATAACAACACACCGTCTAGCCCACCGTCTCTTACCAATCTCCTTATTCTTGCCCTCCGTGAACATCCAGAAACATGGATCTCTTGGCTCTGAGGACTAATGCGCAAATGAATCTACAAAACTCCCTGAATTCCAGGACATTGTGCATACCAGATTACTTGAAGTGGACTGGTGTGCTGATCATTGCCTCAAAATCGCTGAATTAGTCGTTTTCAGAAAGAAAAACGATCTGACTTCGAATGACCATCGATCTAATTACTTTCAAAAATCAGACAGAGAAGTTGAAAATTGTAAACCTCAATATTTGTGAGGTCTAAGGAGGATTGTGAAATCATCAGCCCGAATAGTCGGATTTGTAGTGCTTCTGACTATATGATTTTTGGATATGGTCGATGAAGAGATAGCCCGGCCTTTCCGGATTAGACAATCTTTTTCTTCTGAAACGATCAAATATATTCTCCAACTTTTGTATGTAGGTACTAAAGCAGAGGTGTTGAATAAATAAATGGAGCACACGAATGATGGCTAAAAAGTTAACCGAACGTGACTTTGTTACAGCAACAACTTCGTATCAGTTCTCGTCCGATAATCGGATTGGTTTATGAATTATGAAGTAGGTATATCGTGGGGAAAAGTTTATATTGTTTGAAATTTAGTGATGTTAGATGTAGCTGTTCATGGAAGTGCCCTGCAGGTGTTACTTCCCATTTTGTTATAAAGTTTCATCCTCTCTTCTACCACCGTCTGTAAAATTTCATTCTCTTCCTTTTTCCTCTTCATCTCTCTCTCTCTCTTTCTTCAGTGTTCAAAGTCTGGTAATAGTTTCGAAGTAACAATTAACTCGGCAAACTCAGTGCTCCAGACCATTGTTTCACGAATTGTTCAGTCATTCATTCAAAGAACCTGGATTACATTTCAAAATTAGGATTCTTCCATGTTGAAATAACGGTCCGGAGAAAAGTAGATGAGCTTAAATGGCAAGGATCAATCATCAGGACCCATCTCGAAATTTGCTCTTCGAAGTATGAAGTATCGCGTTTTGGACACTTTAGGCTGGAAGCTGCGGGCTATACAAGAACTGGCTAACCTCCGAGTCCTAGACCAATAAACTAATCCATTCCAAGGGCATCTTTTGTGTGAAGAATTTTGAGAAGACGTCTGCCATTGGATAAAGGGCTTCCCCCTTAGTAAAGGGCCGTTAGGATCCTCGGGCCATTATATACCAGATTTTAATTCCATTCACCGCTATTCCCCCTAATCCCAAGGTCGGATTCATCGGCGTATCTTCATCCCGAGATCGGAGATGAAGTTCAATTCAATTTCGCACATTTCGCAGTCCCCGTTTTTCCTCTTCACCGCCACTGACAATTTTCCTACAGGTAGGTACATATCAATCATTCGCCAATTTTGCACGAGTTAAGAATTAATTGCAATCCCCTTGAAATTTTCTGAATCCCTTCGCAGGGTCTCTCGTTTCATATAAATATACGAATTGCAGAAGCCCCGAGCTACATGTTACCCAACGAATGTATAGCAGGAGCTGTTGGTGAGCGAGCGAAGGAATTGATCCTGGAGGGTCGTAGGGACGCCATATTTATCCTGAAGAAAACTAGATTCAGAAACTGGTCCCGTCTCGTCCTGGCCATAATAATCGATTTAACAATGAACATCACGACGACCGACGACTAGGAGCTGCTCGTGTAAAGGCAAAGGCGCGAGACTAGGAGGTTTGAGTATTGCGAATTTATACGAGCCAGTATATTTTATAGTTCAGATGGGCGAACGTATAGATATTATTTATATGATTCACGTATACATGCAAGTGACGACTAGAATAGTAGCATAGTCATAGATGTAGGTATGTGTGTATTTTAGGCATTAAATGAGAAGCAAGTTAAGTAAGTGAAATTGGTAGCAGCTGCTATGATACGTTTGAAGTGTAAATCAGTTTTTATTAGTGTAACAAGGACCAGTCCACATACGAATATATAGGTATACACATATCGCGTGTATATATCTTCGTATACAAAAACAGTTATTATCGTAAGGTCAGAGACTACAGTGCAGACATTCATCTTCCACGCGTAATAATAAAGAGCAAAGATATATTACTCTCTCTTTGAGAGTTATTCCCTCCAGACATTCGTTCTTTAACTATTCGGTATTTTTTATTTTTTAGTACGCACATCGATATGCAAGCGATCATTCATAAATCCAGAAACTTAATATCTGCATAATTATAGTTTCATAAAATTGAAAGAATATACAAAGAACGCGAAGTGTGCGAAAATGGACCACCTAGTCGTAGGAATTTTTTTAATTTTCATATTCACAATTTTTCTTGGCTATACAATATATAAAACTATCCTATACATTTTTCATCTCGACATCTGATTTTAGGAAACAAATTAATTAGTTCCCAATTTAAGGTCGTTTGGAATCAATTATTACGTAGTTGTTCATTTTTCGGTTAGTCATTCTAATTCATACGTGAGAATCGAAAGGAACAAAATAGAAAAATAATAAAAAACGATGCGGTTTGAAATTGAAGCTCAATCCAAAATCAATTTATTCATTTCACATCATTATAATCGTCTCATTTCAGAAGATCTATACGATTCTAGACAAACCGTTGGTTAGATTTGACTTCGCTAGGATCCCTAGTTGTTTAGAAGACGTATCGTCATGAATTGAGGATGGAAAATGAATTGAAAAAAAAAATTGTCGTAGAAGGTATGCTTAGTTTTCAAAAAATTGTAGATACATTTGTGGATGGTTTCGCCGTAGAATGGAATTTTCCAATTTTTCGTACTCGATTCATGACGGCGTATCTTTAAAATTTCACCTCTGAAGAAGTTTTTATCGAACGACAAATTGCGTGCCGAAATATATTCGTCGAGCAGATGTTTTGAAATGAGAAGATTACAACGATGTGAAATGAACTTTGCTGAAGAAATAAATTGCTTTTGGAGTATGTTTCATTTTCCCAACCGCGAAATACTCAGGTCCCCCTCAATATTCTTGCGATTTTTGAAGATATTTCAAGGGTATGATTGGTTTCTTATTCGAGTTATTTCTGTCTCTCAATACATGGATAAGAGGGTTGGTAGGTGAGTATCGAGGAATCCCATATTTCATGTATAGTATTGGCACGGGGCTCGTTTGTCACGTGACATTTATATATACGGGGTGGAGAATCGTCGAGCTTTTTCCCTTAGTTTAATAAAGAAACCTGCGCCCCCGTAGGGCGAAGGAATGAATCAAGGACCCGATAATCTCTGCAGACTTTAGTAAGGATCCCGAAAATACACCCTAATATACCTGTCGATGTAGGAAAGGAAGAAAGGAGGAAAAAAAAGAAGAAAAGAAAAAAAAGTAAACGTGCCTAAGCCGAAACAGACGGTGGTGAGAAAATAATTCAGATCACTTGCTCAGCTCCTTTAGTCAAGGGTTTAAAGATCGACAAAAAATACCATTAAAAAAACCCTGAAAACTGAGGAAATAAAAAAAATTAAACGAGACCATATTACGGCATCATCGTCATCTATTCTCCATTTGGGACATTTTTTTCTAGTTTTTCTTTTATTTCTGGTGAATCCGTTTCACTCTTCAAAATTACAGTCCGCTATTTCTTCGCCCTTTGAAAGGATCGGAGAGGTTTTCCTTGTCCTTCGGGTATCGGAGGCTGTTTGGCAACCGATTTTGCATAGAGAAAAAAAAAAACGTGGTCGAAGTGATAGTGATCCCTACTGAAAATTTCAAGATCGTTGTCGTTCAAAAATCCCATGGAATTTGTTCGAAATCCAGCAGGTTTTCCATGGAAGTTCGCACATTCCTACATGGTGAATATCCAGTAATAATTCCATGGGATTTTTGAACGATCAGATGAATCGATCTGGAAATTTTCAGTAGGGATAATGGGTGTGAATGTTTCGAAAAGTGATGAAAATATGTAAAAAATGTAATCGCTCGAATTTTCCGGTTGATATTTTTAATTATTTTCGTTATTTTCCTTATGACTTTACATTAGCTGGCTTTGAAGGGTGGAAGCCAGGGAGAGTAGGGAGAGTGTGAGCTGTAAATGAGCGGACGAAAGCAGAGCAATTTGCGTAAAATACGATCTAAAAACAATTTTCATCTCCTCTTGCCTCGTAGGTAGCAGCGATATAAGTACACGTATATACGTATGTGTAAACGTAAACGTGCACCTACGTTCATACATATGTAATTTCGCAAGCAATACGCCCGCGAAGGTAGGTATAGAAGCTAAATAACGACGACGATACGACGTGACGCCCTCATATACGCGCTAACGACCACTGGACTAAAGAATCAGAATTTCCATACGTTTCTGGAGAAGAATTTGTGTCAAGAGACGACGTTTCGCCTCCTACAGCCACTCACGGGGTCTTATACTCGACGGGGGCATAAAATAAAAGAAATTTCTATCTTATAGGTATGTATGCATACGTATGCGGTACCTGTACCTATAACCTACTCGGTTCATGTGCTCTAGCGTAAATCTACCTACCTATGTACTCACCCACCTCTGATATATACTCAATCACAGATGTATACGCGTATGGTCCATTCCACGTCGAATTGCCAACAATCCGTTTCGCCAACAATTTTTATCATATATACTTTCTCAGTGCGAATTTTGAATAAATTTTACATTTAAAGTTTCAGGCAATTTTTCAGATCGGAATTTTTATGGTGTGCCCAAAAGTGCACGGAATAGAAAATTTGACTCTTTCGAGCTCACATTTTGTCTGTCTTTTATGCAATTTGGCAAATATTTGACTATTATAAAAATAATACAGAGTATCAGCCAATTTAATTCTACTGATGATTTATTCATTTTTCCAAACCCTTATATGATATGTTATTTGGTTAGAATTCATGTACAAAATTCAATTGAAGGTAAGCAGAGTGAATTCCGTAGGAAATATACTTTTCAGAAGTTTTCGGTTTCTCTCTGTTCGTTAAACGCAATTTTCGTGTAGGTCGTACCAGCTGGGATCCGAATCATATATATATACACAGAAAAAATGTAATTTGTTGAATGGCTGAAAAAGTATGACTCAAAATTTTTTCATTGGATGTTCGCGGCTTAATGTTCGATGATAGAAATCCAAATATGGGTATTACAGAAAAAACTACGATTCTATTTTCGTTTGATTAATTTTTTTACGAAATGCCCTATATGTATGCGGGAATACATATCCAGATTCTCGAAGTACGTGAATGTTCGATAACCGCACCGACTAATTTAGCTGCTCTCCGTTACCAGCCGTATGTATATTGTGCATATGCGAGGTGGAATAAAAATACATGCCGATATAGGTGATTATGAACAAGCGGCACCCAGTTCCGCGTCGTTGATGTGAAAAAAAGCAAAAATTAAAAATCTCACCAATGTATACTATATGTACAAACGGAGTACGATTATTACCTACGCATGTATATTTATTCGAAATCCTTATCGGCGTCTGAGTCCGAAAATCCAAATTCAACAACGAGCAGAGTCTCATAATCTCAATATTATATCAATAAGTATTTTTTGTTCGGAATTGGGGAGTAAAAAAATGCATGATATCAGGAAAATCGCAAATAGTTTAACGAAGGATTGCGACATTAATTAACCCCTGTGAGGTACACATGATTTTTACTTCAATTTACAGGTGCGCTGACCCAAAAAGGGACGGCGAGCTTAAAATAAGAATTGTAATGACTGTAGGGTATTTAATTTTTTTTTTTTTTCGTGAAATGAAGTTCTCACGATTTATAGTTTTCGAAAGTCTGCTTGTATTTTCAATTATCTCATTTTTATTCTATTAACAGTACGAAGCCTTCAATGTACGAAAGTTGACTTTTTATGAAGATATACATGGTACACTACATTTTTGCTCGACCATTTTTGAGTCAATGAACTTCTCAGGGGTTAAATAACACTCGCAATGACGAGAATAGAAAGAATAAATAAATTCACGTATATCTATAGAGGAAGAAGAGAACTCCGTGTAGATATATTAGCCACGTAAAACCTGCCTTCGATTACCGCAAAAAAATAGACACTGAAATCGAATCTTCATTTTCAAGTATCAGTTGATGGTTTATATATGCCGATTCGTCAATGCGTGTATTAGCCTTTTATTCACATACATTCATACAACATGCCTATATCATACATCCGCTCGTTAGATGCGCGTATGCAATTTAACCTGGTTCAATAACGATAACATAATCCGCAAGTTGTCGTCGTCGTTCTCGTATCTTAGCGATAATAATTATTCGAACGAGTATATAATTCGAGGGATAGTTGAACTTTATAGCGAGAGGAATGAACATAAACGCGTATAGGTATAATGTGTGGCTGTATAACACGCAGGTACCTCCTTCCTACCTCTCTATACAAGTATATACTATAATGATTAATGAATAGGATTTAGCGAACGTGAAAATTATACGCGATTACCGTTCAGATATATCACGTCGAGTCAAGTCAAGTATCGTGATTTTCTTTCATTTTTTTTTTCGGTCATTGTAAATGAGGGGGGAATTTTTTTTATTTTTTTTTTCAACATTTTCATCACGTTCTTGCACACTTCCGGTCCCATCTTCCGGTCTCCGTGTGCGCGTAATGATGCATCATCTTTAGTTTTTTAATCAATTCCTCGTTTACCGACTGATCAAACTACCAGACCCATGAGCCATTGTAATACAATTCACATACATACGATATATAATACATACATGTATACGCGACTTGGTATATAGTGCCGAAATTATTCAAATCAGTTACTTATATTAAATCAGACTTAACAATGACGCAATGTAACTGTGCTTTGCCAAAACGTTCCATCGAAACGCTTCCGTTTGATAATCCCTACATACCTTACGACCTCACGTTTGTCATAAGTATCATCGGGGTAGATCGGTAATCCGAAAATATCTTTGCGATCCTAAGAGAGAGAGAGAGGGCTAGACCAAGATGGGAAATACGTTGTTGTTTTCTTTCCAATTACCGATTCAATCGACGTTTTTTCATTATCCGTTTTCTTCTCTGTTTTCACACACCTCTTAACTTCTTCTTCTTCTTTTTTTTTTTTTTTTTTTTTTTTCTTCTCAATTCTTCTGACGGTCGAGAAGAATCTCTTGACAAGGTTCTATTGTTCGTTTGAATTGCTCGTTAAATTAAATACACGTTGATGATGATACGCGAAACTGTACGGCTTCAAAGCAGAGATGTGGTGTTTTCATAGAGCCTAGGTAAACTATGTATGTATTATAAATATACAGCCATGTATGTACATATATATATGTATACAGATACATGTTTACCCACACAAATGAAAACGTAGAATGTTTTCGATCGTGGCAAATCGACCGCCGGGCGCGCGACGTACACAACGACACGTGTAGATATATTTTATTTCATATACGTATAGTATGAGTAAAATCTGTATATGTACATGAGTATGTATATATATGTATGTATTGTATACGTGTATATATGTATCGTCTATTCATGCCGCATTGTCCGCGCGGCAACTGCAACGGTTTGTACTGCAAATTGCCTCCGCAATTTTCACCGTTCCTTTGGTATAACTATCGCGTTTTCGGTTGACCAGACACGACACTTGTGAGGTGCGGCTTTGCACAATACGTGGATATATACATTACATACGATACAGACGCATAACAACTATATATACGTGCCTATATTATAGGTAGGTGTGCAGGATTCCTCCGCGGTACTAATGACGTTTCGTATTTATCCGATACTCAAAAACGCGCGAGAGTTAAAGTATACACATACCTTATACCAAACCACCACGCATCGGTTTTTACTTTCGATCGTAAACGTCATGTTCAAACGCCCAACAGCCACTACAGATTTTTTTAAGCTCCAGGGCCTCGGACTTTAATATAACCAATGTCGATACGATTTTAGAACAACCCAAGCAAGAAAAGTTAGGGTATTAAAATTTAATCATATACCAACTCGCGATCCATTATAAATTCACCAATTCTCACCTTGTTTCTCTAAATTTTGATATTCATTTATCTTCTGTTCTACAAATACGTATCATCATATGTATATTTCGAACGCGTATACGTTTGATTCATGAATGACAACTGAAAATCGCCGCAAGCTTACGTTCGAAATTCAAATTATTCGCTATTATTAACACAGAAGGGGAAGACTCGGCATGAGAAACAAAAGAAACAAGATAATAACGAAATAGACCAAGAAACAATAACGAACGAAAGTGACAATGACAATGACGACTCGGAAATGCGATTGGGAAATGAATGGGTGGGTGGTAAGGTGTGTGTGAATGTAGATGGATAGACAGATAGATATAATAGGCGGTAGCCTTGATCGCCAAATATGGACAAAGGTTTGGTGAACCGAGTGTGCGGTAATGAGAGATATATGATAGCGGGATACGAGTATAGGTACATGTGATGATCTTGATTATTGAGCAAAGGTAACTCACCTTGATTCAGGATCAGTTAACGTTGTATATAGTTTTCAACTCTGTCAACGTGAGCACTAATTTATTTAAATTAGGCCGACTTCTTCATACACGGCCTACCCACGCCTAGGCCCTGCTATTCACTAACTCAACCTTACCCAGGAATCTTACAATCTATACCTATATGACATGATCAGAATTCAGAGATGAGTTCAGAGCAGATTGGTCGACTCGGCCTCTGTTCGCTACGCTCTGCATCGTTCGATTTTCTTATGCGCGCTACGCGCGGGGCGCCGGGTAACTAAACGAATCCCGCGACTCTAGATGCCGCCACATGTCGGTTTTCAAACAGGGACTTCCCGCATTTGACATTTATAGCCTATACGTAGATGTTGGCTGTAGAATATCTTGAAGGAGAAAATATGTCAGTGCGTTGACTGGAGAAGTTCAAAACAGCCAACCGTGAGTTATTTTGTCAGCCGGAAAAGTGGGTTTGAAGTGGGCCTGGGGGTAAAACAGCGCCTAAATCTATCGACCGAAATTACATTGTAGAACATCTATACATTTGTACACCGTAGATATTTTGAGCCGATTTTTCCGGCTCACATTTTCCCATAAAAGTAGTCGACTTTAAATATCTCCAGTCGACGTCCAGTTGGAAAATGTGTTACAACTTATAGTTATGTAACGGAAAAAAAGAAAAAAGAAATGTGTTTCAGGCAAGTGTGCTCGGGCATATGAATAGTATCCGACATTACCAACCAAAATAACGTGGCAGTATATCTATATTGTGCTAATATTATCATCTCGATCGGTAATCTCTGTCCACTTGATTGGCCGTTACCGATCGAAATAAGATTGCAGTAAACCTATAGTGTGCGAAATATGGTCGGTACAAATTTTCCCGTTAGGGGAAATGAAATACGATGTTTCAACACCTAGTTTCTCATCGAAAACACATCCGATTGTTGTGAAATTGATACTAGTGATGAAAGAGAAGAAAGAAAGTGTATGGTGCTCTTCGATATCCAATAATCGGTAAAAAGTTTTACAGATTACTTATCGACAGTTATGATAGACGAAACTTTTTTTTGATTTCTAATGATTGAAGAACGTCATATTCTTGCTTCTCTTATTTTTGATCTCTGATATAGATTTTACATCAATCGGATGTGTTCTCGCCAAGAAACTAGGCTGAAAAAAATTTCAAGCGGTAAACTGTGTTTCGTTTCCACTCACGTCAAAGTTGGCGGTCTTTTCATTCTCCTGCAGTCCGCGGCGTGGATGTGGAACTTGGCGATCCGCTCATTGTTAGTTCAGAGTTCCACGTCTTGGCAGAGCAGAGTTTGTGGTTGTAAACAATCGGTTTCACTCATCTGTCAGTTTCGTGATACATCCGAAGTGCGGTATTTTGTGATATTGTTGTTTGTTCGATTCAACAATGGGTGTGACAGTGTAAGTATTGTAGAAAATCACTTTCTTCACGATTTCAAAGTTCCAATCACGCGATACAACTACGCGATCTCCAATGAGAGATCATTCAAGTAGATTTTGGAGGTTATGCGGCTTTCTTCAGTTGCATTTATTTCCCACGGATTTACAGATTAGATCGTTCATCCGCTATTAAACTTTGCGATATTATCATTCACTTCATATTCTCAATCATTCCTAATGCAAAATCAAGTAATACAGAGATTCGTATCTGAAATTCTTCGTCCAAAAACACCTTAAATTTCACAAATTTATTGAAAATCACACATTCTCTTGATTTCAGTTCTTCAGTCGGGATAATCTGAACAATCGCCATTGATATGTCCAAAAACTTGAAACAACAGATGATGATAAATATTTGAATTCAATCGTCAACAAGTAGGGAAACTTGATTCTCGTTTTATCTCAAATTTTCTATCACAGGCTGCAGCAGTTTCCAATGACGGAGAATCGAACCGGTCCTCAGACAATAGAATTTCTTACAAAAAGAGTCGTCGCCTTGGGAGCGGTTCAGACTGGACAGTTTCTGGTCGACTGCGAGACTTACATGTCGGTACCTCAGCTCGGTGAGTGTTTCTCCTTTATTCGACTGATCTAAAAATATTCATTTCATATTTTCTTATCTGTAAACGTGAATATCCATTGTCAAAAATTTGAATCATGTTACCCGATAAAGAAGGAATCCCTGTTCGTTTGACGGCCCAGTAGTTGGTAGAATTTTGTAAAGATGGAGCCACGGTGGGGTTTTGAATATCACAATCGACGTACCTAACAAGGGTAAAGAATCTGATCGTGAGTATCGGATGAGAAACTCACAATCAGCAGTAATTGAGTTTCTCCACAATCTCTTTTCTTCCGATGAATTTCATTCTTTATTATATTCGGTTTCAATTCAGAGGTAGAGAAATAATTGAAGTCCAGGGATGGGATTCTGTAACTCTCCGCTAACTCCGCTGACTCCGCAAAGTCCGCTAACTCCGCTAACTCAACGGAGACCGTTGGTTGGCTAA
This sequence comes from Ametastegia equiseti, assembly GCA_963989295.1. Classification (NCBI taxonomy): domain Eukaryota; kingdom Metazoa; phylum Arthropoda; class Insecta; order Hymenoptera; family Tenthredinidae; genus Ametastegia; species Ametastegia equiseti. The sequence continues at coordinate 21,702,488 of OZ022390.1, read as the reverse complement.
GAAGCCAACGGTCCGTCCAATCAGAGACCGCTTCGGATTTCGGTGGTGCCTATTTCTCATCGCTTATTCCTCATTACCTTTTTCCTATAGTCCTATTTCCTGTAGCCCACAGTCCAATATTTTGATTCATTTATTCGTTTTCTTTCCATCTTTTTATCTCCTCACTTTATTCGTGTGGAATTCATGCATATGTATCAAGTGACAGGAGCTCTTTCGTTTGTTTATTCGTTGCAATTAGCGGCCGGACAAAGCCCACGGCACCACCGTACAGGGTACCACCGTACACAGCGCCACCGTATAGGCACCACCGAGGCCCGAACCGGTCTCTGATTGGGCGGTCGGTTGGCTTCTTAGCCAACCAACGGTCTCCGCTGAGTTAGCGGAGTTAGCGGACTTTGCGGAGTTAGCGGAGTTAGCGGAGAGTTACAGAATCCCATCCCAGATATATCGTCTGCTTTCTATTGAATATTTTTCTGCTATTAGGCTGCGATGCGTACATAATATCTTTTCCCACGGACACAAAACTCCTTTTCTTTCGTTATACGTTCTATTTATTCTTTATTCATTTTCTATTATTCATATATTTATATATGCGCGTTGCAGTTTATAGTTTATTTCTACATAGGTACAAACGTAAAATACACTTTTCATTTTACATATACATATATTTAGTTTAATCATCGATCTTAAGTACGATATATTTATACACATAAATACACGTTTTGATTACGGTGTTTCGGTTAGCTGTACAAGCCTATCGTCGTTTTTTTTTTTGTTTTTATCTTTTTTAAGAAACAACGAAAATGCATCTTTTCTCTTTACAACGAGAATGAAGATGTGCAAATTAAATAAATAACTCCACATCGGCAGTACTATTCTCTTTGTGCTAATTATTATGATTATTCATCTTCCCTCCAACCTTTACTCATACCGTACAAGTACAACTCACCTGATCTAATATAAGTAAACCATTTATTACTTGAACAAACGAATGCCTAACGAAGCGCAAGTATTTTAGGCCTGCTAATAATCAACTTGAAAATTACATTTCGAGTTACGTATTTGAACAAAAGTTTCGTGTAATTCGTATGGGGGGTTTTTTTTTTTTTGTTTTTGTTTTCCTTTGTTCTTTCTTCGATTTTTCACATCGCCGTAATATTTACAGTATACAGAGCTTACGTAGTAGATAAATACAGTTCGTTTAATTTTCTTCAATGTATGTAGATTTACCGGTATAACATATTTGTTTCTATAATAAGTAATTTTCTTTTTCTTAACATCGTTTAGATAATGCGCTTAAAGGTACGAATTTTCTAGACGAATTTTCTTAAGCTTAACAATCGTTTCCCCTCTAAGTAGGTAGTTAAGTAAGTAAATAAGTAAGTAGGTTCCATATTGGTATAGGTTTAAGCGAATAGAAATAGGCTACACCTAGGCGTTTTTACAAAAATATTAAATCTAGCAAGCGAAGCTAGAGGCAACTTTTTTTCAAAATTCATTGCACTTTTTGGATAATACATTTTGAGTTATTATTTTCTTTTGCTTTGTTTTATTTATTTTTTTAATTTTTTCTCTTTCTGCGATAGATACGTTTTCAGGTATATAATTATATACATGTATGTATATACAGTTATTATTATTTTTTCTCATTTAATTTTTTCTATCTTTATACTCATGGCCAGCATTGATTCGTTATTTATAATATAGTATCGAATAACATTTTATTTATTTATTTATTTATTCATTATTATTATTGTCGCGAAATATTATCATATAATTATATAATTGTACAATGTGATGATTTATAGGAAGATTGTTAGAAATTCAATTTAAATTCTACATAAGCAATTTTTTTTGTCGTTTTCTATAAATATATGGAAGAAAATACATCTTTCGCACTTTCATCGTTATAAAATTGAATTAATCAACGTTAACGCTGTTTTTTTTTTTTTTTATCTTTGCATCAGATAGATATACATATAATAATGTCAACTTCATCAACAACTAATATCTTTTTCTGTTATTATAATAATAATGATAATAATGTTGATAATAATAATAATATAGATCTTCAATTCACAGAAGTGCACAGTGCAGATTTCTCCTTTTTTTCGTTCTTTTTTTTATTTTTATTATATCTATAAATGTATACGTTAAACAATTACATATAGGGGAAGTAAATAGTTACGCAGTCGGAAATAACTTTTTTAGAGTTTCGATATTAGATAGGTACAGTAATATATTGTCGTTTAGTTAGTTTTGTTCTTCTAATTCTTCGTTGTACTTCTATATAATGAAGCATATTAATTCAAAGTGTTAGAACTGTGGGGAATAAACGGGCTCTGGACGAAAAGATGATATTAGAATTGTTAAAGTTGTCGAAAAATTCTTCTAATCCTTGAATAATCGATTAAGTATCATCATCTAATTATGTAGAGGTATTTTCTAACGGTATACGCTAAAGTACACCTTAAGTACATATATTTATATGTATATTCATTAGTTCTATCTCTATCGTTTAAACGGATTTGAAAAGGCTATAAATTGTGATAAAAGAGATCGGATATGGCAGGGATATGACTCACGGTTTTCTCCAATATATGTATTAATATAGTTAGATCCCGATAAGCTGAACCTGCGAGTAAATAATAATAATAATAATATATTCATCAATATTCATTTACGTACGTAGGTATATATTATACGCATCGATGATTTTGCTCTGCAAGCAATTAGCTTATCGTGGTCTATTTTGCTATAAAAAATTCATTAGTCAGCCCCGTGATCGCTTTTGCTAATAACTATATAAAAATACAAAATTTAAATGCAAATCTTTCTCCGGATATTATTTCTTGACTTTTCTACAAAACGAAGGCTTAGAATTTTCAATTGCACAAGGAGTATATATATCAATAATGCATGTATATCGTATATTATATATATTATCTATACGTATAACATATTATATATACTATATTATTTATAGAGTTATTTTTCAATTTTCTTTTGCCTTTCTCCACAACTTGCGTATTGTATTGAAAGATATTATTGATATTCTAAATTTTTTATAATATCCTTATTATTTACAAGTTTGGCAATAGTCGGTATTGTCATCTGTTTTATTCTCTTAAAAATAACGTCCTATGTTGGTATTATTTATTTGTATATAGTATAGCATATATATAGAGTTCATATATTCAGGTCTAGATATTTATTATTATTATTATTATTATATCAAATACGTCGTAATATGATATTGTCGAGTTTTCTGAGTCATTATATTCTTATTTGTTCTTATCTATTTATTTGTTCATAGCTTCTATAAAATTCTTTCGAAGCTACAAACAATCCCATTCATTCGCTCGTCCGCACGCGTCTCACATACATACATACATACATAAGTACACACATAAATATATATATATATATTTTATGTGTATAAGTAAACTATATATTCATCATTCATATATATATTATATGTACATATATATGTCTATATATTTATATTCTATGTATACATATATATATAATCTACCAATAAATATATTTATATATAGGCAACTCTAATAACGTAATCTAAGAATATACGAAATATTTGACAAATAATTTCTCTCCTGATCGTATATAGTATACTTATATAATATCAAATACGATGATACGTAATATTGTCGTGGTTTTTTTTTCCTCTTCTTCTTTTTTTTTCTGTTTTTATATTCTTTTATTATATTTCTTTATAATTTTTTTTCTTTATTTCTCTTTTAATTTTCTTTCATAAGAAGGCACGATGTATGGAAGTTCTGCCTATATGTATTATATAATCGCGTACGAGATTTGCAAATTTTAGACAAGAAAAAAATAGAAATAAAAATTTCTACAAAAAAAAATTGTACATATTATATAATATAATTTTTTTTTGTTCGATTTGATAAATTTATCGATTTCTTCGTTTCGTTTTGTTTTCTTTCTCTCGACATTTTCTCTCTCTAACTTTTTCTATCTACACACGTATTATATATTATATATATATTTATTGTCGTCCATATTCAATTAGTATTTGTCTCGTTAAATATTACAGCTATAGTATATATATCATGTATGTAACATGTACGCGATAAATCGTACATGCATACAAAAAAAAAAAAAAAAAAAAAATAGCGCGTAATATTTTTGAAAATGTGAGCAATGAGCGTAATATCTTCTTCTCTTCAGTACTACTTACATATATCGTATATTATGTATTGTACATACATACCTATATGGTTTATGATTATATATGACGAGCATCATCACAAGTAGCAGGTTTTGTAATATATCAGTGCAACGGTGTCTTTGCCATAAATGCGATATTCTCTTTCGTAATGAACCCTGCCAGGTGCATAATTACCAATTTCTTTTGATAAACTTCTGTTGAGTCTGGCCAATGTACGAGATATTCTTTCGTTGTTTTCCGCATCGTTTTCTCCTCCTCGTTGATGGTGGTCCCCACCGTATCTCTGCATTAGGTTTTTTCTTGATGAATTTCTTCGAGTCATCATACACGATGGAGGATATGTACCCTGTGTTAATATCCTGTCGATTTCAATTGCCGTTAAATTATCAACGCTTCTTTTATCACGTAACAATCTTTTACTGCTGCTTATACTGTTACAGCTAATGTCACTGTGAGGCGATACGTATTCTTCAAAATTAATTGTCCTACTTCGTCTCGGTACCGAAGTCATCGACATTTCTCTAACGTCTGTCAAATATCTACCCGATATTTGATTATCGTAATTATCGGTGTACGGATATCCCCCAATATCGTTATCACGACTTCGATGAACCTTTGATGATTTTCTGATCACTCGATTATTGCTGCTTCGAGATCCAACTGCAGCTGCAGATGATGCAATTTGCGGATTATGATGAGCATTCGAGCTGATCATCTTAGCTGAATTTATTGGCAATTTATTACCATCTAGAATTGCGGTTGAATTTTGTGGATAATTCGAAGTTTGTCGGAAGTAATCGTTGCTGGGATATTTTCGAGCCTCGATATCCGTACCGAGATTTTGGTTTCGGTTGTAAAGTAACCGGCCTTTTGCCTGGACGTAATTGCCAACGTTTTTTGTAAACCTGCCGGTTTTTTCAGCGATAAAATCGCAATAGTCTGATAACCGGCGATTTCTTTCTGGAAATATTGTCGAATAGGTTAAAGCCTCCTGGACGCCGTACGGGCGATTTGAGTCTTGTGAAACCTGTGGTTGGTGCACGTTAGGGTAAGCACCACCGGGTAATGGCTTCCCGGTTTTTTCCAGGTTCGATAGACCCCCCGTCAGCGAGGCCTTATACTACCGGGCTTCCGCGTAGTCGGGATTCATCTCGTCCAATTGCTTACCTTTTGTCTCGGGTACGCAACATACCACAAAACACAAACCGCAAACTGCCATTGCTGCGTAAAACCAAAATGCTCCGTGCAGCCCCAAGACCTAAGATTCAAAATGAACGAAAATTCGAAATGAAGGGAATTCATTTTGGTCATAGAAAATCGTGTCTCGGAAAGGACCTCCATCTAATTTCATAGAGTTGAAGTTCGTAACGTTAATGTAACAGAATTTTCGGACAAAATTCACTCAGAGTTGTCAAATAGTAGAGTTAGGTGTGTTTTAATATAAATTCGGAAAATTATGCACCGTTTTCTGCTATTTTCCAATCGTTCTAATCATGGAATCGAGAATTTTTATCGATTATTTTGTTGCGTTAGCGTTACGAACTTCAATCTCATCTAATTTGATCAGGAAGTGGTCAAATTTACTAAATTTTTGATATTTCCTTTCTCATCAATGTATCTTCAATGTCTAATGGGGATTTTCAATGTAAAATTTACGGTTGAGGACCCACTAAAAATCTGAAATAGGTGAAGACTGACTGAAAGTCAAAATGTCGTACGATTTTGACATGAAAATTGATAATCTTAAGTCTCCTGAGTCGCTCTGAGTTCAAATACATATGGCATCCGATATCCGAAACCCAGAATCATGTACCGAATATAAAGGACAGCCTTCAGATCACTTTCTGTCCGATTTTTGTGAGAATCGTTATATTCCCGGGTATTACTATTACCGATTGTAATGAATTAATTTGGGAATATCGCAATTTCATGGAATCCGGAAAGAAATTTTGACATCATTTACCTTCCTATTGGGTCCACCACTTTCAATCTCAAATTTTGCACTTCCGATTCAAATTCATTGCTTCTTTGAACCAGAGAAAAATATTACATTTTGTAAAAATTGTACGAGGATTCAGCTTTCAGACTGCAGTGTTTATGTATATTTCAGATTACCCCTAATTCCTAAACTGCAGCATTAAAGTGTGGAGTCCTTTTTGTATGTGGAATTTGATTGCTGACCATATAAGAATTTATTGTTGAAGATGGGGGGATGTTTGTGAGAATTTTTGATCATATGCGGGGTTTAACTGACCTGCTGAAAATCGACGAATAATTTAACACCGAAGAAAGCACAGGCGTAGCTAAAACTGGTACTGAGGCTAGAGCCCAGGCCTCGATACTCGAGGGGGAAAAGCTCGCCAATCAATAGCCAAGAGATTGGCGAGATGCCCAACGCCAGGGCCGTGGTGAAGACGAGAACGCAGAGCAATGGTATCCAGTCGTATTGTCCAACTGCCGGTGATTCCGCGTATGCCAAACTCTGGGTCTTTGACATCGCGTCGTAGTAAGCGTAGCTTCCGAATCCAGCCAGCGCCAGAGACATGAAAACCGTACTTGCGATCAGCAGAGGCAACCTGCCCACTATGTCGATCAAAAATCCTGAAAAAAAAGGATTTTGAATGTGAGAAAAAGATACAAAATGAAGAATTTTGTCACTCTCAAGGTGATATAGCAGAGATCACATTCAACTTAACCTAGCTAACATGCAAAATACGAGTTCTACTGGAATCGAATCAGAATTTTCGACGGAGTGACATACTTGGCCACTTTTTGCCAAAAAACTAAATTCATTCGTCTAGGATTCGTTCGGATCGGTTAAGTAGTCATCGAGAAAGTCCGAGTCGCGTTTTCGAAGTGACAACAATTGGTAATCATAAAATTTCGAACAGACTCCCCCCATATCGTCTTAAGGTGCCACGTGACTATGTTCGGGACTCCATGATAACCAATTGTCATCACCTCGAAAACGCGATTCGTACTTTCTTCCCAACTGTACAACCTACCGGAATGAAACTCAGAAGCCTAATGCTTCACTACGGCAGAAAGCGGGCAAGTATTTTACTGTTTGGAAAAAACGAATAGAATTCCATTGAGATTCATATTTCTTATGTTAGCTAGGCTAGATTCAAATCGACCAAATATACCATTATCACATTAAGGAAATGTTCAAATGTATTCCTTGCCTGATAGTAACGAGGCTAAAAGCTGTACGAATCCGATCGCAATAGCAGCCCAGTGAGGATCCATTCCCGCCAACGTTTGACGGAATGTGGAAACTGCGTAAAAATTGAATGCATTGGCGCCCGAAAATCGTTGGAAAAACATCAGGCCGCATGTGATGGCAATCGGTTTATAAAGACGAGGTGTTAGTATGCTTCTACGAAGAGTCAGACCATATTGCGTTGCCCTTGCTGCGGAAACGTTGGTCTTGATGATCTGTGACGAAGAATCATTTCCGAATTGAAGAAAATCGTCGTGAATTATTTTTTCCTTTCTTTTCTTTTGAGAAATTAAGAACTTGCGAGAATTTCTTGTATGTACCTGTAATTCGTGACTGATATCCACGTGGGGTCCACGGAGCCATTGCAAGCTTCTAGCGGCCTCTTCGTCTCTTCCGTTTAAAACCAAGTACGAAGGTGTTTCCGGTATGAAAAGAGCCGAGATGAACAACATCAGCGGTGCGACTGCAACCAGCATTGCACTTTGTCTCCAGTTGAGGTATGCCCCGGCTATGTAAGTCAGCAACATACCCACGTGGCCGACTACCTTCAGAACTGCTGAAAGACAGCCTCGGATGGCAGGTGTGGATATTTCCGATATGTAGACCTGGAAAAATTGGAAACTCTCGTCTTCAGATCAATCCATAGAGTCCAAGTGAATTCAGATAAAAATTTTTTGTTTTTTCCTCAGAAATCCTCTTTCTCTGAAAAACTACGTGTCCACTTTTTTAAATTCTGGGGACATTTTTGTGGAAATAACGGCCATATTCTAAAAATTTCCGAAAAGACCAGATTTTTGAGGAATAGAAACAAAAATTTCCGAATCTCGATTTTTACTTGTTGGTTTTCTTTCTTTCGGTGGACCGAATTTCGAGATATTCATCATTAAGTGACCCAATTATACGAGGAGTCGGGTCAAGCGTAACTTGAATCAAACCTCTTACTCGCAATCAGTTGGCAAAATAAAGAAAGGGATTTAAAATAACGAACTTCGAGTATAACGAGGATGAAATAAGGTCTGAAAAGAAAGCTCCTCGGGATAAATGCGCGAATTCTCGTTTCGAAGGGCTTTGCTCATGACTGCAAACCTTTTATTCTCTTTATACTGTCTCGACGCTTCTCTTGATCGGCGAATTACTTTGAAATTCGTTTTTATCCGTTTCATTCCGTACGAATTCACCACTTCTTACAACTAGAACGAGATTCAAAATTAATTGAAACAATTTCTTTCTCACCTGTGTCACCATCATGATGATCGAACAGCATAATCCCCCTATCAAACTTGTCGTGTATATCAATTTAACTGTCGGTGCTATCACGGTTAGGATCCAATTGGCAGTCAGAGGCAAAGACGTTGCCAGCAAAGCTAGACGTCGTCCTCGGCGAAGAACCCAGCCTCCGATTATGGCCCCAAAAAGTGCACCAAGCATTGACAATGAGGCAACCCATGAAGCTTGTTGTTCCGTTACAGTAAAACCAGACCTGAAATATGTAAAAGAACAATTGTCATCGTTATTGTGTTCATTAGTGATAGGAATTTTCATTTCAATGGTAGAAGATCATCTGAGCTTTTAACAACGGTGGAGGCTCACCATGTATGATTGCCGGGCTTCAAATGCATATGCTGATGATGCTCTTCCTGGAGAGAAGCTATCGCTGGTGATGTGTAACCTTTTGCCAAACCGGCAGCAAATGATCCCATGGAAACTGCTAGGGTTGCCCATACCTAAAAAAAAAATAATCCCACTTTATAGTTTATTGTTACAAAAATGGGATACAGGCTAACTTTTCACTTGCTAGTTATACGCAAGGGAACTTGAACAGTCTGTAATGAGTTAGGGAAATGTCTGATTACGACAAGAGTTAGGCGATTCGTACAGTTAGATACAATTCTCGTGTTGGAACTTTTTTGTGGAAAATTGTGATATCGCTATGCTCATGATGGTGCAAACTTTACTACACCGTGATGGTCAGGGAACTTAAAATCTCAGGTTTCGTGACCATCTTGGATATCTTTGCTGCATTTCGACTTGTGCTTTCGTTAGATTCTTCATCTTCTTTCCTTTTTTTGACTAACTGTTGCTACTCAGTGACCATGTGCCATTTTTTGTTCGATTTTCGAGAAATCGTATAACAAAAACGTAGCTTGATGAAAAATGTTAGTTTTTTCCTTGATACATGGAACGAAAAGGGCGAATATATCTACTTTTCTGTAGTTTTGCACCAACATGGATAGAAATTTGAGGTTCAAGTTGTTTACGGTTGAATTCTCAGCGTATACGACCTTCTCCCTTATTCCAAAGGTATATCTTCGCGCTTCGTCTCACGCTCGGCTCTGTCTCGTGAAATTGTATTGGGTTTTCGCGTCCGTCGACAAATTGCATTTCACAAATTGAAAGCCTATATACCTGGCTCGTCCGCGCGCAGTAGACCCTCCAGAATACTAAATAAACATTCTCCAACTCCCATCTCTTCGATTTAGTCCTATTTTAACCACTCGAAAATGTTTTTACTCCAAATTAGTATACACAAGTATCTATTATACCCGTACACGTTTCTCCAACTATTTCGGAAATATCTAAATCCATACTCGAAATCATTCCGCGAAACTTTCTCTATCCAATAATCACTCCAAAATTGGAAACAAAAAGCAGTGGTCAATGGCTTTTGTCTTTCTACGCCGATGATGGAAATCCAGCAAACCATTCATCATTTTCACTCTCTTTGTCGTTTCGACTGATAAATTCGTCTGAATGGTTTTGTTAGCGTATATATGACATATATATGGAAAGAGGGGTAATAAAATGCGGGATGAAATTTGGAAGGTTGACATACACGACTCAATGTATGTGTGCCCAATTCTTTGGGCCGATTATTTCATGGCTCGAGTAACGCTGGATATTTTCCATTGAGATGGGCGACAGGTCTTTTGTTGGTTCGTACAGGTCCCATTTTGTCAGAGATTTAACTCGGAATTGAAAGAGCTAGACCCGCGGGAGTCCCGATCATCGGGATACTCTCTGGACCGAAGATTCCTCAAGTCAGCCTCTCATTCATCGAGCGGACACAAAACCCAACCGAGTGGATATAAAGATTGATATCGTCCGATTGGACTTAATTGCTGAGAACGTTTATATACCCTCAGAGGAATCGATCGTAACCTCTATTATATGTATAGCATCGATAAGGAATTGAAAGAAACTGAAAATCGATTTTTATTTTTCTCATTCTTTCGACTAATCTGTGACGATTTCTTCGAAAGAAAAGAACATTGAAAATTGATAAGTCTGATAATAGTTTCAAACGTTCACATTTGAACACGAAAGTTTCAAAATCATCTCACAATATACGCTTATTCAACTGCCCAAATTTTAGTGCATTTTGAATTCTATGTACAGGTACAACTACCCTTCGATTCTCAACATATACAAAATCTGTAGAGGTATAACTTTGGGTGAATTAAAGATCGAGGTGAAGCTTAATTTTCCAAATTTCCATTCAAACGAATGATTGAAAATTCAAGTACATGAAAATGCTTAAAAGATAGATGACTTTTCAAGAGTATAATAGCGAATGATTGAGTGATTCATTTGAAAAAAAAAAAAAAATAGGCGAGCTGGTAGTTGAAATTGAGTTGTGATAGAATTTTTCTACGATGACATCTGCAAAGCAGATGGTTTGAAGAATATAATATTATACATATACATATACATAGATATGATGTTATTGAATGGGGGAAAGAAGCTGAAGTAGAAGAGACTAGGCGGCGACGAGGACATGGCACTTTATATAAAAATGTGAGAACCAATCTATAAAACCTTGTCAATTCCACCTGCTATAAATTCTGTCAATATTTCGTGATAAATCTCGAGAGAACTAGAGGAGTTATATATATATATATATATATACATATAATGTATATATATAAATACATAACCCATGTACGTATATATCTACGTATAGTCCTATACATTCACACACACACACACCGCCATCGAACGTCTTCCTGTATAAAATACTATACTGCATCATCTTATCCCGAAAGAATTTCAAGCATTCATTTCATTACTATTCTTGGCAAATCCACGTGGGTATTTCTGATGTTACGTATTCGTATGATAAATATACTGTATGTATTCAAGAACCCCTGATATATATATGTGTGGGTGTATAGCTTACATACACATATACCTCACGATTGCAAACTTGAATTATTTGCATTCTTGAACTCGTATCTCACGTACATACCTACATATATATATATATAACCTGCAATTGAACCGCACAGTTATTTTTCGCATAGCACGTGCTCTCTGCTACTCTTCTCCGAGGTGAAGGGACATAATTACAAAATGGCCGTGCAAAACGTGCTCTCGTATACGTTTCTCTCATGTTCATTGACCTTTCGTTCTGACTCCCTCGCAGCACCGGATCAAGGGCAATATCCATCCGGAAAGAATTTTTTTCAAAATAGAATCATTCTTTCTATCTTGAAATCTGTTTCGAAATTCACGCAGTGCCATTCATCAAAATTTCTTTGATGTAACAATTCGAAAAATAAAAAATGAAATAACAAGTTAATTTGGTACAGCTGTACCTACAGCTGTTATATATTATATTCGGAAAAGGAAATGCGTCGGCTTGAGAATTGGATTTGAAATTTGCAATTCGGAGTTTCGCAAAGCTTCAGGAGAGGAAAAAAACCAAAATAAATAAATAAAAACAATTTCTGATTTCGAGGCCCCGGATATCCGGGGCACATTGGTATCACATCTCGTTTCAGGACTGCTCCGTGCGGATGGTAAATTGTGATTTACGTTCGGCTTCGAATCGGAATGGGTCCCCGTCGACGGGAACATAATTCATTCCGAATACTCGAAGGTGTTATTTTCAGATGGAATAACACTGATAAAGCACTTTGGTCTGCTTCTTGATATATATATATATACATATATACATATATGTCTGCATGCTCTATACGTATTTATATTTATAGAAAAAGTCTTGAGGCGTTTGTCTGCAGCGTATGCAGCTGATAATAATCGATTATACTTGTAAAAGTACGTGAAGAAATATCGTTAAATAGATTTGAGGACAAATATTTATAGGTCTGACATCTCAAGGGACAAATCCGGACTGGAATTGAACATTAATTTCACCCTTTATCACTTGAAAAAAAAAACAAGAAAACAAAAAATGAAATAAATAAAAGTATATTCGTATTGTAGTATTGAGGAGAGATAAACCGGTCATTGGACAGTACTATAACGCCGTGCTTAATAATAATATAGGGGTAAGAAGTTTGATAAGAGTGAAATACAACCTTTGGAATAATAAAATATACTCTTTTCAGCCTTCGACCCTTGCCCATTGGGATTCGATCGATAACTACAGTGCTAAAACATCTTTTACGATCTACATCGCTCTTTATTATACGATACTCGATCGTCACGTAAAAATCTTTCTTCTTTATATAACTCTCGTACACAGTATACAGTACGTTTCAATAGAATTTTTTCTATGTATATATATATATATCTCTGGAATCGGACGTTTTATCGTCGATGTACCTATATCACCTTCGAAAATCAATTCATTCCGTCGGTGCAGAAGTTCATTTCACTATATCGTTAAAATCCTCCGTTTCAGAAAATCTACTGCAGTACGAAGTCGATTTCTTCAGAATCTACAGATTGTCTGGAAAACGGTTTGGCATAAATTTGGTGCTCGAAATTGAATTTGAAAAATTGTTGCAAAAGATGTGATCGATTTTCTAAAAATTCAAAGTTTTTTTTTCTTCAGTTATTTGCAGATTCGGTATACTTCAAATGAAATGATAACTTTCAAAGAGATAAAAATTTGTATTTATTATCCGATTGGATGGAAATTGACGATTCAACGCGATTGTACATTATAAGGATAAAAATGACAAGAACCCAGTTTTCCATATATCTGAAATTCTATGGATTTTTTTCTACCCATCAGACGCAGATGTATCGACGTACATATATCGATTTCGAATATAACCTGAGTGTATTGCGGAGAAATCGTAGTGACGTTCGTCAATTTTCCATACCGTGTACATCTCAATGGAAATGTATAATACAATAATAAAAAATCAGGACTATAGATAGACGCCAGAGACGAGAAAGAGAGAATTGAGTTTCTAGCCAATATATGGGGATTTTGAAAATCTGTTTAATCCCTTATAGTTCCCCTCTAATCCATTCCGTTCGTTCGTTCGTTCGTTCGTTGGTTCGTTTGCGGGAAAAGCTCGGGGTCTGCGGAATGCAGCTGCAGCAGGTAAATCGCAGCGGCGAATTTATCCCAAGGGATTTGTTGATTGCGGGAATAATATCCTTCGGTGAGAAATAGATAGGAGAGAAAAACCGCAAAAACGCTGAAGCAAGGAAAGAAAAGGAAAGGAGAGAAAAGGAGATCTGGCGTCTGGGTGCAGAGCTTTATGGAGAATCTGGTTCTGGACCAATCCACTCCGACCGGAATCTATTGTTCAACCTATCTTCTTCGCCAAGAGTCGCCTGCTGCTCTACGGATACAATGGAAAATATGATATCGAGGTTTGACGAAGCTCGCCTCCACTGATTCTGTTTCAGCTTCTGGTGCTCGTGCTTGTGCTTCTGGCGCTGATGCACAACCTGCACCGATTACGGTTTACTTGGTAAACAGGGCCTCTTCATCGACCAAAGTCTAGACGCACGGGGTACTTCTATATCTCTCATATTACCTATAGATACTCCAAAGCCCTGTTAAACCTTAGACCTCATCCTGGCACCTTCTACTGTACACTTTTTGTCATCGAGAAACTTCCAATTTCCGTCAATGACCCATTTCACCTTCTCCAGACACGTGAAACCCCGCTTATACTGTCTCGAAGCTATTTGAAAGGGTGTCGAACCGCCATTCGCATCAAATCAAATCAAATCTAATCAAATCGGATCGAGACGAATAATTTTTTTGTTTTTCCTTTCTCGTTTCATATGGTGATTCGAATCTCATCATTTTTTAAATACCATTTTATTTTCGCTAGCGATAATAATTCCCATCCTTTAATCCAGAGGCAAATCAAATTTTTAATCAAACGTATCGTATCGAGTAGAATTTTGATTTCGAGTCTTTTTCCTTTCTTTTCACTTTTTTTCCCGGTAATTCAGTTATTCGGTATTGATGTGGATTACTTTTCATTGATTAGTTGATTTATCTGGTAATTTACAATGAACTGTAGAAGTTTTATAGAGTTTCTGATACAGGCATCACGTTTGTCTCCATTCTTTACCTGTGACGCGGAACTACCTTTGTCTTTTTTACATTGCAATCAATATTCAAGAAGAAGACAAAAAAAAAGATACGAATTTTTTTTGTTCTTGCGCCGCAAGCTGAAGCTTGTTTCTGTTCAATATGAAAGAGAACTTCAAAGGAATAACGAGAGCAGTGCGGTGTCATTCGTCCCGTATAATCCAGAATATATGAATTGAATAATTTTCACCGTTGCTTTGAGTATTTAAAAGTAAAAAGTAGCTCGTCTCCTCTTTTTCGTCTACCAGATTTGAAGGAAAAAAATTTGCCAGAAGTACAAAAAAAAAAAAATCATAGTCTCCTACGCTATATGCTATATCTATATAGATGAAATTATAATCCCTTTAGCTGATCTGTATACACAAACCGCAAGCTGGTATATAAGGTGGTAGAACGAAGCTCATACTATATACCGACGCGAAAGCCATTAGCCGAAAACTATTAGTTTCTGAAATAAGTATAAAACAAAAGTGAAAGAGAATAGAGAAAAAAGGAAAAGAAAAAAACTAAGAAGAAAATTAATAAAAAAATGAAAAAAAAAAACAAAAAAAAAACGAAAAAACCCATCGGATTATGGAAATGTGTCTAGACTCTTGAAAGGTTGAGGTAGACGAAGCGTAGACGTTCGTTTGAGTGGCGGGAAACCGGCAGGGAGGTCCGTATAGTTTGAGCATGGGCCACTCAATTAACCTG